>JAVLUX010000017.1:22202500-22765000 GCA_032164185.1 Moxostoma hubbsi
ATATGCAAACTTCTAACCCACTGGAACTGTGATATAGTCGATTAAAAGAGAAACAATCTGTCTGTAAACAATTGTTGGAAAAATTACTTGTCATGCACAAAGTAGATGTCCTTAATGACTTACCAAAACTATAGTTTGCTGATATGAAATCTGTGGAGTGGTTAAAAAATTAGTTTTATTGACTTCAACCTAAGTGTATGTAAACTTCTGACTTCAACTGTGTATAAGGGGCAGTCAGTGAAACTTCAAATGTACAGGAGACACAACTAAATTCAGTGAAAACTATGAGACATAACACAACCAAAGTGAGATGCTCCAAAAATATCTGTCTGATGCGTAAGTTCATAGGTCAAAAATAGCTCAGAGTTAATTAGGCAAATAATAGGGTTATGTACAATGATAGGGAAAAAGTTACTTATTTTGAATTTGAAATTAAATAAAATGTGTAATTATGTAAAAGATGTATTGTCTAAATGCTTTTCTTCTGGCACATGAATTATAATACTTGTTATATTTATATTTAATTATTGTATACTAAGTTTTCTTTTTGGGGAGCCATATATATTCAGGTATTAGAATAAAATGTAATGGATCCATCCTCATTCATGGCTACTGGCCATGTTGAATTTACGAGTCTATTTCATTTATTACTGTAGTCCTTCCAACGGCACAGAAACTTTGCCAGCTCTCGATTATATTTCTCGGAGCCATATTTCTATGCCTTTTGGCCAGAGATTCTGAAAACCACAAGATACTCTTCTGAACTGCTAGAAAAATGGGGTTTTGAGGTAAAAGTGTCATGGTGTGATTTAATTTTCCCTCGATTTAATTGCAAAATAGGTTGCTGTAGCCAACAAAATGTTTTCCTTTTTTATTTTTTTTTTACATTTTAGCTGTTTGACAATGAATAATTTATTAGACACACTGAAATTTTAGAAAGGAGTTTTACAGATTCTCTTCCAGATTCCCATTTTAAAATATCTGCCACTGTACAGCACATTCTATCACTCATTAATTTCTTTACTTTGTGTTAACCTGTTAAGCAGAATTGCTTGTCCCGTCAATTCCTGGATGGCCATGAAATAGGCTTTTTGTTTTAATTTCATATGTAAATAATAAAAGTTAACCATTGTATACCTAGTGAAACTACTGCTGATGAGTGTTTAGGCTGATGGCTTATCTGGCTTGATACAGCTTACTAAAAAATATGGATGGCTTACTGAACACAATTATTTTTTTTGTCATAATGCCCTCAATCAGAGCTTTGAAATGAATGCCTGAAGAGAAGATGCATATAAAAACATAAAGTGGGGAAATAAAGTAATGGAAACAGTCAGTTGAAGTGATACCAATCACATTTAGCAGCGTTGCTCCTACTTCTTTTTCCCTGTGGTCTTCCTCATGACTTGGCAATGCGGGGAACTGGCAGTGTCAATTTATCAGAGAACAAAAGAGACACTACGTGGGTAGGCAGTGCGTCTATAGGCCCTTGGATAGGAAAAATACCCCCCACCTCCTACCTGTGCTATCAAACAGGATGCCGTATGCATCACATTCCCCAAACAGACAAGTGGAACCTCATGATTAGCCATTTGTAACTTTTTCTTTTCTCATCTTCCTCATTCTTATTAAGCATTGTTTTCATTGTTGTTTATATCCAGTAAGGATTAAAACTCAATAGTTCTTGAAAAGTCCTCAAAATCTTAGAGTGCAGTCAGTAAGTTGACCAAAACTTTTGTGTTTTTTTGGGGTTTTTTTTTTTTACACTTGACAATAAGTTTAACAGTTAACATGAACTTAAAATGAACAATACTTTTATCACACATATCAATCTTTTTGTAAACATAAACAAATTTATTTGAATTATTTTCAATGCATTATACGTTTACAGTACAGTAGTTAATACAGTAAGAACTAAAATAAACTAACTTTGAACCGTTGCATTTTCATAAGAAATTAACATGAACAAAGATTTATAAATGCTGTAAAATATATATTGTTCATTGTTGTTACATGATGCCTAATGTGTTTACTAATTTTAACCAACAACCTTATTGTAATGTTTCCTTTTTTTTGTTAAGATCAAGATTTTAGGTTAAAATGTATATGAATAAATGAAGTGAAGGGAAAGTATATATATATATATATATATATATATATATATATATATATATATATATATATATTTAAAAGTGGTAATGTTCCATATTGCCTCAATTAATAGAACTAAATGCATAACAATTAAGAAAATTAAATGTTTCAAAATTAAAACTGTTGGTTTGTTTTATTAAAGGAATATTCCGGGTTCAATACAAATTAAGCTCAATCGACAGCATTTGTGGCATAATGTTGATTACCACAAAAATTTATTTCAACCCATCCCCACTTTTCTTAAAAAAAAAAGCAAAAATCGAGGTTAGTGAGACATTTACACCCGAAGTGAATGGGGCCAATTGTTGGAGGTTTTAAAGGCAGAAATGTGCAGCTTAACATTTTGTAAAAGCACTTACATTATTTCTTCTATGAAAACTTGTGTATTATTTGAGCCATAAAGATGTTTAAATAGTTCTATTTATGGTCATTTTAGCATTTTAGGTTTTATGGCTTTACGTTGTCATGGAAACTGAAATTGGATGTAACTTTACACAGAACGTTTAGTAAGTGATTTTATCACACTAAATTCATATTAACACAAATATTGTACATGTCGTGTGGCCATCATTTAAAAAAAAGTTAACATTATAATGGTTATGGATTTGCCCCATTCACTTGCATTGTAAGTGCCTCACTTTAACCAAGATTTTTTTTTTTAATGTATTTTAAAGCAAATAATTATTAATTAATTTGTGATAATCAACATTTTGCCACAAATGTCTTCAACTGAGCTTAACATGAATTGAACCCAGAGTATTCTTTGAATGTGAACACAATTCACATATAGTGTTATCTATAGTGTTAAGACGTCTTCAGACATCTCTTTTTCTCTTTCACATTCAGGTTTGTGATTATCGGGTGTTTCGCTCTTGCTCCTGTCTGTTCGTAGGAAAATAATCTGGTAAGTCTTTAATGCTTTCTTTTTCCTTTCCTCCTGGTTTGAATTTAAACAGCACCAGTGTACTTTTCCTTATTCACTCTCTTCATGATAAGGAGTTAGTTAACTTTTCTTAATATATTGTTGCTGAACTGGTATAAGATGGTGCTAAAAATGCATGAACTAGTGAAATGTATACCTTGAATGTACTATGAGTCTCTAGCGTCATACAACATGCATAAATGTAAAATGTAAATGTCTCCATCATTCTCTGGTTAATTTTTTTTCCCCTTTATCTGAGGCTTGAAAGGGGAATTAGCTGGGCTTACCGGTTTATTTTATTCTTTTACGTAACATTGGCTGCTTTATATGCCGTACACTTAAAGAGCTGCCTGAGTGCACTCCTGACGTAGAGAGAAACAGTGGGTAACTTACATAAGCTGACCTGAGTGTCAGAAAGGCCAGGGGCAGGACACAATGTCAGTTCTATGACATAAGGACCGGTTCCCATCAAACTGCTTTGCTCTTCATAATGAAAACTTACCATTGCTCAGTTAGCTCGGTGTATAAATGCAACAATCGCAAATTTGCAGATGTCCACCCAAAGTCCCCTTTCACTTTACTCAAAGAATGCAGTGTCTGCTTGGCCAGCACAAAGAAGGTTCCCACACACACTTCATCTGATATTATGTGCAACCATTCAGGGTGTTCCAGATCCTGGGTTGAAATTTATAAGACTTTTACACTTTTCAGGGAAATCAACCTACAAATGGCTCACTTAAAATCGTCTCTGCGTATTTAGCTAGAATAGAAATATATAGAGTATATAAAAAGTTGTAAAAGAAGAATGTAAAGTGCAAAAGGCTTTTAAGCTGTAAAACTAGAAGTTTTTCATTAACAATGTCACACAAAGTGTGTATTGTTATTTTGTACTGTATTTGGGACATTTTAGAAAATGTCAAGAAACTTTGGATGGAATTAAAGTTGTAGTGAGATCTCTGAGGGCAGGTGCCTCCATTACATTAAATTAATTTGTTTTTGCATGTACTGATAGCACTAAACGCTTCTCACCTCCTAATTGATTTTCTCATTTCTCTCCGGGGGAATGTTGTTCACAGTCATGGATGCTTTTGAAGGAGCCGTGTTTCAAACACGCAGCAGTATGGACAATCCTGCCCTCCCTTTCCCCCCCAAACTAAGACATTGCCTTCAGAACTAATAATGGGTTTTAGCTCATGGTTCTGCGATTGAGCTGCTAAAACTATAAGTGCAAGCAGAACAAATCCGTGTTATGATTGCCTCAGGAGGCAGCCAGCATCGCACTTCCTGTGTGTGCATGTGTGTGTGTGCGCTCATAGCGCCACTCACACAAATTATCTCCCCACTGTACGTCTCCTCACAAAGCTCTTCTCCAAATAATTGTATCAAACTACTGTCCTCTCCTGTGTCTTGTTTTACCTTTTTTTCAAACACATGTTGTTAAACGCACACACTTGCATACAGTAGATATATAAGCAACACAAACCTACACCAGAACTAGAGGGAAAGATGGTTAAAGGTCCATATGAGATTGTAAGATTTTATTTTCTGATGCTACAGCAGTGTTTAGCAGGTGACTTGAGGACACCTCTGTCCCTAATGTGACTCCATATTTATTTTATTTAAAGGCATTATTCAGCCATAAAGGAAAATTCTGCCATCATTTACTCATCCGCATGTCATTCCAAACCTGTGGAAATCTGTGGAACACAAAATAAATAAATTATATTTACACTGCTCTTTTTCAGTTCATTGAAACCACATCTGTCAAGCTCCAGATGTGCTCATAAAATGTAATACAAGTTGAGGAAACAGTTGTTATTCACTGAAAAGCTTCACATTCACTGAAGCTCACATCCAGTCCATGTTCGAATCCACAATTCAAAAATTACATGCCACGTTTGGTTGCTACAAGCATACAGTAACAACCAAGGAGATATTGACATCAATGATCACCTTGGATGTAAATGTGGGCTAAATGCTTGTGTCATATGAACTACTTTAATAATACTTTTAGGCTACCTGTATGAGTGTGACAGTTGTGGTCACTATGATCTGCTGTTCTTGAATGGACATGTTGGAGCTTGGTTACTTTTTGAAATACTTCAAATACACTTAGGAGAGAATTCACTGAAAATGAATTTGCTTGAAACAATTCCAATCTTGTGTGTTAGCTCTTACTGATATAGTGTAGGATGCAGAAGACCACCATGATCTGACACTCTGCCAGGACTGTACAGCAAAAAAAATTTGCAGTAAATTATCAGCTGCTCTGGTTGCCAGAAATTTACCATAAAAAAATCTGTGATCATGTTTCAGGCTTAATGGCATGTAATTTTAATGACTTTCTTTTCAAGTTTATCAAGAGTGGCACTCCCAGGACAACACATTCTCACTTTTTTTTGACAGGACCCCTTGGTGTCATATTTTAACGCCCTGGGTATACCTTTGGCGTCATTTTTCGACGCGTTGGGTAGTCTTAACCAAAACCGCATTCAAAGGTGAGTTTAACAACGCTCCACGGCGTGTGCAAGTAAGCAGTTTAAGCGTTTTCTTAGGTACTGGTAACTAGAGCATGCTGGATAATGTATTTTTATCGGAGGTTTGTTGATGTTAATAAATCTATATAATATGCTACGATTGTGTTCAATTAATCAAAGTTTTTTATATTTTTATTTTTATAATTTTGTTCAATTAATCAAAGTTTTTTTATATTTTTATTTTTAAAATCCTCTATAGAAATCTATCGGACTACCCAACGCGTCGAAAATGACGCCAAAGGTATACCCAGGGTGTTAAAATGTGACGCCAAGGGGTCCTGTCAAAAGCGTCAATATGTGACGAGTTGGGTGTGAGAATGTGTTGTCCAGGAACAATACTTAATACACATGTAGAGTCAAACAACACCATCAGTTTAACACATGTGACATCAAAATAATGCAATAAACATGAACTAAACTACAAAAAATATAACAATGTATATAACTGATATTAAAAATAAGAAGAAACATAAGTATTCCCATAAAATATAATGAAATGTGATTGGTCACGCAAAGACTTCTGGGAATGCCCAATCATTTTTTAATTTTTATTTAAATTCCAATTATTAATTTTAACAATAGTTTACCATAAAATTACACGTGTTCTTACGTTAAACATAATATACATTTTTACAGTTAATTATACTGTAAAATACATATACATGTATTGTCTTGTTAAAGATATAAAAAATATTTTTACTGTGTATGTACCCATTAACCACCAGTAATATTTTTTCTTTTAGCAATTTTACATTATTTTACCGTTAAAATTACAAACATTTTTTTTACAGTGCATCCAGACAGCTGCCTAAAGTGCACTTGACTATATTGCGCATCTAAGTATATGCCAGGTTATAACATTCTTCTTCAACTTTTTGATCATTATTTGTTGAGTTACTGCTGCCATAATTGACAGAGAATGTACACAAACATCTCTTTATATAAAAAGTTTATTACCTGCTTTCCTAGGGCGTTAATAGCGCAATGTTAATTGTGCCAGGCAAATTATTATGAATAAAGCGCAATCTATAATGAGCCTAGTTTACAAAGAAAGGAAACGTGTTTGCTTGAAATGGAATGACACTAACTTAATTTGAATACTCAAAGTGCAGTGCTTAAACTAGATTGTGCATGCAGTTAGGTTTGTTTTTTGCACATCTTTGTGTCATTTGCTTCAGCAAAAAAAAAAAAAAAAAAAAAAAAGCCATTTTACACATGCATTTATATCTGTTTGACTTTTCGACAAGACCTTTAGTTAAACAGTTCCCCTTCCCCAGCCTGTCGGAAATCATGCTCTTCTCAAACAGATCTGAGGCATCAGTTGTACATGTTCATGTGTGCATGTGTTTGAGAACTGACACATGCCCAGTGGTGTTTGTGTTTCAGGGCATGACTTGACCGCTGCTCAGAATTCCATCTCACTGGCCTTCTGAGAGATGTGCTTCAGGGCCCTCTGTCATGTTACACCACAGCTCTGCGCTCACAGCCATGTATTTTTATTTGTGAATTTCTTCGGAGCTGCATCGCTTCATGTACTGTAAATGGCCACATGTTCTGATGGTGTTTGCACTCTGACTCTGTGTTTGGGATGTGCTGTATGTTTGCAGTTGAGGTATCTTGAGGTCTCTTTTATTCCTTAATTAGAATTACTCTGGTGATTCCATAATATTAACCTGATCTCATTCATATGTACTTTTAAATGAAGATTTTTGTACATTTGAATAGAGTCTAATGCTCACAATATGTAACAATATGTATTGACGGACTAATGGCAAAATCTTTTTTTTTTTTCCTAAGAGCTTTTCAGGATTCACATTTTGAAGTTAGTTAAATACTCTATATCTGGTGAGAAAGACATCTTTGTCTTTCTTATGTTCTATTCTGCTGTTCCAGTGAAAAGCTGAGTGGTCATTGCCATGGAAACGCTGGCGACCCATAAGGTTGATTTTCTCAGGGTCATTTAGCTTAAGTTGTAGCATTGACGTAATAGTTACCACAGTGTCATAAGTGTATCCTAAACAGTACAGCACACTACAAATCTAATTACACAAGGTGTGATGTTTTATCAGTACTACAGTGGCATGCAAATGTTTGGGCACCCCTGATCAAAATTTCTGTTGCTGTGAATAGCTAAGCGGGCAAAAGATGGCCTGATTTCCAAAAAGCATAAAGTTAAAGATGACACATTTCTTTAATATTTTAAGCAATTTTACATTTTAAATCCATCTTTTACAGTTTCAAAATAACAAAAAAAGGAAATGGGCCTGAAGCAAATGTTTGGGCACGCTGCATGGTCAGTATTTATTACACCCCCTTTGGCAAATGTCACAGCTTGTTATTGCTTTTTGAGTCTTTCAATTCTTGTTTGGTGGATTTTCGCCCATTCTTCCTTGCAAAAGGCTTCTAGTTCCGTGATTCTTGGGCCGTCTTGCATGCATTGCTCTTTTGAGGTCTGTCCACAAATTTTCAATGTTTAGGTCTGAGACTGTGAGGGTCATGGCAAAACCTTCAGCTTGCGCCTCTTGAGGTGATCCATTGTGGATTTTGGGGTGTGTTTAGGTTTGTTATACTGTAGTAGAAGCCATCCTCTTTTCATCTTCAGCTTTTTTACAGATGGTGTGATGTTTGCTTCCAGAATTTGCTGGCATTGAATTTAATCCATTCTTTCCTCTACCAGTGAAATGTTCCCCTGTGCCACTGGCATCAACACAAACCCAAAGCATGATCAATCCACCCCGTGCTTAACATTTGGAGAAGTGTTCTTTTCGTGAAATTCCTTTTTTCTCCAAATATACCTTTGCTCATTGAGGCCAAAAGTTATATTTTAACTTCATCAGTCCACAGGACTCTAAAATGCATCAGCCTTGTTTAGATGCTGAATTTTGTGGCATGGACGCAGAAAAGGTTTTCTTTTCATGACTCTTCCATGAAGGACATATTTGTGCAGGTGTCGCTGCACAGTAGAACAGTGCACAACTACTCCAGAGTCTGCTAAATCTTCTTTAAGGTCTTTTGCAGTCAAAAATTCAAACAGGGGTTTTAATTTGCCTTTCTAGCAATCCTACAAGCAGTTCTCTCTGAAAGTTTTCTTGGTCTTCCAGACCTCACCTTGACCTCCACCATTCCTCTTAACTGTCATTTCTTAATTACATTACGAACCGAGAAAACGTCAAACTGAAAATTCTTTGGTATTTTCTTATAGCCTTCTCCTGCTTTGTGGGTATCAATTATTTCAATTTTCAGAGTGCTAAGCAGCTACTTAGAGGAGCCCATGTCTGCTGATTGTTGGGACAAGGTTTTAGGAGTCAGAGTATTCATGAAGCTTTAAAATTTGCATTACCTTGACTTTCCAAATATGATTGTGAACAAGCCATATCCCTAACAAGCTAATTAAGGTCTGAGACTTTGGTAAAAGTTATCTGAGAGCTCAAATCTATTGGGGTGCCCAAACTTTTGCATGGTGCTCCTTTCATTTTTTCCACTCTAAAATTGTGCAAAACATAAATAATACACTTATCTTGCTTAAAATGTTGAAAAGAATGTTTCATCTTTAACTTTATGCCTTTTGGAGATCAATTCATCTTCTACTCACTTAAATATTCACAGCAACAGAAATTTTGGCCAGGGGTGCCCAAACTTTTGCATGCCACTGTATGCAAAATGTGCTTTCAGGCAATCATACAGGCTATTATTTTCTTTGTAGGAACAAGGTTGTGCTAGCTGAGACAGAGGTTTTTGTGTTTTACAATTTCTCTTTTTAATTAGCTTAGTGCAGAAAGATGTTGTATGTTCTGTAGGGTTCATTCATTTGTCAGTTCATTCAGTAAAACTCTTGGCTTTTTAGGCCATTGCTGAGGTTAAGCACACTATGGCAGATTAGGTACTCGCAGCAAATCCCACCCGTTCCAAGAGTTGTGAAAGGTCTCTAGACACCTATTCACTGTAGGAAATTTGACTTGAAAGCAAACAGCTCCCATTATTCTCTTTCTATAGCTGTCATCTATGCTGAC
Source organism: Moxostoma hubbsi (assembly GCA_032164185.1). NCBI lineage: Eukaryota > Metazoa > Chordata > Actinopteri > Cypriniformes > Catostomidae > Moxostoma > Moxostoma hubbsi. The sequence continues at coordinate 22,212,121 of JAVLUX010000017.1, forward strand.
AGAGCATGTGTTTGCATGAAAAAACAAAGCATTAAAATGGTACATATATTTTTAGGTGTAGATATTTATGTGTGGTTGCTTCACTGGAGTCGTAATCACCTTTGAAAGTATGTCTTATAAAGGGTTATTTTTAGTGCAACTGCAGATGCAGGGTAAGTGAATTCAACTTATTCTCTTAGAAAACTGTTCCTGTGTAATTACATTTATTTTTTAAAATGACTGCTTTTTCAATATATTTTTTTAATTCTTACCTGCCTTTTATTTTTAAGGTTTTTTTGTGTGTAAATGATGGAAACCTGTTGATTTACAAAAATTCTTGTTGAAAGTATGTGGATCCGTTTACTGACCGACTGTGGTATTCTTGTATTGTAACCTACTTGATGAGTAATAACTCATATACTTAAAGGGGTGATGACACTAGGAATCATATTTTCCTTGATCTTTTGACATACAGTATAAGAAGTCATTGTACTATAAATGTTTGTTTGTTACTGTATGTTTCAGAACTCAAAACGTCCTTCTCATTGCAAAAAGAGCATTTGTTGAAACCAAGATACCAAAACGACTCATTCTCTACTTCCTCCACTTTGTGATGTCACATTGTGGTAGACATTTGTATCTGACAGCCTCCACAACAACACATCAACACCTACTTTACCTTATCACTTCCATAGCCCACCTAGTAGCGGTGAGCAGTGAGATGGCAAGGAGAGAGCTGGTCAGTCAAGATCAGAGAGCCAATCATGTTTTACAAATGTATGACCAAAAACTTTACAAAAATTCTAAGTGAACCTCAAGGAACATTAAAATGAAATAAAATAAAAAGGCATGCCATGACTTCTTTAAAATACTGCATAGAGAGTAGAAACTAAGTTCTACTCTAAGCTAAAATAATGTCCTAAGTCATTTTTTCAGGTTTTTCAGAAAACACAAATAACTGAACCAAATATCATGAGGAGATGATTTAGGCAAAAAAAAAAAAAAAAAAAAATCATTTTTGTCAAAAAATGACTTGGGACATTATTTTAGGAAGTTCACGATATGCTTATGCACCCCTCTCTGTTAATTTGCAGGCAAGTAAATATTTGTGAAAATCAAATAAAATCTCCAACCTTTCCTTTAAGATATTTTAGATTAATATGGTGGCTGGCGAATGAGCAGTATCAGCTGTGGAATGTTGTTATGTGTAGAGGCAGGCAGGAAGAAGGGAATTATAGCAAGTGTACGCCTGGGGCCAGTGTGTCTGACATGGCCTATGTGGGGGGCTCTGTGCAGGGTTCCTTGTTTTGCTGTTAGTAGACTGTTTGTTGCTTCTTCAAATTCCTGGCTATAACTTGTTGGTTCTCGGGCCAAATTTTCATTGTGTACACAGAGTGAGCCAAAGAATGAGTACTGAGTCCTGCTGCCAGCTGACTTTGAAGAACAATCCCAGCTTTTCCATTGCAGCCTTCACCGGTACTGGCTCCCTGGGAGAGGGATTCTCCATTAAATTCTAATGTTAGATTCTTCACTGTGCTGGAGGTTCCCATGCCTTCCATTAATCCATCACTCTCTTTCCTTAATTTTACAAAAAGTTTTTGTCTTTTCACTCTTTTTGACAAAATTCTCTATAAACTCTAAAAGCAAAGTCTCTGAAGAATAGCACCCAACAATAGCACTGTGAGTTCAACTGGAAACAATGGTGTTTAGAGATAAAGTTATTTATCATGTATTGTTTGCATAAATTACTAAAAGTTTCAATTAACAGCCATTCATTCTCAAGTGAGAAACGCATAGCATTTTAAACATAGCAAAATGACATGACCATGGCAACATTTTTGTACAAAACCGCATGCTTCATTACATGTTTCGCTGCAGTTTCCCAGTGAAATGTCCTGAAGGGGGGCGCCAAAAGCGAGTGAAATGATGTCATACTCTGACTGGGTTTTAAAGGTGAATGTTAGATAGAGGTTTTAATGAGTAAAACATACCATTCTAACAAAAAACTAAACCTAACCAAAGTCCTAAAAGCAAATAAGAGGTTAACAAAACAGACATCCTTATCCTAAACCAACACATAAACCTAACCGATTGGTTAATTTGGACCTAATTTTCTGAAGCAACCAAGTCATTTTGTGTTGCTTCAATAACACTTTTGTCTCATGTATCAACTAGCTTGCTCGGCTGGGCTGGGCTCAAACTTTGATCTTCCAAATTCCAAGTTCAACACCCCATGAGGTGAGGCACCACACAAGCTAATTAATTACATTTGAGTGAGTGTATAAATGTTGGAGGGCCTGCAATACAAGTGTTAAATTGTATAATTTTTCAAATGATACGTTGGAGTAAAAGTGTTTCAATATCATAACATAGCAGTGTGTGAGTAACAGTGAGAAAAATAAGTTTTATAAAGTCAGAATCAGCCATTATAATAATAAGCACAGTAGTTGTAGCACTTCTAGTGTTTATTTCACCTGAAAACCTCTTAGTTTGAAAAAATGCAGTTATAGTAACGTTCATTCTATGAGACTAGGTTTCCCAAAACAAAGATTGAAATAAATCTGTGATAATGTACAATGTGAAACAAATTGACATCAGTAACAACATCAACAATAATAATATTTATCAATTATTATAAATATTATAATAATATTTGTTATTATTGTCATTCATTATGTTATTGTTGTAGTCTGATGATTATTTAGTTATTGTATAAAAAACAGTTATCAGTTATCAGGCACTGGACTGAATTAGACATCAGACACAAATATAAAAATGATTAGTATCAGCGGCATTTGTAAAAAACAAAAAAAACAAAAACAATATCAAACAGTGTCTACTTGCTCACCAGAAGAGTATAAAGTGCACCTTTTATTTAATTGGTAGTGTCATCACAATGAAAATAGGCGGTGTTTAAACCATCTGTCACAAAACTCACATCTGACAGATCAGATATTGTTGCTGGTGAATCTGCACAAGATTGGATTTTTCGTATCCGATCTGAGCCACTTCCAAATGTGGTTTTAAATCAAATACATATCCGATATCTGGACATCTGACCTACGTCTAAACACATTCACATTCCCCTTGGCAATGTGGTCAGGGATAGCTTTTCTTAACAGTGTGTCCTTTTGAAGCAGATGTGCCTGTATACGCTCGCACTAAAACTGAAAGCTTCTCTTGTTGAGGCGGAAATTTCGTTTTTGTACATTTGGAGACGTTGGGTAATTTAATAATTACCAGAGCTTCTCAGTAATTTTTATCCCGTGTGAATCAGTCATGTCAGTAATTTCTGTAATTTCATGTTCAGTAATTGTAGTGTTTTACCTACAATTAAATGGCCTGTAAAAATACCCCATGTAATATTTATCCTGTGTGAATTATGTTGGTAAAAAGACAGAAAATCTGCACTTTCCAGCCCTTGAGCCTTTTAAATAAAACTATTTCTTAAAGGGGTACTGCAGTCTAAATTCAAGATGAGAGAGTTGTCTCCCCCACCCTTTCCTCCCCTGACTCGAAGCTCACGGCGGTTGCCAGGTTGAGGAGACGCAACAGGAACGAGCAAACTGAAAATGGCAAGCGACGAGCCTTACACTGTAAGTTAGTCAGCTAATGTAAACATTTGCAATGTTTTTATTGTTTGCAAATTATAAACTAGCTCATGTGGATTTTTTATAACTCTGTCAATGTTAGCTAGAGGTATTGCTGGCTTCCATGCCTGCAGGGCGCTGTGCTTGCCCGCTAACTTGTTTCAAATCTGGTAACCTGGGGTGTCGAAATACTATTGGGAAATGGGCAGTGGGCGGGATCACCCAGGCCAAAACACAAACCGAAATTCCGGCCCAGAACGGACATTTCAAAGTAGAATATACTGGCTGTAGCATTGTTTTCGACTTGTTTCCTAAATCTCTAAATATCTGATTTTTGTATTATTATTTAAGCAGAGTGAGTTTGGGAAATGATGTTGATCCCACGTTTCGGAACATATATTCTGGAGGGAGAAATAAAATTATATCATGTTAAGGGATGGTCCGTATTTTTAATTCAAGAGTGTAATATAAGATTGCAGGCTTGTTAATATCATCAGTTCTGTTGTATTTAAACAGATATTCCTGTACAATTTTTCTTATAATCACAGATACAGTATATGGTCATTTTGGCAAGGAAGAGGGCGGTGCCAGGCCGTGATGACGCACACCCTCCTCGTTACCACAGTCATTTTTAATATTTCCTGCATAATTAATCAGCACAGTAGCCTATACATTTTCTAATCAATAAGTTACACATGACAGCATTGTCTATATGCTGTAGACACACAAAACACTTAGATTTTTACAGACATCGCTTATCCTGTGTGAATCAACAGTAAATAATTACTTTACAGACAATTGTCAGGAAAAGTAATCCAGTCCGAGAAGGACTTTAGCCACACTTCTCGTCTGACCGATGTTGAAATCATTAAAGCGGTGCTAACCATGACAGCAATAAAAAGTCTCTTTTGCCTTTTTTGCCTAATTAATTGCAATCGTGTGCAATTTTGCCTACTTTTGAAACTATGAAATTGTTATGAAACTATGTAAACCGTGGCGCTAATAAATCAAAGCAATCAGTAAACATTTGAGTTTGTGCGGAAGATTAATGTAAATACAGATATCAGATACCAGTCGTGTCTTCACTGAATGTAAACAGGTGGGACAAAAAAATCGGATACGGTCAAAAGATCGGTTCTGTCCATTAAGTGCATTAAGTGTAAATGCAGCCATAGTGGTAGAACAATAAATGAAGGGGACTGTCCTGAAAATTACAACTCTAGAAAAAGATGAATAAATAATAAGGTGAAATATGTAGAGATACTGAGCTTGAATTGACGTGGTTCCTGCTCTGTTACATGGAAAAACACTGTCTCAAAAAGAATGTGTGATTCATTTTTCATGTCATCTATTACAAAGGGGCTGCACATCATTGACATCAAATCTAAGTTTACTGGTGGAATGAGACTGACGATTCATTCATCTGCTCCTTTCTTTTATTTTCCCCTTCACATACGGCTCCAGTGATGTGTTCTCCTTGAGCCCGATTATGAAGCTTGAAAGCAAATTCACTCATTTCCTCTTCATACCTGCCCTTCCAGATATAGATCTCCATTCGAGGAGGGGAGATGAAATGTGGCAGTTACGAATCTGATAGGCTCAAACGGTCCACATCCTCTCCCATTTGCATGTGATACTGTATCTATCTTGCAGATACTATTAAAATCATATGAAGCATTCTTTGACTGATAAAAAGAGTGGCTGCACAGCGTCAAAGCAGTGAGATGATTATCACAATCTGATATTGACACCTCATTACGTTCAGACTCCTGAACAGAGGATGCAAAAATCCCTCTTTGTGCGTCAAAGAGTTGTGGTATCTTTTGCTTCTCATAACATAACACAGTTCTGCTTGAGGCAAGTTCAGTTCTCTCCCTCTATTTATTGACAAGCTAGTTCTGAGACTTTGAGGACTGAAAGAGTTTTGGTGTAACTGATAGCTGTTAACTGCACTTCAAAAGTGATTTTTTTTTTTCTTTTTTGATATATTAATATAGAATGTGCGGCCACATGTGTGCATTTTTATTCATTTACATCTATCTCTTCTAGCCAGAATTTAGAGTTGGAACTATATCTAAATAACAAAGCAAAACAAAACATGAAACACTTTAACCAGGTTGTTAGTTAAAACTAAAATCAGTTCACAAATGTTCACATTTAAGGCTCTGGGTTGTTATGATCTTTAAACCAATTGGACAGCTGAGTTTCTGGACTGTGGGCACCTTAATTTCATCATCTGGTAATTCAGCCTATTAAGTAAAGTAGTTATGACACTAGGCTCAGGATAAGCACAACGCCCAATCATAAAAGTTTAGCCAAGAAGTCCATGGTAAATCCCTTACTGTTTGGTGCCACTCAGTTAGTGGCATCCTCAGTAGTGACATTCTTTTGTTGATAACTTGATACGTGATCTCTACACAGGACAGATGCTGCTTAAGGGGTCAAATAAATGTTAGAATCTCATTACGATCAAATACGTAGCCCGCTCACTCGGTATAATGAACACAGACGTAATCATTGCATCGAATTCAACAACCAAACAAACAATGAATGACCGGCAGACAGGCATAAGGAGTTTGAAAGATTAGATTACTGACACAAGCCTAAGAATGTTTACAGGACGTTGGGAAACTCTGAGCAGATTTAGAGTTGCGTGGATTACACATCTGCGAGTGGGTTGGAGTTACTTATAAACCAACAGTTAAGCGCCGACAGCCATCGGTCAATTAAGAATTACGGGCCAGAAAAGCAACCAAGGGTTTTGAACTTCCTCAATAATCCTCTTTGGGTGTGACAGGGGTCAGAGTACTGCGGAGTGAGCAGTGATGGGGTGAAGGATTAAATATGGTCTCTCTTCTCGTTAAATGCATCCGTGTGCACTCGGCTTTTAACCTGACATCGCAGACGGCTGTCGTCGGGCAGCTTTTATTCTTATTTGCTGGTTTTCTGAATAAGAGATAGACAGATGAATCATTGATGCCCAAATGTGTCCAATTCTGTGACTTAGATGATTACTTGCATTCATCAACTGATGGCGGGCTCTTTCAGGAGCATTTTAGCATTTCATAAAACTGGCTCAAGTGTACAAATATTGGTGTGTTTATACAAACAAACTGTAAATATCCTCTCAGCAATTTCCATACCGCAAAGACAAGATCAACTGAAGCCTGCGCAGGTAAACGTTGAACAAACGTAGTTTCTGTTGCAGTTCTATCTTCAAAACCTTCTACCCTTTCAAGCTCAATTGTGTCATTTCTGCACCACTATCTTCAACAAACTAAATTGCAAAAACAATGATTTTAAACAGCTTTTCTGAATACTCTCCCCATCTGTCAGAGAAGATGTGTAGGGACAAAATTCATTAGTTAAAACTAATAAAAAATGATTTTGAAAACCACAAAAACCATTAAGATCATTATGAATACCACATATACAGTATACCTGTACACATCCAAAGAATATTTCTTTGCCATTGTAGGCATGTTTTCACATGCGATGAGCAGTTAATTGTCACATTTGATATGTGACAATTGTCATAATCTACATATTCATGTTGTTATGATATATGTACACACCACGCCACCATTCATCAAAGCTGTTTGAAATTATATATTTAGTCTGGTACTGTATGTGATGGTGGTATATTGAGCAATGATAACTGCTTAGACTGTCAAAACCAATGCCAAGCTCTCTCACTTTTTTCAATGTGCGCTTCAACTGGCTTGTCCATTGGGGGCTATGAATGCAACAATCATTAACTGTGAAATAACCATGTATGCAACAAGGAACCAAGATTGGGTCCAGTGGTCTTCTGACTCCTTTGACCTTTCTGGAAATTTATTTTATTATATGATTGCTGGTGGTTTCTGGGTCATAAACACAATTTCCAAAGTGATTTATGTCATGACAGACTTTTAATTTTTTGATTTAATTTTTTTAAATTGCAGGTTTTTAATCCCATGTTATAATTCAGGTTAGTGGTGACAACCAGTAGTATAATGAATTTATTGTCATGGTTTCATGATTCTGCTTCTTTGTGAATTCAGGGTCACAGTGCAGTTTAACTTGCAGTGCAGTGAATTTGCTTAAACTACTATTATTGCAGAATATATTAACTTTACACACTTTGAAAGATACATACAAGGTGGTATCTGCAAACAAATAATGATAGAACTTTTCTGATATATTTTTTTCAATAACTTGTAAGCAACTAGTGCCATTGGATGTGTAATGTTAGTTCCCCTCAAGTTCACAGCAGTGCCATTGCAGAGTATCCACATGTGTAGTCTATCACATGAACTATGGACACATTTCACAAAAGAAAGTGTTCAAATTCTTATAAATTTATGAACAGAATATAAATTAATGTCGCTTGTTTTGAGATTTCACTGTTTAATATAATGACATTCATGCATTGTCCAAAAAGTGTCCAAATACCTTTTGGGCCACTGAGTATATCTCATTCCTACACACTCGCACAAACATCAAAATATATCATTCTACATAAATTTAAGGATCCTCCCTTTTCGCATGACTCAATCTTATAGATCTCATCCCTCTCACACACATATACTCTCTCATCACATCTCGGTGTGGAGAAGTATTGTTCTGAGTCAAACCGAAAACACACAAAACTGTAGAGAGGGAAGCACTTTCTCAGTATTAATAGCGAACTCCTGCTGTGATCCTGCAGTGTGAAGAAACACGCAAATGATGTTCCCCAGCCTGGGCTTTAACCTTTAATGTTTTAATCATTCCAGAAATGAGAGCAATTGATTTAAAGATCAGTGCTCTGTAGTCCCTTTAGTCAGAACAGGTTGCTATCTAAATCATATTCCTTCAAGATAACCGTGCCAGTCACTTGGAACATCTTAACTAAACAGGCCATTGAAGGCTGACTTGTGTTAAAGGCTCTGTATTTGGATATATAAATTGGAAATATTATAATCTCAATTATCTTTTAAACATCTAATGTTTTTTTTTAATTTTTAATCTTAACAAACCTTTGATTATATATATATAAGGGGTGTGTGCAAAGCAATTATTTGTTTCTGTGTTTGCTTTTGTTCATATGACCAAATGATCTTTATCTGTCTCTGCATTCGGATAGAACTGGGTGTGGGCGGGGCTTAAACCAGAAGTGTGTTAAAACTAAACTAAGCATATATTTCTTAAACATTAAACTTTTATATTAATAAAATATCAAATATACCTTGCATATGCCTTTTCATAATAATAGCTAATAATAATAATAATATCACTCTCACTGTGAGAGCAGTCTGCTCAGTCGGCATGCCCTCGGATCGAAGTGCAATAGGTGTTTCCCAATCTGTGGCTGTTTCCAAAACACGATGGGCATTTCTGAACTATCCACTGAAAGTAGGCAATCTCAGTGTAGTAACTCTTGTTTCCAAACTCTTGTTTTAGCGCAGTGGGTTATTTGACACGTGAGGTGTCCGGGACACATACAGGATGGATTCGCATTTACACATCAATTGTGATGCGGTCAAATGGGTTTTTTTATTTTTTATTTGGTTTTTGTGATCTGATCTGAAAAAGTTTAACACCCCATTTAGACCTGTATTTATCACTGAACATGTGTGATCGGATCACCTAAAACTTCTTTCTCTAAAACTAAAAATCTTAATACCAGGTGTAAACGGGGTAATATCCTCACACATCAATGAATGGGTGTCTAATTTTTTATAATAATTGCACACTGTGCTCTAAACCCTGGCAATCTCAGAGTGAGTTTGGAGTGAGCTCCTGCCAAATAACGCAGAATAAACATTGACAGAGTATCTGCTGTTAGTTGTGTGTGTGTGTGTGTGTGTGTGTGTGTGTGTGTGTGTGTGTGTGTGTGTGTGTGTTATTATTTATCTTTCTGTACTTCTATGTGTTCTGTTGTCTTTGGAAGTATGATAAACTCTGCTTTTAATATATTGATTTGTATTGATTTTAAAATGATTTGTTGCCTACTTAAGTGTAAGTGCAGGCTTTTCTTTTCATGCATGTATGTTCAGAACGTTGAGGCTAATGCTGCTTTTATTGGCCCATAAAGCATCTGTTTTTTTACAATCCCCTGCTTTTGCTTTCCGACTGATATTTTAATGACTTTCAGACTTTTATTCACAATAACAGGACATGATTCCTGGAAAGACATTTGTTTCTTTTTTTTTTTTTCTTCTTCCATTTGGCCATCTCAGGTTGAACATGTCAGTTGGCTTTCAATATTCAAGTTGAATAAAACCATCTCTAAATTCCTCTGTGAGGCTCATAAACTGTTTTTGCATTGCATTTGCAACTTGATTTGGAAACTTTGTCATTACTTTTTATATCACATCTTCTGCATTATTCTTAGAATATTCTTTAAAGGTATAGTTCACCCAAAAATGAAAATTCTGTCATCAATTACTCACCCTCTTATTTTTCCAAACATGTATGTTTATTTTCTTCTTCTGTAGAACACAGAGATGTTAAGCAAGATGTTAGCCCCTATTCACTTTCAGTGCATTTTTTCCCCATACAATGAAATGGAGTGGTGACTGAGACTAACATTCTGCCTAACAACTCATTTAGTGTTCCACAGAGAAAAGAAAGTCATTTGGGTTTGGAACAAAGTGAGGGTGACTAAATTATTACAAAATGTAAATTTTTTGGTTAGCAATCTCTTTAATGCTGTCATAATGTTGTAATTTCAGCCTGATTTCATGAAAGTATGTGACCATGCAAACTTTTGCAAAATGAAATGACATTAATACACTTTAATACACATTTTTGTTGCAGTTTCCCAGTGAAATGTCCAGCGAGGGGCGCCAAAAGCGAGTACAATTCGTAATCAGATGAGATTTTTTTAGGTAAATGTTAGATGGATGTTTTAATGAGTAAAACTCATTAATCCTCACCCTAAACCAACATCTTAACCTAACCAATAGTGTCCAAAAGAAAATAAAAGGTGAACAAAACATACATCCTTACCATAAACCAACAGCTAAACCTAACCAATAATGTCCTAAAAGGAAAAGCACATTTTCTGAATGTAATTTCATGTTCCTTTTATCTATGACACTTTGGTCTCACATATGAGCTTATGTGCTTGTTTCAGCTATCACGCAAGATAATCACGTTGGAATAAGTGTGCTTATGTAGATTGGTCTGTCATACAAGAGTTAAAAAAATCTTTTATAAACGAAGTGTAAGTGTATAAGTGAAAAAGAGCATATATAAGATGTGTTTATAAAGTCATAATCAGCCATTACTCGTGATTTGTGTGAAAGTGAATAAAACGCACAGTTATTGTAGCACCTCTAGCGTAAATTTCACCACGAAACTGTGGCAAATCAAAGAACACGGACCGTAAAACTCAGTTTGCAAAAAATTTTGTTGTAGTAACGTTCTTTCTTTGAAACTAGGTTGCATAATTTTCTTTTATATCCTCCCATGACCTATGAATCTGAGTGTGTTTACATTCCTCAAACGATCGTTCGCTCATTTGTTTGTTTGTTTATGGGTCGAAGATCGCCGTAGGGTCTATTGAGGTGAATGGCACTGACATGTGTCAATCATTAACATTCACTTTAGAGGTGGTTAGACAAGAATCCCTTAGATGTTCTATCACACCATTGGCTGTCTCAGAAATCAAAAAACCTCTCATTATGCAAGCTGTCCAATTCCATTTGATTCTTGCCTTTTTGCCAATATGGAGCTGTCACTCTCTATCACACACTTATATTTATATTTACCGTTCAAACCATGAAACTCTGGATCCCTGTCACAGGGGAGCTGAACTGGAAAGTCTCAAAAACCATAAAGGCACTTGAGAAATGCTCTAACAAGCTGTGAAGACTTAAAATTTTTATGGTTTTGATAAACATGGTTTATTGCCAGGGGAATCGAATGCAGATTTTTTAGTCAGACTTAGAAGAGAGTCGATACTTAAGGCCTGTTTGGAGGTCTCAACCTTTAAAAAACAACATAGGGTAACGTATCTCTTGAAGTCTTCGCAGGGAATGATCAAATGCCAACATCGCTTAAAAGTACTCAGCAGGCAGTATGCTAAACATGGTGAGGATCTGCCTTCATCTTGATTTGCCTGGTGAACGAACGCATTTCTGTGTCTGTCACAGATGAAGAGGGAATTGATATCTCCTCCATATTAGTGATGCATTTTTTTAATCCCATTTGTAATGCCTATCAAACGGCATGAGCTTCCTCAAACACACTGCTAATTTGGAAAACAAATCAGTGGTGGCCTTGTCATTTGATTAGTGCTGCTGTTGTTAGGCTTCCTTATTAGCCTAATTAGCTCTTTGTGAGTGTGAGATGTCTGCCTGGGGGATGTAGCCAGTAGAGAGACTGACCTCCAACATAACTGACCCTGCGCCAGCTAAATGATTCCTTACACAAGCCAATAGCCCCTAATAAATCTCAATTTTCTTATAGTATGTTTTTGAACCAAAAACAAGACTTGTTTAAATGTTTGCAATCTGCTAACCACATAGCTAAACCTAGAAAATAGAACAAAGAATCCCAAACATAAGCAAAAGCAGCCTATTTAAAATGTCAATTTTCATAGAAGTGGTGGCTTGGTCTCCACTCTCTGCTTTCACATCTCTCTCACCCAAGAGAGGGAGCATTACAAAGGCATGTAGCATTTATGTCGGAGCTGACATTAGCTAACGTTGATGAAATGTAACTTTATATACATTAGCGACATAGCTTTATGTGGCCTGTCTCGTCATTGTTTATCTCAAGCAAAAACGTAGCTTGGGAACAACAATTTGTCACTACATGCCCTGCCCCCTCAATCACTCACAAAGTTAACACTACACTTAAAAGCACATTGGAAATTAGGCATTCCAAATTGGGAAAAAAATAATTATAATAATAATAAATACATTTAAAAAAAAAAAAGTTAAAGAAATCGGACAATGCAGGCAATTTAGTGGTATCCCCTCAGTTGTGGTCTTGACCGGTATTGTCTGAGACCGAGACAAGACTGAGTAAAAATGCAGTCGATTCCGAGACGAGACCAAGACCTTCAAAAAGTGGTCTTGAGACCAAGGCCGATCTCGAGTAATACAACACTGGTAACCACTTCTCTAAATGTTGCCAGCTAGCACCATCCAAGATATCAAAACCGCATTCTCTCTCTCTCAGCCTCCCAGGTTATACTTAGTTGTTTTATTTACAGATTTGCTCTGTAGTTCAGGCATGCAAAATTCCTATGGGTGTGCATCTACTTTCTCATCCCTTGGTCAAATATCTGTCTGTGGGTAAGGGGGTGGCATCATTTCTGTATAAGCAATGTGCTGTTCAGGTACCAGAGAAATTGGTCTACATTTGCGATTTGGAAGAGAGAGTTGCAATTGGATACTGGTCTGGCATGGGATAGGGATTGGGGCAACTTTTTTTTTTTTCATTTCGGAACTTAGCATATCAGATAATACAAGTTAATTCACAGGGCATACATCTCTCCCTTGAAACCTTTTCAGATTAAAGCATCCAAGGATCCCTATTGTCAGTTATGTAACAATAGGACTGTTGGCACAGTGATGCATATGTTCTGGTACTACCCCGTCAACTCTGTAGCCTCAGTTCTTTCAGACGCTCTGAGCCACAAAATTATGGCATCTCCTTCTTTATTCTCATTAAACTACGACTCTTTGTTGAAGCTCTCCATCACACACCGCAAACTACTTGTTGCTCACACACAGCAGCCAAGAAAACCATTCTCCAGGCATGGTTTACACCTACCAATAGTCAGCACTTGGACTAAGATTCTCCCATATTGATGTGCATGAGAGGTCATGTGCCAAACCCTAGGAAGCAAGGAGCAAAACCGTTGAGGCTTGGACACATATTGTGGACATCACTTAGTTCTCTGCCTTGGAATTTGTAGTTTATTCATTTATCTATCAATCTATTTTAATTTTTTTTATTTTATTATTATTTTTATATGTATTATTATTATAATTATTATTATATATTTATGTGTACATTTTCCCAAAGGAAAAAAGATGTACCCTGAATGGATGTAGTAGACTGGCCATTTTTTTCTTAATAAAGGAAATAAAAAAGTTAAAAACCAGTCAAGAGTTCCTCTCTGTCAGATAATGTATTGAGACAGTTTGAGATTGTTATCTGCAATCAAACAATGAACTGCCGGATGAGCAAATCTAATAGGCAAATGCACAGTAGACTGAGGTTTCCAGTACATGAAAAACAGTGGGTTACAACCGTTGTTTTACATTAATAGCAAAAGCCCAACCTGCCCAACAGGTCCGGTGCCACTGTTTTATCTTCTTCCTAAACTGTTTGTGGTCACAGTTGCATTGATGATGTTAGGGATTAGAGGGCCAGACAGTACTAATGTTATATACTGCATCTCCTATGCCAGGGCTTTAGATATGGAAAAACTAAGCCTTAAAAACAAAGTCTTATGTGTTCAGATCATGATAGGTCTAGCGGTTTTAACAATGGTGACACTGTGGTGATGACATGAACAGTCCCAGTTGTGGACTCCAGTTAGCTAGTTCTTATGTGTTGTTAGTCAGTTGTGTTTTCTCTCACTTTTGTCTCTGTGGGATTACCTGGATGGATAAAGGTCAGGTAAATTTAATTAAATATGAATAACTCTCTTTGCACCCAGTGTTGGCTTCGGCCAATGTTCATGGAAATCACCACAACATCCAGTTGGAGAGATGCTTCAAATATATATTTCTATATTTGCTAGACTCTTATTTTTGTGCTGAATGCAATTTCTGAGTGCACTGAATGTTGAGGTTATCCAGCTTAATTTATGCAGGGCTCAATGCTAAGGATTTTGTTTTCTTGTGGCCCAGTCTGGTTCAGATTTTTACTTGCCTTGCCAAAATGTTTACTGGCCCCAAGACAAAAAAATAAGCTGTTTTTACCATCATGGCTTAAAATATGTGTCAGGAGTAATATATAATAAATATATTATATTTAAGACAATTTCTCCTAAAATTGTATCACATTTATAATTTTCAAGATACACTGGTGGCCAAAAGTCTGGAATAATATACAGATTTTGCACTTATGGAAAGAAATTGGTACTTTTATTCACCAAAGTGGCATTCAACTGATCACAATATACAGTATAATCAGGACATTAATAACATGAACAATTACTATTACAATCAATTACATCAAAGTTTTCTCATCAAAAAAAAAATTCTCCACGTGCAGCAATGACAGCTTTGCAGATCCTTGGCATTCTAGCTGTCAGTTTGTCCAGATTCTCAGGTGACATTTTACCCCGTGCTTCCTGTAGCACTTGCCATAGATGTGGCTGTCTTGTCGGGCATGTCTCACACACCTTACAATCTAGCTGATCCCACAAAAGCTCAATGGGGTTAAGATCCATAACACTCTTTTCCAATTATCTGTTGTCCAATGTCTGTGTTTGTTTGCCCACTCTAACATTTTCTTTTTGTTGTTCTCTTTAAAAAGTGGCATTTTCTTTGCAATTCTTCCCACAAGGCCTGCACACATGAGTCTTCTCTTTACTGTTGTACATGAAACTGGTGTTGTGCGGGTAGAATTCAATGAAGCTGTCAGCTGAGGACATGTGAGGTGTCTATGTCTCAAACTAGAGGCTCTGATGTACTTATCATCTTGTTTAATTGTACATCTGGCCTTCCACATCTCTTTCTGTTCTTGTTAGAGCCAGTTGTCCTTTGTCTTTGAAGACTGTAGTGTACACCTTTGTATGAAATCTCCAGTTTTTTGTCAATTTCAAGCATTGTATAGCCTTCATTCCTCAAAACGGTGATTGACTGATGAGTTTTATAGAAAGCAGTTTCTTTTTTTTGCCATTTTTGACCTAATATTGAGACATGCCAGTCTATTGCATACTTTGGCAACCCAAAACACAAACACAAAGACAATGTTAAGCTTCATTTAACAAACCAAATAGCTTTCAACTGTGTTTGATATAATGGCAAGTGATTTTCTAGTACCAAATTAGCATTTTAGCATGATTTACACATCATGCGAAGAGTTCAGTGGAGCAGATGATGGGTTTTCAGTCACCCGTTTAGTCACACTGTCAACTTTTGGACCATGTGTAATGTTTTCACAACCAGGATCAAATATTTAGTCACCGAGATACTTATTTGATTGTTGGCTGAATGTAATAAACATAAGAATTCCTGCGAGAAGAGTCCTTATTTATGTGACGTGTAATATACGGTAGGTAGATATTAGGCCTAATATATTAATTAAGAATGTGGATATAAACATGAAATTAGACAACCCAAACGAGATCAAAACTGACTGATACACTAAGCACAAAAACAAAAATACCTGTACAGTCCAGAAATGAGAAATGTAATGTGTGTGTTATGAGGATGATATGAAGTAGACTGTTTAAAATAGTCATCTTCACCAATCAGCTGAACAGCTCTGATAATAAAAGTAGCCTTATGATTTTGCTGCTTTTCATTTCAAATGTTTTCAAACATTAAATAGTTGTTAAATGTATACTGACATTTTGGATACTGAGCAGCTCATGATTTCCAGTCATGGGTTTAACAAAGTTTATTACATTTCATCCATCGCCTCATCTCGAAAAGTGAAGACTGAGAGAAAAATGTGCTTCTTTTACGGTTGTAAAAACAATACTAGTGCTCTGTCCCTTTACAAATGTGCATGCACATTTAACAGTATCTATGCTGCATGGAGAGAGATGGATTTACAGTCCAATAGAAAGAAACTGTTGGTTTATTGTATTCCTATGTGAATGACAAAATTTTACCATGTGTGACTTTCTTGCCCTATGAACATAATGTTTCATTAAAACATTGCACAATATGTGCAATCCTGCTCCAGAATTCATGACAAGTTTTTGTTTTTTTCTGTAATTTTCAACACAGAAAAGAGCAAATATAGTTCTAGGAGAGCACACTCAGTGTCTGCACGCTCTTGTATACTCACGCAATGGTTTCTCGGCTCGTCCTGTATATTATGCGCTCTCTTGTTGCTCCTCGCTTGGTGTCTTCTCGCACTAACATTATAAGTGCAGCACTGGGCAAGTGACAGTTCTTGCAACTGGCCCGAATCTCTCTGACGCTGGTCCTGGGCCATTAGGCAGTCCTTATTTTCCAGCCCTGTTATGTGTGTTCAGCTTGAAAATAAAAGTGGGAGCAAAATTGGTGAAAGCTCTGACTGAGATAGTATTGTTGTTTAGTGCTGTGGATTGAGAGATAGCTGGACTTTGACTCACGCACTGATAGTGCAAACCACTCTAAACTGTGCCATGCACTTCAAATATTAAACGTTTAGCACTTGGAAGTGCTCTGAAGCGGTCATTTGCTTTTATTAATATGTCAGCACGTGGTGCAGTGTCAGCCTAGCAGTACTCTCAAATATATACCCCACACGCTCACACAGCATTTGTAGATCCGAAATGCCCACTTGAACTCTTAACAAGGCCGTGTTTCCAAACAGAGCAGTGTAGGGTTGAGGCGATCCCTCGTCTGTGTAATGTCGCATTAGCCCGCTCAGCCGTTCAGCCAGCTGTGGAAAGCAGAGAGCTGCCGGGCCAAAGCGGACATGGCCAGGGTCCTGAGCACAGATGGGGACCTTTAATTTTTAAAGCCGTTTTATTCGTGTTGCTGAGCTCTCTGCGTATTGTGACACGGTGCATAAAAGTGCTAATTCGGCCTCACATTTCGCTCCCACCTTCCCAGGCCACTCCTGCTCTATTCACTCAATCCAGATGAGAATAAACTTCTGCAGCCCTTCCCCAGCCTCAGATGGATTCTATGTGATCATTTATGGTTTCAGGGCCGTGCACAGACATTTTAAAGGGCAGTGCCTCAAATAAATTTGTTAAAACTAATGTTCTATAAAGATTACTCCTTATCAAACGTATAGAATATTATGTCCCCCTTACAGTCACTCAAATCCTCACACTAGTACAACAGAGAATAATGTCTCTCTCTCTCTCTCTCTCTCTCTCTCTCTCTCTCTCTCTCTCTCTCTCTCTCTCTCTCTCTCTATATATATATATATACACATATATATTTTTTTTTATTCTGTACACAAATATTTATTAGTTTGACTTAAAATATGCTTTAACTTCAAGCACAAATTTATACACTACTTCATTCTATGGCAAATGATTTTACTGGAGACTTAACTGGAGGCACTGTGTTAAGGATCATTTGCTAGATATTTTCATCATGATTCACCCGCTTGCTGGTGCTTTGAATCCAGCTTTGCAAAGAAACACTCCATTCATCCGCCTCCCTCCTCTCTTTGTCTTTCTTCTTTTTTGTGAAGGCATTGCACTATTAACAGTATGCAACACAATTTGAACATATACAATTTGCACAGCACAATGTTATGCATTATATGCAGACCTGGTGTTATTTAACATTATGCAGTTAAATTCAGTGGGTAATAATGAATTGTTATTATCTCGTTCTTCACTGGTATTTCTATATATAGAACTGACAGACTTTATATATGTACAGTATATACTTTATACTTTAATGCACAGTAAATTGTTGCAGACAGCTTGCTTCATATATTTAGTACAGCAATAATTCAAGGAATTTATGACTATTATTCTTTATTAAAATATCAATTCCATCATTTGTATTATAATTTATGATTTAGTTCTGCAATCTGATCACTCACCTTATGAACTAGTGCATGTTTTTAATACATTTGGGCCCACCTCAAGCTATGTAAATACTAATTATTGTGCATACTTTATGCATTTAGTCTCCCTCAAGTGTCAAGCATTGGACTCACTTAGGACCCCTCTCTCCCTCCCTCTCCACTTGTCGTTCCTGATCCGCTGCCACACTTAGGGTTAGGCTTATTTGACCTTTTTTTAACTTGTCCTGCACTTGTACTGCACATAACTTGTACTGCATTTGTGCCATGGAAATAGATGATAGTTCAAATTGTGTGGCTTGTCACGGAAAGGTGTGCTTTTACTTTTCTAAGTGATCAGAATTACACCTTTGACTCGCAGAAAGGTATAATAAATAAAAAGGTTCAAAAGACATGGACCCAAGCCAAATGTAGGGACTTGGATATCACAGAGACTTGGGGGTGGGCATTTTTGACTTCGTTTGACTTGGGCCAGTAACTATAGTTACCACATAGCAAACAGTTAGAGCATTCTAGCAACCTTACAGCAAAGAGCCAATCTGATTGATTTTTTTGTAAGATTGAAAAAGCCTGGTTAATGCTAATTAATAGATTGTATTCAACATTGTTAATTAAAAATAAAAAGTTAAACACTACTCATTTATCCTTAATAAAATCATAGAATTGTAATTGATAAATATTGAAAATTGCTGTAATTATAAAACCTGGCCTTCACGTACCTCTTGCCTCATCATCTGGGAGTATTTTCCTCCAACAAAATCAGAAAATAAATTGTTCTCTTATACAAATTTATGTTATGACTATGAAAGTTCCCTGTCTAATTATTATTAATTATTTTACATTTAGTGATTTCTAAGTCTAACTTGGTGCACTCCTTTATATTTGCTTGAAACAGTGTTTAAACCTTGAAAGATCTAGTGTATTAAACTGGATGGGTAATTTATAATTGTTGACTATATGAAATTTTATACACTCAAAAAAATGTCAATTTTTTTAATTTACCCATTTAAATTTCAGAACAAAATTCAATCAAATTGAATTGTGTCATTTTAACTAAATTAAATTAATACAACTTTAAAAAGATATCTATATATTTGTTTTTATATATAAAAAAATGTTATCCCCTTTTCTCCCAATTTAGAATGCCCAATTCCCACTACTTAGTGGGTCCTCATGGTGGTGTGGTTACTCACCTCAATCCGGGTGGCGGAGGACAAGTCTCAGCTGCCTCCGCTTCTGAGATCGTCAATCTGCGCATCTTATCATGTGGCTCGTTGTGTATGACATTGCGGAGACTCACAGCATGTGGAGGCTCATGCTATTCTCCGCGACCCACGCACAACTTACCGCATGCCCCATTGAGAGCGAGAACCACTAAACGTGACCACGAGGAGGTTACCCCACATGACTCTACCCTCCCTAGCAACCAGGTTAATTTGGTTGCTTAGGAGACCTGGCTGGAGTCACTCTATTTTTTTATTAAATTTTTTTTTTAAAGATTACTCAATTAAATTTGATGGAATTATCTTAATATATATATATATATATATATATATATATATATATATATATATATATATATATATATATAAATGTATATATATATATAAATGTATTAAGATAATTCCATATATATATATATATATATATATATATATATATATATATATATATATATAAGTGTACATTGAAACACCAGTCAAACATTTGAATAAATTTGATAGAAGGTATTTTTCTAATGATCTACAAAGAATTGTAATGTAATGTTTAATTGCTTGAAATGAATTTTATAGACGTATAAACTGTGCCTATTTTTCAATTATTAATTAATTGGACAAGTTGGCCTTAATAGTGAAGGGAAAAGCAGCCATTGGGTGTCCAGCATTCACAAGAACTCCTGTCATTACTATTTAAAAAGCATCTCAGTTGGATACCTCATGATGTTGTTGAGAGAATGCCAAGAGCTTTAATCTAGGCTAAGGACCATTCAAGGGATGTTCAGAAAAGTTGAACTTAAAGTGCAGAGATTTTACACTTCATCTTAAAGTCCACAAACTATTTAGGATAATAATAATAATAATAATAATAATAATAATAATAATAATAATAATTGAATGGCCAAAACTTTGTTGTGGAAGGAAAACTTATATTAGCCATGTAAATTTGCAGCTCTATTGTCAGAGGTTTTTTTTTTGTTTTTTTTTGTTTTTTGTCCTTACTGGAAGTTGATAGCCTGTGTAGCATATACTCAAGCATGTAATGTAAATGGGACTTTGATGAAAAGATTTGTTCTAATTTTCCACAGAAACATCACCTGACTGGAGCATTTATCCAAGTGTCTGTGTCAGAGTCCTCATTCCATCATCTCTCCTCTTGAGGAACTGTGTTTATGTGTGCTACATCTTGTCAGAGTGCAGCATGCTATCTTGTTTATTCTCAAGTGTCTGGAGCGTTGTTTACGTGTCACTTTAACCTTCAGATCAGGCCCAGCACACAGTGTCTGCTGCAGCACATAGTGTCTGCTGCAGCACATGACCTGCCATGTCATGTGTGACAACGGAGCAAGAACTGACAAATTGTCACAGGCCATTAAGATTCCTTCCATGGCAATAACAACATCAGGAGATGCAGAAGAGAAGATGAGTAGATAAAGATCAGTGTTCTACCTGATATGTCAGCCTATGTGGGCCTCTCCGATGCCCTTTTGTCTTGCATTAGTAAAATGCTTGTATACCATGCTGTTTTCAGATCTAGTTCATATTGCATACTTAAAATGAATACCGCATTCATGTATAATGACATTTACATGCTGGCGATGTAAAATAATGCAACCAGTGAACATTGTGATGATTTGGTGAAGTTTCTGATAGACCATACCATTGGACTACTTTTGCAATCCAGCCTTTTCTCTTGACTAATTAAGACAGAAGTAAGTACATTTGGTGAGTTCAGTTCATCTCTGTGATTGATTTTAAACAATTAGTTGAATCAGTTCAAAACACTGACTCAGCAATGTGTTCGCATCATCACTCCAAATGTCCCTATGTGTTATTTAAAATGTATTAAAAGACGGTGTTTATTGTTATGTATTGTTAATATTTCTTGTGTTCATATAGTAAACTTTTATTTATTTTCTTTAACTAGATGTCTAGCTATTGTTGTGGCACGGTGGAGGGCGGGGCCGGGTCAACGGACAACATGTCCGTTGTCCTCTGTGTTTGTCTTTTGAGTTTTCCATTAAAACTATAATTTATACGTTAAGCCGGTTTCTTGCCTCTTCCTTGCCTGTGAGCATGAACTTCTTTACAATTGTATTACCACCAAAGTGATGTTTTTGTTAGTGTGGTGAATTTAACCATGCACAGTTCCTGTATTATCATCTTCCAAGTGCAAACATCTCCGGTTCATTACAGTCCTTACCTGATAAATGACATCTCTCACGAAATGCATTTTTTGAGCTTCTATTTGCGGAACACATTGGAAAAGGAAAGTTCAATTGCACCTGTCTGCTTTGACATCCTACGTCTCGATCAATCTATAGTCTCTTTGATCCACGTTGATCCCTTCTGCTCACTCTTGTCCTTCTCACAGAAGAGTTAGAATTGAGGTTAAGCTGTGCTTTATTCTTTTAACACATACTCTCCAGGCATTACAATAGAGTCTGCTGCTCAGGCCAGGAAGCATGACACACCACTTGCGCTTGTGAAGAAATGAGGAATATACATCCTTTGTTCTTTTTCAACCTTTCCCAGAGAGTTCAGGTGTGTTAGGACCACTACTGTGCTAATGTCCCCTGTTTCCTTTCTTGTGAGCAGGGTAATGGGAAAAGGCAAGCTCTGATGCAGGAGAATTAATAGGGAAGCTGGGTAAAGAAGTTCTGCTGTGTGGGTACGGGTAGACGTTATCAGAACATGATTGTGCGTGGGCTCTTTTGGCTCGTCTCTTGAGGGAAATCGTAAAGCCTGCATCAGTCAGAAGCAGCCAAACAGTGTGCACAGCTACAAATTCAAAAAGCAACAAAATGCTTCCACAAAAAGACCAAAAGCAGAATAAACATGAAAGATGCTGTGTTGAAACAGTTCAGAAGGGTTGTGATGGTAAAACAACAGCTATAAGTGACTTCTGCCAGAGCAAGAGCTTTCTTTCTTTCTTCAGCTAAATTTCAAATTCCCTGGCTAAAATTTGTGATTTTGTTAAAACTTTTTCTGAAGCAAGAAAACATTATAATGATAAAAGCCAAAATATTAAATCACATGGATCAGATTGATCAAATGGTCATTTTCGCCCATGATTTTAAGCATAATCAGTACACTGGATATTGGTATTGCACTGAAGACTCAAATGTTGCTTAATTCTTAATTATAATGTATTTTTGGCATTATTGTTTTTATGTAATTAAACAAAGGTACCTTTTTAGTTTCTATAGAATTTATACTTCAGACATGTTTTGTTGGACAAGAAAAACTGGCTTCATACCGTGCGACCCACATTTGGTTTTCGACCATTGAAAATGGTAAAATTGAACGATTCACTCATGGAGCAATATGTAGAGCCCCATTTCTTTGGGAGTTAACCATATAAGACCTTATGTATAAAGATTCCTAAAGGAAAGTTTGTTCTGAACCTGAATCTAAAATTATATTAAGATATCTTTAATACATCTGTATTTATAAACACTCCAACAACACAAAAAGTGTTTGTTCCAGTTTTTGGACTCTTTTGGCATATAATGCAACAAGGGCTGCTGAAGTCAACTGAATATAGTAACAGACCTACCTCTCTCAGTGTAAAAATAAAGTAATGACATTACTATGTTTCTAAGGTTATTATTTTGACATTTAGTTTTGCTCAAATACCTTAGATGATAATGGTCTTTTTGACCCCCCTCTACAAAATAATGGAAGACACCGTAAATATTGATTCATTGCATTTAATATATTGGCTTTCATTATCTAAAAAAAAGGAAACAAATAATATATATATATATATATATATATATATATATATATATATATATATATATACACTCACCTAAAGGATTATTAGGAACACCTGTTCAATTTCTCATTAATGCAATTATCTAATCAACCAATCACATGGCAGTTGCTTTAATGCATTTAGGGGTGTGGTCCTGGTCAAGACAATCTCCTGAACTCCAAACTGAATGTCAGAATGGGAAAGAAAGGTGATTTAAGCAATTTTGAGCGTGGCATGGTTGTTGGTGCCAGACGGGCCGGTTTGAGTATTTCACAATCTGCTCAGTTACTGGGATTTTCACGCACAGCCATTTCTAGGGTTTACAAAGAATGGTGTGAAAAGGGAAAAAGATCCAGTATGCGGCAGTCCTGTGGGCGAAAATGCCTTGTTGATGCTAGAGGTCAGAGGAGAATGGGCCGACTGATTCAAGCTGATAGAAGAGCAACTTTGACTGAAATAACCACTCGTTACAACCGAGGTATGCAGCAAAGCATTTGTGAAGCCACAACACGCACAACCTTGAGGCGGATGGGCTACAACAGCAGAAGACCCCACCGGGTACCACTCATCTCCACTACAAATAGGAAAAAGAGGCTACAATTTGCAAGAGCTCACCAAAATTGGACAGTTGAAGACTGGAAAAATGTTGCCTGGTCTGATGAGTCTCGATTTCTGTTGAGACATTCAGATGGTAGAGTCAGAATTTGGCGTAAACAGAATGAGAACATGGATCCATCATGCCTTGTTACCACTGTTCAGGCTGGTGGTGGTGGTGTAATGGTATGGGGATGTTTTCTTGGCACACTTTAGGCCCCTTAGTGCCAATTGGGCATCGTTTAAATGCCACAGCCTACCTGAGCATTGTTTCTGACCATGTCCATCCCTTTATGGCCACCATGTACCCATCCTCTGATGGCTAATTCCAGCAGGATAATTCACCATGTCACAAAGCTCGAATCATTTCAAATTGGTTTCTTGAACATGACAATGAGTTCACTGTACTAAAATGGCCCCCACAGTCACCAGATCTCAACCCAATAGAGCATCTTTGGGATGTGGTGGAACGGGAGCTTCGTGCCCTGGATGTGCATCCCACAAATCTCCATCAACTGCAAGATGCTATCCTATCAATATGGGCCAACATTTCTAAAGAATGCTTTCAGCACCTTGTTGAATCAATGCCACGTAGAATTAAGGCAGTTCTGATGGCGAAAGTGGGTCAAACACAGTATTAGTATGGTGTTCCTAATAATCCTTTAGGTGAGTGTGTATATATATATACTGTATATTTTTAGCTTGGCATGTGTGTGCATTACACTCAGTTTAAAGCTCTATGAGTTTGAGATAATAAAAAAAAAAGCCTTTTTGATTTTTTTTTACCGCTGGCAACGGCTCTTCTTTAAAAGTGTATAAGAAAAAACTCTTTTAGTATCCTCTTGTGTCCGTATTATCATATGACTAATTGTGCATTTACAGTGCTCTCACTCCCTTTACATTTTGTCCAAACAGATCCGTTTCAGCCTCTGAATTATCCCTGCAACCTTGCAATTAGGAAACCACTTGAAGAGATGTATTTCTTCTTAAAAAGATATTTATATGAGAAATGTTTTATTTAATGTATTACACACTTGGGGATGTTTCAAGGAAATCCAGATTTAGGGTCATGTGGATTTTGTTAAGGCTCCTTAGGTCAGTCAGTCACTGACTCGATGTTCTTCCACCTCACTTAACCTCAGCCTGCATGTGGTGCTTGTTATCTTATTACACTTTACTCTGCAGATAATATGAATTGCACACTAACCTCAAACTACATAACCACCAGAGTTATTTGATCCCTGTGGCACAGGTTCAGTCCATTTTTGCACCTTCACACCCGTGTCAAATGCTGCTTCATATTCAACAGATATAGCAAATTATGGCATTTATTTGCCAATTTATTATCATCACTGACATACGACACGTAACATGTGTATGTCTTAACCATTAAGACAAAAACTTTTATTATTTTTTTTCCCTAAATAATTCTTTGAACAAGTATAGGTAAAATACAAATAAAAGTTTAGGTAAATAAGTTATAAAATTGTTTAGAGACATTGTACTCATGTGGGGGAGGTACATTGGAATCATGCTGAACATTCCTCCTCTTTTCTTTTTGCCATAATTTATTTCCCACTTTCAACTGCCTCTGTCCTAACTAAACATTGAGCAAGAGCTTAAACATAAGTTAAAAGAAAAGTCACAATATTGATTCACTGGAATTAAAGTTCTAATTGGACTTGTCAACAATGTGGTTGTCTTTTAATGTCAAGTTTTCAACTGTTGCTAATATGAAATCTTTCAGCTCCTCAGTGAAAACTAAACTGCTATCATGTTCTCTGTTCTCTGGCAAGTTTCCTAGCTGTAGCAAAACTAGTGCATTTTCTTCATTATATTCAGCTGATGTCAGATTTTTTTTATTGTTTTAATTGAGATGGATGTAGCAACAGGGAGTTATTTGCTTCTCACTATGGAAAGGAGACAGCCATATGTGAAGTAAGGGATAATGGAGTATCAGATTACAGGTTATAAAACAGCCTCTTAAGCGACACCTTGGCACTTCCCAGAGGACTCGAGGAATGATTTGCACCATCTTTAGTTTTGGAATCTATCCAGTTCTGAGACTTCAGGTCTGAAAATATTCACTATTTGGCTGTAACTAAAGTACCCCCCCAATTGTACTTTTGGGTCCAAAACCCAGTGAGTACCAGTGGCAGCTGTTTACCACTGTAGTTAGTTCATGTTTTGGTCCTTTGGATTTACCACCAAAACTTTACAGAACAACACTTCCATTTGTCTGCCTCAGATTATTGCATAAATTGCTTAGAATGCGAGCTGCTCTTTAGACAAGTGTATCGTGAGCAAGCTGGTATGTGATAGCTGTGCAGTATGTGCAAACCTCACTCCCCTGGCCTCAAGAGGCGCACTAGCGACTGATGCTAGAGGCTGTAGCCTTTAGCCTCCTCATTAGTGTGCCCACTTCCCATGCCGGCTATTACCTGTTTGAATCCTGTGCGGAGCAGGTTGAGCAGGACCATTTAAAGTGCTGCTGTGACCCAGATTGAAGTAAGGTTTAAGGGGTTAAGTGTAACAGGAACCAGCTGGTACATGATAGCTGTGCGGTATGTGTAAACCTCACACCCTGGCCTAAAGAGGCGTGCTAGGGACTGACGCTGGATGCTGTAGCCTTTAGCCTTCTCGTTCGCATGCCCGCCTCCCATGCCTGCTGACACCGGTTTGAATTCCGCTTGGAGAGGGTTGAGCAGGACCGGTTACACAAGCATCTATTATAAAGACATTATCATAGTATAATAAGTGTGACCTGGAGCGTGCAGAGATGCAAATTATACGTCATCAAAAGCAGTTCTGCAATTTATGACGATTGCGTTCATGCCAACTGCCAGCTGTACCGGCATTCACGTGAACCATTCTTTCTAGTGGAAAACCGTGTTTACCCTAACTAAATAAACATAACTTTGATGTCAGACTCAGACCTGCACCAAAAGCTCTAGTGTGACAGCACCTACATTTTGGGCCATACATTTTCTAAGTTTGGGCCCATTTTCTGATTTGAATAGATTTGATTGAGATTTGTCCATGGCTCATGTTTAAAGTGCACAGTTTTGAACTTTGCTAAGTTCACAGATAGGAACAAAGATATGAGAGGGCGAAACTGCTACTGCTATTATTGAAAGTTTAACACAGAGCTCTAAGGATGGGGTTTTGGTCCCTGATGTAATGAGCCACAATGGCTTTTCCACCCATGTCTGTATTACTCAAAAGACCAACTATTTTAAGGAAAGAATTTGACGCTGGCATTCAAACACCACTATAACTCTTGACGCAATGTGGTGACACGAGCGCTATGGGACCAGTACAACTCAATGAAATATAATAATGCAGTCTTTTGTTGTTGTTTTTTAGATATTTTCTCAGAACCATGTGGGGTGGCCATAATGATGGTGACTATCAAGGTCACGTGACTGCACGGATGGAGACAAGCTTACCTATGGGTACCACCAGCATTTCTGTATCCCAGCAACAAGCTCCTAAGAAGTTTGCTCCTGTTGTGGCTCCCAAGCCCAAGTTCAACCCTTATAAACAACCAGGGGAGGCAGCACACGAGGGAGCTGGTAAGATTTATAGCCTTGACTATAGCATTTTAATTATTACAGTTTGTACAGATTTGCATATGACCATGGTCAGAACATGAAGTAGGTTTTTTTTTACTCCAGGTGTTTTTTCCACTGGAGGATCAAAATGTGAAATCGTGATCGACTTCGGTTTTTAGTCAAAATACAGACAGGGGACACGGTGCAAAAATTTGAATGACAAACAGGCAAAAATCTGTCTGTTACATGAAAACTCATGATGTAAATGGAAAAACTTGCTTGAAGTATCCAAGGATGTTGCTGTACCATGGTTGCAGAACATAAGAGCTCTTGACTTGCCTTGCATCATACCAAAAAGTCTTGTCTGGCTCTTTGAAGCTGTCTTCTTGCCAATGAGATTTTATTTGGGGGGAAAGGTGAATATCAGACCATGAAAGTGGTTTGTTGGCCTTTTGCTGGCCTTTTGTATGCCAGATTTCTCTTGGCACTGAAGAAAAAAAAAAAAAAAAAAACATTTGGAAAAAACACTCAAACACACACATTGAAAAATATGTTTCTGGCTTATTTGCTTTATAGGATGTTTTGCTTCTACTGTCAGTTTCATATCCATGCACCATCCCTCAATGTAAGTGAAATACAGCCAATACAGACACTAGCTGTTATACAAATAGATTTGAAAAGCCCTCTTTTTGTATAGTTCTTTCTCAACTGCCTAACTTTGATCATTTAGATCAGTGCTCATCTCTCAGGGCTCAATATGTACATGAAAAGGTTGGCAGCATGCATGCATGAGCCCACAGGGGTGCTGTGTATGGGAACTCATTGTTGGCTTCTGTCCAGGTGATGTCCACATTCACTGTAGGTCTTGGGTGGCACATTCCATTAGAGCAACATGGCCCCAGTGTAACCGTTCAGATGGGTGGCAGGTGCCAAGAATGTGTCCATCTGCTGTGCCAGCTCCATCGCCCTGTCATCTTCTCTCTTGTCTCGCTGCTCAGGATTTTTTTGTTCCTCTCATTGTCTCTTTCTCTGATGATATTTGTTGGATAAAGGGAAGTTAATTAGGATGTATGTGTGAGAGTGTGTGATTGTGTGGCCATGCCAGTTAATTTCCCTTACATTTAATTTCTTTGACAGTACCATAGTACCGATGTGGTGATGGTACCAGATGGTAATTCTGAGGTACTTTGATGTACAGCATGTTACTGAATTATTGCTGTATTTATACCATGGGTTCTCCACTCCAAAGTATACAATGGAATCATCATCAGGGCTTGGCGATGTGACAGTATACTGTAGGGCTGCACAATTAATCAGATAAATAATCAAGATTACAGCTGCCACAAATAAATAATCACAAAAAGTGTCAATTGTAGAAGTCTATAGACGTAGGTCTATTTGTGCATCAAAGTATTTCATTACTGTGTGTTTTTGCAGCGGTTGAACATTGTAACTAATCACAGACAAGTCTGTCACTCAGATCTGTGTATAATTTATTCATTGGGGTAACAGCTTTGTTTTTCGTGGTTATTAGTGGGCCAATATGAAGTTGACTGTGTAGGCACTTCATTTATACTAATAAAACAGCTATAAAATCAATCAGAAATTGACTTTATTTAGGCTAGTTTTGGACGTAGCGGACATAAAAAGTTTGCCATGCAAATGATCCACCCAGCATTTTCATGTAAATTGTATTAATGGAAATGTATTGCAATTACAATATCAAGGGAAGTGATTGACCATTTCTGTTTTTTACATAATCTTGCAGCCCTGGTATTCACTCTGGCATTAGAATTGTTTCAGCTTACAGAGATTTTGCTGCTGTATTTAGTAGATATATTTGCATGTCTATAAGTGAGCAAGACTGCTTTACGTTATTTACACACGAGAGTGATGAAATATGGAGAAATACAAAAATACAGATTAAGATATCAAGTCCAGAAAAGGGAGTACTTGTTATTAAGGGATTATTGTTAGGCACTAAGAACTTGCAACTTTCTGCAATAATATCTGGCCCTATTTTAAGAGTTACTAGCGCTAAACACAGTGTTGCTTTAAGTTATAAGTGCAAAGTCAGTGGTTTTGGTATTTTCGTGCAAGCACAAGTGCGTTTGGCAAACCTATGTGCGCAATGCGCTAAAGGGGTGGGTCAACTGCAATTTAAATCTGAGTTTGTTCTCTGGTTATTGCACCGTCTGCGTCTTATTATATAGTCCATTCCCTTTCAAACATCAATGATATAGACAAAGACAGCACATTCATAAGAAGTTTGTAGTGTTAATGGCCTGTATGCAATGAATTAGTTTAATTGAAAATTATGTTCTTTTGTGCATTAATTATGTCCTTGTTGAATGTTAGGCATATTTCCTTGACACTGACGCTCCTTTAACACACATAGAAAATGCTATTCTCACCAGGATTTGGATATACTCTCCATTAAATTATACAGTGTATGTATTTACATGTGATTTTCATGGCTAGTATTTACAGTGATTTTATCGGCACGCACTTCACTTCTACTGGTTAATTTTGAAAAATATATTTATTGGAAAAAAAAAAAATCAAACCAAATTTTAAATTTTTTTTTAATTCAAATTACACTTTAAACAAAACTAAAATATAATCAAAATAATGAAGGGGTCTAAAAAATGGTACCGAATCCAAACATTGTACCCTCGCCAACGTCTTCCAATGGCCAGTTTAAAATCACTCTATAACAACAGATGTAAAAATGGCAATGCAAATTATATTATAAATACAGTTGTAAATATACTGTATACATAATAATAATAATAATAATAATTGAAAAATAAACTATGATCTATAGAAAGTTTAACACAAATCTCGTAAATTTTTGTTTCATGAAATGGCTATAGTTATAATTGTCGGGGACTATATTTTTAGTTTGAAAATTATCTTTATTACCACCACTGTGTTTGTGCACTCATGAATCGATCTGACTGATGTATGGTGTGGGTATATCAGCTGTTTTTACAATGGCTTCAAACTTGGCTCATCTAATCATAACTTCCATTTGGCTTCCAAATGGAGCTATCCATTTTATAATGTTAGTTTTACTTATACCAAACTTTTATTTATTTGGAATTGGTATTTTATTTGTTATTTATAAATTAAATATATTTGGTAAATATGGTTGCCAAGTGGTGCACAACAAAGCAATCGATAGTTGAAATCACAATGGAAACAAGCCACAACACTAAACTAAAAAAACTAAAAACTAAATCGGTTTGTTATGTACAGTATACTGTCACTGTGATATAAAAAGACTAGGGCTGTCGATTTAATGTCCTGATTCAGTGCCATTAAATATATAAATAACAATACATTTACAAACATGCAAAGCACTTTTGTACAGGCAACAAACCATGCAGACAGCACAAAATGATGATGATTTTTTGCATTCAAACAAAGCTGGATGGAGTGGCATGATTTTCTAAGCCCAAAGTATACTTCAGTCAGCCATTAAATGCTGAGCGTCCGCACAGGACACGTGACACAAATTTCGTCACCAGCAGAGTGCTCGAGCACTGAATGTGTGCAGTCTGATTTTTCTAACCACGCTAAGAGATTTTTTTAATTACTGAGATGATAACCTTCTAAAAACTGTATTTATGATGCAACAAAGCCAAGGTAAAGGCCAAAGTATACTTCGGTGTTCCGTGTCCCTGTTCGTCTCTCACACACTATGCATGATGCAAATTTCATCATCAGAACGGTCCACGCGGCCTTTCTGTGTGCGACCCAGTTTTTTCAAAATGTGGACAGTGCTTGTCTGTGCCAATGCCTGTACTAAAAGGTATTACAAAGCAGTTGTACTGTGCATGCGTTGAATGTGTACCTTTGCGCTAGCGGTCAAATGAGCATTGTTAGAAGTGCTGAGCAGACAACCATATTTGAGACCTAATGGTACATGGATAAACTAAATATACCCTAACTATGAGATGCTCCAAAAGCATCCAAAGCCCTTATAATAAGTCTCCCTCGGACAGACTGACGAATTTTGGCCGAATGTTGGGCTTAAGTTCAATTATAGAATTGTAATAAACAATAGATTGCCTTTTAAAATCACTTTTTGTTTTGCCTAACCAATGCATTACTTCTCTGCCACAATGATGTTAAGTGTTTTAATTATCTGAGTTGTCATATTTATTATATATATTATATTTATAGTTATTTAAATATTATCATTTATAATTATTTAATTGAGTATTATTTTTAGGGGACTTTCTCAGCCAATATTGATATTGTAATTAATTTTATTAATAATTTTAATCGGTTGACAGCCCTAAAAATTATTCAGACTATGATTTAAGATTTTTGACATACCCATATACATCGTACCATGGTACAAGTACAAAGAAAGAAAAAAAACTTGGTAATACCATGGTGATTCTTGGTACTACTTTGTTAGTGGTGGGGAAGTTCCTGTTGCAGGAATATATGGAAGCTTATTTGTGTATGTGAAAATGCATAAAAACAAATACAGAATGAGAATTGTCAATAATCAAAGGCTCAATGTTAAGATCCCTTGTAAAATGTATTTCAAATGCACAGAGTGCATTCATGTTTTTATCAATAGTTTGTTATATAATGCTTAGAAAGTTGCTAACAGCATTGAAACTGGAGAAGACATGCAACCCACATTTACAAGCATACGTGCAAGGTTGCATGAGTTATTGATTACTGATTACAGACATGGCCCTTGGGTATTACGTAAATGTAGGTAAAACCACATTAATGCTTTAATAATGTTTACATGCTTACTTTGTAGTGTCTACCCAGAAAGGCAGTTTTATATTCTGTGGACATCAACCAATTCTAAAGCTAGCGGCATGCACATTAGCAATTTGTTCATATTCTTTTTATTTAAAGATTATTATTGGGAATTTGTTTCTGCAATAAAAGTGCTCTTCTTGCATTAATGGGCTGATAGCAGCTCTGTCAGATAGTGGTTTCTATGGTTACAGTGTGGGCTTTCTGGACCCCAAAAAGCTTTCTGATTAGCAATGTGACTTAAATTAATCTCTATGGTAAAAATTGTATTAATTAAGTCATTCTATTTTTATACATTTCACAGGAAAATAAGAAAGATAGGGGACTTGAGGGCTTTATTTTTGCTGTAGCCCTGCTGCTCTTTGATGGTGTGAGAGCGACAGAGACCTGCCTTTGTTTCAGATTGAAAGTGATGATGAGATTATTGGAGAAAGTTCTCACACTTCTGTCCCAGTCAGAGAGGCAGCTGAGAGAGAGAGAGAGAGAGAGAGAGAGAGAGAGAGAGAGAGAGAGAGAGAGAGAGAGAGAGAGAGAGAGACTGTCTAAGCTTACAGTACTGTGTCTCATTTCACAGTGAATAAAGAGAAATATGCTCCACACATTTACAACAATGTGCCAAAAATATGAATTTATTGTGGTTTTGCATGTTTGCTTGTTTACATTTATGTCCACATTTTCACAGCATGAAGATGACATGTAAAACCACTAAATATAAATTATGTAATTTACATCTAGAAGAATGTTTTCATCTTTGCTGTCAGGGCCAAGTGTACTAATCAGGAAACTAAATGTTTTGATCTCTTTGTACACTGCTTGATTACCAGGGAATGATGATCTGCTGTTGTAGCTGACATATTATATCTGATGAACCATAATTGCTTCTATTTTTTTTATGATCTAAGCCAAAACATTTGTTTTGCATCTGATAACCAATATGCAACTGTTTTGTAATTATTTTTTAATTATTTGTATATATTTAAAAAAATACAATGATTATTTTATTGTATTGAATATTTGAGTTAATTTATGCAGTGCATATTGTACAATAATAATGCTGTTACCTAGCATTGTTGTTATTGTTGTTATTTAGCTTAAAATTATACATGTCAAGCATTTCTGACACAAATCTCACTCATAGTTGGTTAATTTATACAAAAAATACATAAAAAGAGAATTCTGCATAATTAACCATATATTAATTTAGTGACTTGTTATAAATGTCATTCAAATTGAAGTCTTTTGGATATTAATTTTTTGAAAGGAAAAAATAATAAACAAAGTTTATTACTGTTAATATTACTGCAATATTAACATTATGACATCAGACAATGTTAGTATTAATAAATAGGAAACAATATTTAGGTTTGCAACTTTTTTTAATCCATATTTCATTCCATTTAAACACATTTTATCTAACTGTTTTACTGATGTTCTGATTCTGCAGTGTTTAGTTGAAACTATAGTTTTGTTATTTCAGTGTGAAAATTTGTGTTTCAGGAAGAGTATGTGTACAGGTCTCTGTCACACTTGTTGAGTCTCATGAGCATTGTGGTTCACACTTCAGCAATTTTTAGGGTGTTTTTATCTAAACACTCTGCTCAATTTAAGACCAGTATCAGACCTATTATCCAATGCTTGCCACACATTGCGTAATACCTACTTTATGCTTCTCTACTCTACATTACCATCAGTTTGCAGCTGCTTGCTATAATAGAAGGTCAAGGCTTAGCAATATATCCAGATGCAATATAATGAACAATATAACTGATGTCAGTCAGACAGTATCTATTGATCAAATATCTGACTTTTTTACACTGGTTAAAGGGATAAATCACCCAAAAAGTTATGTTCTTGATGAAATGTATTTCCTGCATGGAACACATCAGGAAATGTTAGGCAGAATGTTAGTAGCCATTCACTTCCATTATATATTTTTGTTTTCCATACAAGGGAAGTGAATTGTGACTGAGGCTGAAATTCTGTCTAATATCTTCTTTTGTGTTCCATGGAGGAAAGTCGTAGGAGTTTGGAACTACACAAGGATCTAAGTCATTTTATGATGACAGAATTGTAATTTTTAGGTGAACTATTCCTTTAAATTGCCATTTTACACATACATCCTGTTCGAGGACCTTTTCAAACTCAGATGTCAGTTGCATTCTTCTTTCAGAGTCAGAAACAAAGGCAGTGGCAAAGGTATTCTGAAGGCCGTTTTAAACTTTTGCGTCGAACCTATGACGTAGGCTACGCCGTAGCCTGACGTGCACCTTTTCAAAAATATGACTGCGCATCGACGCAGACCACGCATCAGCTGTGATTGGTCCACTTTAACCAGAGGCCACTTCTGATGCTACAATAATTTAATAAATACTTTTGAATCCAGAAATGACATTACTTGCGTTGATTTTGTTTATTTTTGAAACCTATAGTTAGCATGTTAGCTGCTCTCAGAACGACACAGACACACTAACACAGAGCTATAAATGCGAACCTACGGCGTAGGTTCAACGCAGAAGTATAAATCATCCTTTAGATCTAAATAGAAATGTTTCTCCACTCACTGTTGGCAATACAGAGGTCGTTTCAATATACAGATGATACGCTTTCAGTTTCATTATTTAAGGATTGGCTATATGTCTAGTTGCTCTTGAACAGCGGAGTATAAGGGTCAGATAACATTTGAAGTTTTCCTGTTATCGCTGTTCACTTCTGTTGAACCATCTGTTACATTCAGTGGCATGACTTCATGTCTGACTAACCTCTTGACTTATTCTGAGCTTCTGTCTGGAACATTCCTAATTGAAGGTTGAAAGGCAGATACAGAACATAAAAGCTGTTTTAGGTCCTGTATCTGCCTATGTGCTATTGTGTGAGAAAATGTGCTTTAAGATAGGGTGAGTTGAGGCCTTGATTTGA
The DNA here is from genome assembly GCA_032164185.1 of Moxostoma hubbsi. Classification (NCBI taxonomy): domain Eukaryota; kingdom Metazoa; phylum Chordata; class Actinopteri; order Cypriniformes; family Catostomidae; genus Moxostoma; species Moxostoma hubbsi. The sequence continues at coordinate 22,247,177 of JAVLUX010000017.1, forward strand.
GGGCAGTTCATTAGGCCTCTATTACAGCGGATAAGCCCAATTCCTTGGCAAGCTAATTGACTTTTTATTAATGGAGATAAGTGAACGTGTCAATTCTAAAAGCAAGGGTACTTTATAATAAGTAAAGACCATCACAGGAAACCATATATAGGGAGCAAACAGTAAAAGGGAATCTTTGTAAAGGTGTCTTATTAATGTAAGCGTTTGTACAGGGCTATTGAAGTTTTTTAAGCTAATTTGATGGGAAATGTAATAAAAAAGAAATCTTACCTTTTTGGAGTTTCTTAAAAATCATTCATATATTTAATATATTGTGGCTGGGTGAGAACGAGGCCTCGGAGAGGCGTTTATTTAAAATAATAATCAAAAAGGGGAATTAATGTGTCTAATGGAGTAAGTGTCCAAACAAAGGGGGAATCTTACATCTTCGTGCTGAAAAGGGGCTTAGTTAAAATAGGGGAGTGCCCATGGGATTATCCAGGATGTGGGCTGGGTCTAATGGCCGCAAGCACTCCCTTCTGTGGTCCAGTGCGCAAGGGGTGGCGGCTTCTGCCGTGGCTTGTCTATTGTTGGGCCGCGGCAAGTGTGAGGGGAAGGTGGCCTGACTTCCTAGCCCGTCGGCCACGAGGTGCACAGTACTCCCCGGTGACTCATCTAACTCGGCCGGTACCCTCCCCGCCCCGCTCTGCTCCTGGTCCTACAAGGACACCAGTGTGTGCACAAGAAAATAGAAACAGTGAAATTGTGTTAGGACTATGTGAAAAATATTTGTTGCATCAATGTATTCCTGAAACCAGGCAGGGGATTTACATGTCCCAGCATGCTTTGTATGAGACTGAATTGAAAGAGTACATTTTAAATTAAGTGCTATTTTAATTTAAGTTTTTGTTATTGTTGAATGTTCTGTTGTGTTGGGATTTAGAGGAGTTTCTGTCATGTTAGTTTTTTTTTTAGGTTAGGCTATTATTGTGGAGAAGAGTGGAGCTAATGGGTATGTTGAGGATGGGTAAATTGTTACTGAAACATAAGTGTGTACTGGTTTAATTGTGAAGCAAATACTGAGAGATCATCAGTATAATGACTGACTGGGGATCAGTGAACCCTCAGCAGCACAATACTCGTCATACTGTACAGAAAGTTATAGGTTGTTGCTAGTTCTTTGTAAAAAAAAAAAAATGTCCAGTGTTGTCTAAGGCCATGTCCACACTTAGACTTTTCATTTGCTGATGTGCTTAATATTCACTTTGATAGTTTTGTTAAAGATAAATGTTACATTGTACAACATTCACATTGCATTCCTTCAAAGAAGAAGGGAAGTTTACTCCAAGTTGGTGTCGAGCGACGGAACACGAGGACAATTGCAATACACAGATTTTTTTGCATGCGCAGAAAGGGGGTTTAAGCGTTTTCATATAAATCTGTGTGGATGAGCAACTTTTGGTAGACACTTGAAAAGGCAGTGTGGATGGGGAGAGTTCCGAACACAAAAACACTGTTTTCAACTGTATCTGGATTAATAAAGACGTTGCTTAATATGTAGCATCTAATCAACACAAGATTTTTCTTAAATCATTTTTTACATCTAATAGCCTAATATGTGTGGACATGCAAAGGTGAAAAGAGTTTAATTTGTTAGGCCTGGTTCACACACATAACCAAGACAATTTAAGCTGTGGTGCTCATGTGGGAGACACAACTTCGAATCTGGCTTGCATCATGTCGTGGTCCCATTGCAGTACTTCTTTCTCTATTGTTTCATAAGTGACAAAAACCTAAGCGGACAAAAGTTGCCTGTTATGTAAATCATGCATTGAAGTTCATGTATTAAAATACAGTTAAACACCTGCATGTCTAAAACACATCAGATAGTCAGTGAAAACAGGAACTTGTTCTCTCAGTTGATCAAGAAAACAAAACCAAACAAAAAAATGAAGAGCATAAAAGCACCTACTTTACATAGTTTCCAGACCATATTGCTTTTTAGTGACACATTTGTGTATTTTTTCTGTATTGACATTGAAAGAAGAAAAGAGTTGCTCAAATGTAGTTTTATTTTAATGAGCTTTCTTATAATAGCAGTGGTTTCAAGATCTTTATTTTTACACTGTTTGCCAGAAACTACTGTGTGGCAGCGGGGGCGTTGTCAAGCGCCTGTCCGAAGGGAGAAAGCGGTAAGGGCGCTTGCACCTGAGCTAAATTATGTCTAACACCTGTCTCTAATTTCATTGAGTATGGGGAGAGCGGCATAAAAGAGCACCAGTGCCTCCAGTCGAGAGAGAGAGCTGCCAGTCCAGTGTTGGCAATAGAGAGACAAACGGAAGCTGTTAGATTAGTTTAAAAAGTTTATGTATAGCACGTTTTTGCACTACCCCTGTCTGTCTACTACCCGTAATTAAAAAGCCTTACCTTTGTGTTGAACCCTGTTCCCGTGTCCTCCTTCCTGTGAAGTCGTTACATACTGTAAGTAAGATCATGAATATGTGATGCACCAACAAATTGCTTCTCTGTTTGAATATATTTAGGTCTTAGCTTTTTAAATGTATTTTATATAACATATCAATTTATATTTATATTATATTTATATTAGTCTTCAATTTAAATCAGCTGTTTTAGGGAAGCCATCGATTGCCTAACCAGATTATTATGTACTTACACAAGCACAAAAACACATACTGTATACATTTGCATTGTGCAATATTTGCACTCTCAGACATACATGCACACTGGCGGCCAAAAGTTTGGAATAATGTACAGATTTTGCTCTTATGGAAAGATATGTATACTTTTATTAACCAAAGTGGTATTCAACTGATTACAATGTATAGTCAGGACATTAATAACATTACAAATTATTATTACAATTTGAAAAAAAAATACTTAAACTACTTTAAAGAGTTCTCATCAAAAAATCCTCCACATGCAGCAATGACAGCTTTGCAGATCCTTGGCATTGTAACTGTCAGTTTGTCCAGATTCTCAGGTGACATTTCACCCCTCACTTCCTGTAGCACTTGCCATAGATGTTGTGGTCTTGCAGGGCACGTCTCACGCACCTTACAATCTGGCTGATCCCACAAATGCTCAATGGGGTTAAGATCCATAACACTCTTTTCCAATTATCTGTTGTCCATTGTCTGTATTTCTTTGCCCACTCAAACCTTTTCTTTTTGTTTTTCCTGTTTCAAAGTGGCATTTTCTTTGCAATTCTTCCCATAAGACCTGCACCCCTTAGTCTTCTCTTTACTGTTGTACATGAAACTGGTGTTGAGCGGGTAGAATTCAATGAAGCTGTCAGCTGAGGACATGTGAGGCATCTTTTTCTCAAACTAGAGACTCTGATGTACTTATCCTCTTGTTTAGTTGTACATCTGGCCTTCCACGTCTCTTTCTGTCCTTGTTAGAGCCAGTTGTCCTTTGTCTTTGAAGACTGTAGTGTACACCTTTGTATGAAATCTCCAGTTTTTTTTGTCAATTTCAAGCATTGTATAGCCTTCATTCCTCAAAACATTGATTGACTGACATTTTTTTTTTTTAAACATTTTTTACCTAAAATTGACCTTAAGACATGCCAGTGTATTGCATATTATGGCAACTCAAAAACAAACACAAAGACAATGTTAAGCTTCATTTAACGTACCAAATAGCTCTCAGTTGTGTTTGGTATAATGGCAAGTGATTTTCTAGTGTCAAAAAAGCAATTTATCATGATTACTCAAAGATAAGATGTTGGACTGATGGCTGCTGGAAATGGAAATCTAGATTTGATCAAAAATGGCCTTTTTTCAAATAGTGATGGTGCTGTTTTTTACATCACTAATGTCCTGACGTGTTCAGTTGAATGCCACTTTGGTGAATTAAAGTACCAATTTATTTCCAAAACATAAAAATCTGTACGTTATTACAAACTATTGGCCGCCAATGTCTAATATATGTGTGTTTGTGTGAGAGAGAGGGAGACTGCTGTTTACAAGAAAAATAACATCTGTGCAAAGACTCCACACAGAGAAAATGTCTCTCAGCGATCTTTTTTTTAAAACTTGGGACCACCTGACAGTGCGAATGTGTTTGGCAGGGTTCAATTAGCTTCTCTCCTTCCAGCTACCACCAGATAGTGTTCTAAAATGGTTGGACAGCTACGAAAATGGTTATGAAATCCTGTACTTAGGCCTGTTTTTAGTTAGAAATTGCAAGAGTTCAGTTGGAAATCTCACTTGAGGTAGACATCATCCCCTCCACCTATAATGTCCTGGCACATTGATACATTCTTGCTTTTTCATTCGGGTAAACTGATCTACAACTTCAGCGTAACCATCCTCTAGAGACACACAGGTCCTCATCAGGTTTTTGGCTGAAATGTGTTGCTGCTGGACAAGGTGTTGTTCAACAGAATCTATCAAATAGCGATCAAAGACACTCTCAAAGTGCTAGTTACCCTTAATGGAGAATCTCACAGTATGCACAGAATTTAAATCAGCACATACCTTAGAGTCTGACATATACTATGACCCGCAGTGTCTGCTGTTCTTTTTAAGATTACATTGCACCACATGTGGCTGTTCGAGTGCACAGAGCCTGTTTTTCTGTGGGGACTCTTTGCAGATGGACAGTTGTGGTTTTATGACTATTTTAAGAATTGCACTAATTTAAAAAAAAGTACATTTGGGGGGGGGGGGCCTGGGTAGCTCAGAGAGGAGTCATGAGTTTGAATCCATGGTGTGCTGAGTGACTCCACCCATGTCTCCTAAGCAACCAAATTGGCCCGGTTGCTTGGAAGGGCAGAGTCACATGGGTTAACCTCTTCGTAGTTGCCGGGTTTTTGATCATTGCCATTCTCCTTTCCGGGATGGCTACAAATCCCTCCCCCGCCCACCATTTGGCAAATCAGACCACTCTTCCATTCTGCTTCAGGCAGAAACTGAAACAGGAAGCACCCACCCTCAGAACAATCCAGTGCTGGTCAGACCAATCAGACTCTATGCTACAGGACTGTTTTGATCACATGGACTAGGAGATGTTCCGGTCCACCTCTGATGACGACATCGAGGTTTACGCTGATAGCGTAACATGTTTCATCAGGAAGTGCATTGAGGATGTTGTTCCGACCAAAACAATATGGATCTACCCCATCCACAAACCATTTAACGCCGATTTTCTTGCGGCACTTAATGGGCGAACTTCCACTTTTAATTCCAGTTGAAGCCAGTTATGCCCTCCGTAACTCTATCAGAGCAGCCAAATGCCAGTACAGGCACAAAATTGAAGGAGAGTTCAACACCACCGACTCTAGAAGTATGTGGCAGGGAATTAACATCATCACGGACTACAAAGAGAATAAAAACTCCGCCGTGGACACCGCTGCCTCTCTCCCGGATGAGCTTAATAAATTTTGTGCTTGTTTCGAGGAAAATAACACTAGCAGCTGACGCTACAGAGGATGGTTCACTCTCCGTCTATAATAAACACTGCTTCTCCCATCTGGAATAAAGGAACGCATATGTGAGAGTGCTGTTTGTAGACTACAGCTCAGCATTCAACACCATAGTTCCCTCCAAGCTGGATGCGAAACTCCGGGCTCTGGGCTTAAACAGCTCGCTGTGCAGCTGGATCCTGGACTTCCTGTCAGGCAGACATGAGGTGGTTAGAATGGGCAGCAACATCTCCTCATCACTGACCCTCAACACTGGAGCCCCGCAGGACTGTGTTCTCAGCCCACTCCTGTATTCCCTATACACACATGACTGTGTGGCAACACATAGCTCCAATGCCATCATTAAGTTTGCTGACGATATGAGAGTGGTAAATCTGATCACTGACAATGATGAAACAGCCTACAGAGAGGAGGTGCACACTCTGACACGCTGGTGTCAGGAGCACAACCTCTCCCTCAACGTCAGTAAGACCAAGTAGCTTTTAGTGGACTTCAGGAAGAAAGACAGAGAACACAGCCCCATCAGCATTAATGGAGCACCGGTGGAGATGAGATTAACTTCCTCCAGGACATATATAACAGGCGGTGTGTGAAAAAAGCTTGAAGGATCATCAGAGACTACAGCCACCCGAGTCATGGGCTGCTCTCACTGCTACCATCAGGCAGGCGGTATCACAGCATCAGGACACGCACCAGCCGACTACATGACAGCTTCTTCCCCCAAGCAATCAGACTTCTGAACACATGATCTCTCACGATCAATATACATCAGCACTGCTCTTTATTAATCTATTATCTCACAATGGACTGTCATAATTATATTCTCCACAAGAGAACTACAGCATATATATATATATATATATATATATATTCTTTTGTTTATTGTATTTTGTTTATTCTATATTAGGTGTATTGTTTACTGTTCATTGTATATTATTATTGTGTTGTGTAATTATGTGTACATTTGATATGTAAATTTTGCTGTGTAAATATGTTGTTTATTGTAATTGGTATATGTCTCGTCACTGTCATGACTGCTATGTTGCTCGGAACTGCACACAAGACTTTCACCCACTTTTGCACTTTTTTATGGTCGTGTGACAATAAAAGTGATTTGATTTTTATTTGATTTTGATATAATGTGGTTCTTGCTCTTGGTGGTGCGCGTGGTGAATTGTGCGTGGATGCTGCAGACAATACCGTGAAGCCTCCACATATGCTATGCTTTTGCGGCCACGTGATATGATGCGTGGGTTGATAGTCTCAGATGCAGAGGCAACTGAGATTCATCCTCCTCCACTCAGATTGAGGCGAGTCACTACGCCAACACGAGGATTTAGAGCGCATTGGGAATTGGGCATTCCAAATTGGGGAGAAAAAGGGGAGAAAATCAACAACAGCAACAAAGAAAAAGGTACAGTTGGAGAAGGACTAACAGAAGGGCCTCCATTTTTAACAGTCACCTTGTTATTAAGAAAAAAAGCAGAACTTCTGGAACTTTTTAGGAGCCCTGGTTTGATTTAGGTTGTAGTCGAGCCTTTGGACAATCCATTACCTTTTAAAGGAATAGTTCACTCAAAATACAAATTCTTTCGTCATTTACCCACTGTGGCACGGTGGAGGGCGGGACCAGCGCGTGATTACGCACGCCCGGTCCCGTATTAGGCTAATTAAGCCGTCAAGAGGGATAAAGGCCACTCGCGGTCGGCGGCCGTTCCTCCGCGTCCAGGTGGCTGGGCTCCTCCGTCCCCCGGCAGATGGCCGCGGCTGCTCCACTCAGAAGTGGCGAGAACTCTGCTACGGCGTATCCCTCTTCCCTCCCGGGTTTCGGCACCAATGTAAAGAAGTTCAAGGTCACGGGCAAGGAAGAGGCGAGAAACCGGCTTAACAAATAAATAATAGGTTTAATGGAAAACTCAAAAGACAAACACATAAGATAACGGACGTCCGTAATTGAGCTCTCTCTCTCGATCGCCGTCTGCGAGTGGCCTTTGTCCCTCTTGACGGCCTAATTAGCCTAATACGGGACCGGGCGTGCGTAATCACGCGCCGGTCCTGCCCTCCACCGTGCCACACCCACCTTCATGTTGTTCCAAACCTGTATTACTTCATCTCTTCAGTGTAACTAAAAAGGCGTAATTACAGCCTTTTTTCATTTTTATTGTATAGAAAAAGATGCAATAAATGTGGATGTGAATGGCTGTCAGTCCCTAAATTCTGTGTTCCATGCTAAATAGAAAGTCCTACAGGTTTGTAACAACATGAGGGTGAGGAGACAATGACACAATTTTCATTTTTGTGAACTACCCCTCAAACAACCTTCAAACTAACTTCTTTGGCTAAAAAGAATGCCACATGCATCCTTTTTTTTCTTCTTCAAAAACATGTTTATTAGAATAGGTGAACATTGTTCTGTACAGTAGGCACTTGTGGATAAGCAGATAAGATTATTAAAGAATTTGGTTAATTCTCTGCGATTGCTTTGTTGTGCTGTGTTCTCACCAGTTGTAGAGGAAGTGTTATGCAAATGTAAATAAATTACTGGTTAAAACAGTAGTTCCCCATAAAATATTACAGATTTGTTTTGTGTGTGTGTGTGTGAGTGCATCTGTGTTTACTTCTGTCTGTCTCTCAGTATTAATGTTCAATATTTTTTAATTGCGAGTTCTCCATTTAGAAATCGCATCAGGCTTTCGCTTAGACTGCAGCAGACCTGTAATCCAAAAACTAATTTTGGGAAATTTAATCCAGATGCATCACCACTGTTTTATCTCCTGTAACTTCTTTGTCTCATTGGATTTAAGAGGATTAAATAACAAAATATTTGGGTGGTCACTTGGAAACTTTAAAGATGGGTACATTGTTTTTGCATGATAAACAATTTCGTATGTGAACTATGAAAATGACTTAAGGTATTAAGAGACTGTTTTGAATTGGTGCACCTTTGCCTATTGACATGGTCCCAAATGTCTGATCCACAATAACCGGAATTAAATGACAACAAAAGGCTGTTTTATCACTTAAAAGCACATGCTACCATACCCTTCTTTATTTTCATTGATTAAGACTTTAATATCTAGAAAGACAATAACAAGTCATGTGGTTGTTTATCACTAGTTTTGTGTGGATGTTATTCATGCAAATGTCTGATTGTGATCGGATTTTGATCTCAGAGCTGTATTTAGTGAGGCACCGCATTGCGAGTTAGCTGGAGGGTGAGCATGTGCCACTTATGCTTTACATTTTTAATGAAGATACTGTGTTTCCAGCTCTCAAATAAATACATTTAGCCATTTCTGTTGTAAAATGCTCTTATCAGAGAGCAATTGTTATTCTGGAGAAATGTTGAACCACGAACCTGTCCTAAAACTTTATTTATGGAACCTGTACATCATAAGAGAATCCATAATTGATAATAATAATAAAGTATATGTAGTAGCATGTAATGATAAAATATAGTTGTGGTAGTGTGTTAACGATTGCTATTTTACATATAGCAAATATGCCATTAGTTAACAGAAAGGTTATATTTTATCATGAAATAAAGTGATGTAATATGGCAATATACTGTATATTGTCATCACAAATACAACCTCAGTCTTATTCTTATTTAACAATGTCAGACTATAATGCCTTACTTATGAAAGGTGAGTAAAAAAACGAACAAAAACAAAGCTGTTTCCAGACGTCTATGTTTTTATCAGAGGATAAAGGGGAGATTACCACTGTTTACATTAATACTTATTTTATATCAAACTTAGGGTGGACCTGATATAAAATTATGGATTAGTATAAATGCAAATTAGGAAATACATTTACTGGCATAAGACCCCCAAAGGCTCCCTTGCCTTGTCCTTGTCATGCTGATTGGTTGCTGGTTTTTGTCTCGAGTTTGCTAGAGTCAGATGTGGGCCACAAGAAGCTTTGCATAGAGAAGTTGTTGAGTTTTGTTGCTTTTTGAAAAATGATTTGATCAGAAAAAGTAATAAAAAGGCCATGCATACTCTAGTGATTAAAATGAAAACATCTGCATATGCAGTTCTAGTAGGCAGATTAGTTCATATTACGCAACGTTCTCCTTAAAGCTGCACTGCGTAATATTGTGCTCTCAAGCGACATCTGTGGTTTAAACTTAAAATTGCAATCAATTTGCGGAAGAATACATTACGTCAGTCGTGTTCCGGCTCTGCTCTTCTGGCAGATGAATCTCCCTATTTGAGCTCACCTTGACATCGCCTGTGTGTGATCACGACTGGAGCCGGAGTCATAATGTGCTATTTTCATGTTGATATTATGTTATATGAGTAAACATTTGAAACAGAAATATTACTTGCTTTGATGAAGATAAACAACACTGTTATTTACATATTTGAATTAATTTTACACTTAAATCGCTTTTCTGACTCAAAGCACTTTTAAATAGAGAACAGGGGTATCTCCTCAGCCACCACCAGTAGTGAGTGTGAGTGTTGCTCCATTAAACTTAGCTAGGATGTAACCCTAAGTATAAACTAAATATTTACAGAAGCCTCAGACCAGGAGTAACAGATGGAATAAAAAAGCAGACTGATATTTAATGACATCAATGAGTTCATGTTTAGCGTAACAGGCCTCAATCCTTTCAACATACAGTATGATGTTTACATTTACGAGAGATAGAAAAAACATACTTTTAAGCAGCTCTTAAGCATGAAACCGATCAAACGGTGCAGTTTTCAGGATGATATATACAGTGAGGAAAATAAGTATTTGAACACCCTGCTATTTTGCAAGTTCTCCCACTTGGAAATCATGGAGGGGTTTGAAATTGTCATCGTTGGTGCATGTCCACTGTGAGAGACATAATCTAAAAAAAAAATCCAGAAATCACAATATATGATTTTTTAACTATTTATTTGTATGATACAGCTGCAAATAAGTATTTGAATACCTGTCTATCAGCTAGAATTCTGACCCTCAAAGACCTGTTAGTCTGCCTTTAAAATGTCTACCTCCACTCCATTTATTATCCTAAATTAGATGCACCTGTTTGAGGTCGTTAGCTGCATAAAGACACCTGTCCACCCCATACAATCAGTAAGAATCCAACTACTAACATGGCCAAGACCAAAGAGCTGTCCAAAGACACTAGAGACAAAATTGTACACCTCCACAAGGCTGGAAAGGGCTACGGGGAAATTGGCAAGCAGCTTGGTGAAAAAAGGTCCACTGTTGGAGCAATCATTAGAAAATGGAAGAAGCTAAACATGACTGTCAATCTCCCTCGGACTGGGGCTCCATGCAAGATCTCACCTCGTGGGGTCTCAATGATCCTAAGAAAGGTGAGAAATCAGCCCAGAACTACACGGGAGGAGCTGGTCAATGACCTGAAAAGAGCTGGGACCACCGTTTCCAAGGTTACTGTTGGTAATACACTAAGACGTCATGGTTTGAAATCATGCATGGCACGGAAGGTTCCCCTGCTTAAACCAGCACATGTCAAGGCCTGTCTTAAGTTTGCCAATGACCATTTGGATGATCCAGAGGAGTCATGGGAGAAAGTCATGTGGTCAGATGAGACCAAAATAGAACTTTTTGGTCATAATTCCACTAACCGTGTTTGGAGGAAGAAGAATGATGAGTACCATCCCAAGAACACCATCCCTACTGTGAAGCATGGGGGTGGTAGCATCATGCTTTGGGGGTGTTTTTCTGCACATGGGACAGGGCGACTGCACTGTATTAAGGAGAGGATGACCGGGGCCATGTATTGCGAGATTTTGGGGAACAACCTCCTTCCCTCAGTTAGAGCATTGAAGATGGGTCGAGGCTGGGTCTTCCAACATGACAATGACCCGAAGCACACAGTCAGGATAACCAAGGAGTGGCTCTGTAAGAAGCATATCAAGGTTCTGGCGTGGCCTAGCCAGTCTCCAGACCTAAACCCAATAGAGAATCTTTGGAGGGAGCTCAAACTCCGTGTTTCTCAGCGACAGCCCAGAAACCTGACTGATCTAGAGAAGATCTGTGTGGAGGAGTGGGCCAAAATCCCTCCTGCAGTGTGTGCAAACCAGGTGAAAAACTACAGGAAACGTTTGACCTCTGTAATTGCAAACAAAGGCTACTGTACCAAATATTAACATCGATTTTCTCAGGTGTTCAAATACTTATTTGCAGCTGTATCATACAAATAAATAGTTAAAAAATCATACATTGTGATTTCTGGATTTTTTTTTTAGATTATGTCTCTCACAGTGGACATGCACCTACGATGACAATTTCAGACCCCTCCATGATTTCTAAGTGGGAGAACTTGCATAATAGCAGGGTGTTCGAATACTTATTTTCCTCACTGTATGTATATATATATATATATATATATATATATATATATATATATATATATATATATATATATATATATATATATATATATATATATATAATTAAAATGAATATTTAGACAGGGCAAATATACTATTTATCAAATCTACTTTTATTATCATAATTTATTACAGCTGACATTTACGTGAACAAACAAGATCAAATTGAAATTCACCGATTTTTTTTTTTTTTTTTTTTTTTTTTTTTTTTTTTTTTTAACAATTCTGTGTACAAATGTGAAGGCTGCTTATTGGATAAATACAGGTAAATGTCATATTAATCGACTACGCATTACTTCACGGAGAGCTTATGACCTACAAGTTAAGTCTTGCCTTAAGAACGTTTGGTGAATCCAAATTAAGCACTGACTTAGTTACAAACTAACTAGTAGTTACTAAGCCCTTGGTGTGAACATTACGTCCCAAATTACATGAGAGGAGGTGGTCAGTCCGGATGGCGCCTCAGCCTGAATCAGGTGGGGGAGGAATGTGTCGAGGAGAAGTGTGTGGCCAGGCCATGTGTGTGCACGGCCGGTGCTGCCAAATGATCAGTGGGAGACGATAAAAAGGGGAGACGGAGACGGCAGTTCGAGAAAGAGACGCACGCGGTCGCTGCGTGTGTAAGTTGAACTTTATATTGCATTTTGTTTTCCAAAGTTAGTTTGAGCTCAATTATTGTTTGCAATACCCTGTTGTATACTGCCACTGACCCCATGTTGAAGACCCCTGACATCTGATTTTGCATATTGTTGAGACTATGCAGATCAATTTTGGTGCTATTTTTGGTTACCACTTGATGTCCAATATAACATCTGTGTTCTTAAGAAAAACCAGTTGAGATCAAGTTAAAATGTTCTAGAAAATTTAGTGGACACTCAAAGGCTGATGATGTAATTATATTGGATTGCTTTAGAGATGTTAATGAGTTTCTCAATTTGTTGCCTTCATTAAAAGCATAGTGATTGCACTTGCTACTTGGAAGCATGTAAACAGCCAAATTAATAAAATGAAAATAATCACTGATAAACCCTTTTCCTCAACATTATTAAGGTCTGGGCCCTGTGATAATTGGTTGTTTATCTTGTGTAACTTGCAACAGGATTCCTTATCCTCTCTGATTGAAAGTTATTGAACCTAAACAGATGTCCACCCAGTCTGCTTGACAGAGATCTGAATCCTGTCCTGATTATACTGGCATTTGTTCAAAGAATTTTATGGTTAGGCTTGATTGACCTTCACCTTGCCAGTCTCACATTCTCATTTTTTATTACGTTTAAATACAGTATGCCCATGTGTATGTATGCTGTGTATCTCAATGATCATTTCTGTGAAACACACATTAATCAAGTCATCATCTAATGGAATGCGAGATTAATGTTGGCACTGGCAGTGAGGACTATTGAGAGACAATAACAGCAGATGCAGGTTGTCAACTAGCCCCATTTGTTTGTTGTGTTGAGAGTAACTAAACTTAGCATTGGAAAGTTTCTATGTCTATCAGAATTTCTGATACATTTGTGGTGTTTTGTTAAAGAGGCATGTGATAGCAGCAAATATGGTGGCCACTGTGCATTCATAACATTAAACCTCACTGGATCTCATTGAGCCTTGTGACCAAACATCACATTTACGGAGTTGATTTGATTATATTTGAGATTGAATAAAAATTTTATGTACATTGTTCATCACACAAATTGATCGTATGGCTTCAGAAGGCTTGGGAAATAGTGCATTAGTCATATAGACTACTTTCGTGCTTGACAGATCAAAGTCACTATTCACTTTGAGGATGACAAATAAAACCTGATGTTTTTCTTGTTCACCTTTTGGGTTCCACAGAAGAAAGTAAGTCAGATGGTTTAGAAATCGTATAATGGTGTGTAAATAATGACAGAATTTTCAGTTTTTGGGTAATCTACTGTATTCCTTTGAAGAACACTGTAAAAACAATTAGTGTGATTTTACAGTATATTCCGGGCCACTAGTTGCATTGACTTTCACTGTATATTTTACAGTTGTATTTCTACAATTTATAGACAAATGTACACTGTGACATCACAGTGAACTGGTCCTTTATCTACAGTGTTTGTTAATTGTCACCATCATTGAGTCTGATGAAAGATAAAACAAATCATGTGATAGACTAGCACCGCAAACATCCCTCCCTCATTTTATATGTAAAACGAGAGCATTTCTTTACTTTCAATTATACAATGCAATGTAGCTTGACCATGATCAGACATAATGTCAATCAATAAATGAAACATATTTTCTCCATACATCACAGTGCAACAAATTGTGATTTCTATGCAATTGGACCAGCTTGTAGAAACTTAATTAAAAATAAATAAGTCAAATTTACCATCTAAAGAGATCAGCACCATAATGGTGACTTTACGTTAAACACTATTATCCCACAATGCAGTGTGGTATTGTAATTACTTTTTTCACAGTAATGTGTTGTGTTATGACAGAAAACGATTAGCCTGCATTTGATTTTACAGTAAAATTCAAAATGCATTTTTTTTTTAATTGTAAGAAATTACTGTGAAATCTTGTGAAATCCTGGCAATTTTTTACAGTGTAGTCTTATTGGGGCCTAATGTTATTGCTCAAGAATGCACAGGAGATTAGCTGAGCAAACCTGAATAGTACAGTTATTTAGACTGATTTCAGCTAAATAATAATAATTAAAAAAAAAAATTTTTTTTAGTTTATTTGGCATTTGATATTGTCAAATATGAAACGTATTATTAATTACTGCAAAATAAGATGATAAATAAGAAGATACATGATTTTTGCTTGCCGAAACTTACATCGCAAACTGACACACATTTTAAACATCTTACTTTCCATCAGCTAATCTGTACTTTCATTTTTTTCAGAATTGATTTCTGTAAGGACGATAAGCCTCCAAAAACATAGCTAAATTTCCAATTTGCTTCTGCATGTAAGTTTGTGGTTTATGAAAAATTAGGCCAAATGAAACAGCTTCAGAGTTTCATTTGTAATGACCGTATTCGGCTTCTTATCTCTTTGCCTGGCCCGAGTGAGACACGAACTCCACGTAGTGGTCTGAATTAAGCTGACTAAAAACTGTCATGTCTTTAAGATGCATGTTATATGTTCATTTCCATCTCTAAAACAGGGTCAGTCCTAAGCCTGTCACTGGAAATGATATGTCATATTATTGAGTTCAGTTCCCATTGGCATCAGACCAGAGATTACAGTATTTAGGCATCTGTAAGTTTTGACATGTCCTTTAAATACGGCTAAGAGGATGTGCCTCTAATTCTTGTACAAATATCAAACTTATGTTCAGATAGACACATTTACATAGTTTCTAGGTGATAAGTGGCTTAAAGTTGTTTTTACATTGTCTTTGCTGTCCAGCCACCGATTATCATAAGGCAAGATTATCTGTCGATGACAAAATGAATGGAGACACTTGAAAGTAAGGGCAAATCTTCCTTTCAAAACTAGAAGAGGACTCTGAGGAGCCTCTGACATCAGTGTTTCACCTTGTGGATATTCATTTGTTTTTCTTGTAAATGTTTTATTTTTTGTTGTTCTGCATGTCTTGTTTCCTGTGAGATCTTTTCTTTCTTTCTTTTTTTGTATTTTTTTTTTTATATCTATCTCTCATCTCACGCACTTTCTCCTCACTTTGCTGGTCAACAGCTAACTGACTACCGGTTGTTATGTCAGACTCTCCACATAAGTCTCTCTGTGGAAACCTGACAGGAAACCCACAAATGAGAATCTTAACGTTCCCGTGGAAACCACAGGCATATGCTGCTTACTTAAACAAAAGGCTGTGCAGACAGTTCACATACTTAACAATTTTATTGTTGCCCTTATCCATTCCACCCATGAAATGTTTTCGAATGAATTGTCTACTGTTTCCAGCAATCTTTTTTATTACAGAAGTCTTCAAATGACCTTCTTACTTGGCTGTTTACTGACAGAATAGCATGGAGTTTTGTGATATAAATGTGTTCAGATACACTGGTTGCCAAAATTTTGGAATAATGTACAGATTTTGATGTTTCGGAAGAAAATTGGTATGTCTTAAGGGCAATATTAAGTCAAAAATGGCAAAAAAAGAAACCGCTTTCTCTAGACACTCGTCTGTCAATCATTGTTTTGAGGAATGAAGGCTATACAGTGAAATTGGCAAAAAACTGGAGATTTCATACAAAGGTGTACACTACAGTCTTTAAAGACAAAGGACAACTGTCTCTAACAAGGACAGAAAGAGATTGTTTTTCAAATTGTAATAGTCATTTTTCACATTATTAATGTCCTGACAATACATTGTGAACAGTTGAATGCTACATTGGTGAATTAAAGTACCAATTTCTTTCCATAAGAGCAAAATCTATACATTATTCCAAAATTTTGGCCACCAGTGTATTATGGTGTATACTGTGGCTTCAAAAATAAATTTAACACTTTAAGGAACAGTTCACCCAAAAAATGAAAATTCGCTCATAATTTACTCACCATCATGCCATTCCAGATGTGTATAACTTTCTTTCTTCTGCTAACACAAAATACGTTTTTTGAAGAGTATTTCTGCTCTGTAGGTCCATACAATGCAAGTGAATGGTGAACAAAATGTTAAAGCTCCAAAAAGGACATAAAGTCAGCATAAATGTAATCCATATGACTCAATATTTAAGTCCTTATTAATTAAATTCTCCTCCCTGCCCAGTTGGTGGGGATATACACGAAGAATGTGAAATGGCAAAAACAAAAGAAACAGAATGTGAAAGTGGAGATTGACAGTAAAAAAGGACTTAAACATTGGTCTTTTTCTCATGCACACCTATCATATCACTTCTGAAGACATGGATTTTACCACTGGGGTCGTATGAATTACTTTTATGCTGTTTTTATTTGGTTTTTGGAGCTTAAAAGTTTTGGACACTATTCGGTTGCATTGTATGGACTTTCTTAAAAATCTTTGGTTGTGTTCTGCAGAAGAAAGAAAGTCATACACACCTGGGTGGCATGAGGGTGAGTATGAGAGAATTTTCATATTTGGGTGAACTATCCCTTTAAGCCACAATTAAAAATGTCTTTGCATTGTATAACAAATTATCAAATAAGTGGCATTTATTTTATGTACAATGTAGCACAAATATATCATTCAACGTTAAGATATACAGTATGTATGCACTCTGTGGTATAATATTATTTGTTGATGTAAAGAACTACAGCTGATGTTAGTCTGCTAGGGTACCTGTGTGAACTTAAGAGGAACTGACTTAAATCCACTGAAAGTTGTCTGCAGATGCCACTTGATTTTATATTTTGTATGTAATGCAATGCCATTCAGACTTTTTAAAAAAAAATATGAGTTAAGTATCCAAAGTGTCTAATACTTTTTTAAAACTACTGTATATGAAAACTATGAACATTTAGTATAGTAAGGCTAGAATGTGAACCCTCCTTTATCCATATTGTTTCGCAACTGCACAAATAATCAGTGCTCAAATACAAGTTAAGAGCAACCAGAGGCCATGTTCCCTCTAGAATTTGGCATCTAGGCAGTTTGTGTGTCCTTGCATGTCCTTACTTGAACCTGAGACCTCACTTTGCCTTCCACGTGACTTGCCTGCTTTAAATTACGTTGAAATTCCACTCTGTCTGATACATGGCCCTCACCCTCATCCAGCATACATTCCTCTGTTTTATTTTCAACCAGTGGACTGACTGCACTTTGCTGATCCCTGTGGCATTCATGGAAAGAAGTCTCACTTTTACTCTCCATCTTCTCATTTTCACTGAAAACTCTCACTTTGTACTGAAACGCAAAGTTCTGGTCTGGAACATCTTTTTAGAAAATGTCCTCCTTGGCCCGCAACACATTTACAAGACTCATGCTTGCATGTGAATTAAATATACCCTGCTATTCATATGTGCTTCCATTTGCCTGCGTGGTGCAGTCTCTACCTCTAAATTATCCTCATTTGCTGGCCCCTGGATTTTTTACCCCCTGCTAGTTTTCATTTAAGATTTAAGTATTTTTTTTTTTTCCAGGGCACTTTTCACCAGTAGTGCAGAAATTGCTGCCAAAGTCTTTTTTATTAATGATCTCACTGCTGGGATTGTGGATTTGAGGGCATCAACTCTCGGTTGTATTTGTTCCATTTTGCCCTGACTCAATAGTTTAATCCCTCTTTTATGCCTCTAAATTTTAAAACTCCATTTCCTGCCCCTTTCAAAGTCACAGAAATCCCTAGTCTGTAAGAAAAATCCTGTTAATTTATGTTTTAAAAAATGCCATAACCTTTGGTTGTCGCTAAATTACTGTAAAATAAAAAAAAAAAAAAAATAAATTGTTAGTGTTTAAGACATGAGTATATGGCATTTTGGTGCCTGTATAAGTTACAGTTCATAACTATATATGTCATTAAGTGACCAACCTATAATATACCAACCTAATTGAAATACTTAAATATGCCTTATAACTGATAAGCACCATAATAATAATAATACCAGTGGTAAATAGAAGGCCACATCAGGTTAATTAAAAGTTGCTTTTTCATGATTCATGGATAATAAATATGTAGACAGTGCACAGCGTTACACACACAGACAAAACACCATCACTACACTAAAATAATGCCCTAAACAAGACAAAATGTAACATTAAACACACAAATTTACACAACTGATAATAGAAAAAGAAGAAACATAAACATTTAAATGGAATAGAATAAAATGTGATGTGTATTGCAGGGATTTCTGAGAATGTCCTTTAACTATTTTCACCATATTTTACGTTACAAATTTTTCCTATGAAACATATAATGTTTTCAATTATTTACAGTATTCAGTAATTACATGTATTCTACAGTTAAATCTAATACCCCTCCCCATGTTAAAGAAATTGTTCACTAAAAAATTAGATGTCTCTCATCATTTAATCACCCTCATGCCATCCCGGATGTGTATGACTTTCTTTCCTCTGCAGAACACAAACAAAGGTTTATGAAGAATATTTCAGCTCTGTAGGTCCATAAAATGCAAGTGAATGGTGGCAAAAACTTTGAAGCTCCAAAAAAGCACAAAGGCATGATATAAATAATCCATAAAACTCCAGTGGTTTAATCCATGTCTTCTGAAGTGATATAATAGGTGTGGGTGAGAAACAGATCAAGATTTAAGTCCTGTTTTACTATAAATTCTCCTTACTGCCCAGTAGATGGTGACATCCATGAAGAATGTAAATCACAAAAACCAAAAAAAGAACTCTTAGACAAGAAGTGAGCTCTTTTGCGGTCTTTCTGAAAGTGGAGATTTATAGTAAAAAAAAAAAAAAAGGACCCAGTTTCTCACCCACGCACTTCTGATGACATGGATTTAATTGATGGAGTCTCACTTTTATGCTGCCTTTATAAGCTTTTTGAGCTTAAAATTATTGGACCCTATGGACTTGCATTGTATGGACTAACAGAGCTGAGATATTTTTTGTAAATCTTTGTTTGTGTTCAGCAGAGGAAAGAAAGTCATACACATCTGGGAGGGCACGAGTAAATTATGAGAGAATAGTTATTTTGGGTGAACTATTCCTTTCAGCTAACTTACAGTTTACTAATCAACAGGTTTTACTGTAGCATTTATACATTCCTTTTCCTGTTATAATTTTAACAATGCACAAACCAATATCAATTGCTCCTCTTCTTTTCGAGTAGGACATCTCCTAAAACCTCAAACCCAGAATGGTGTTTTGAGCCAAATGAATCCATAAATCAGTAAATTTTATATTATAGCTAATTAAGAGCAAGACTGAACCAGGATGGTAGACAGAATCCGCATGGATAATTACAGATAAAATGATGTGTTTAGGACGTCTCCCTGCCGCAGCACATTTTCAGAGCTACTCCGCAAAGATAAAACATTGAAAATGTCACACTGGTCATTATAAAACTTTATCCTGTCTGCGAAGGATTATAGGTTTATGCCGCTGACAGCATTTTTCAAATTTCAGGTTCTGTCAAATACTATCTTATTCCGCTTTGTGGGAGTGCATGTGCGTTAAGAAAGAATAGAATAAACAGAAGATAAAAAAGGGAAGAAAAAAATGGGTTGCAACTTTTTTTTGCAGTTTACTCTGTAGATTAGCATTGAGCACAACTTCTTTTCAGATTTCATCCGTGGTTTGGTGGTAAAGTGTGTGTGTTTTAGGGTGAGGTGTGTTGTTAAAATTGTGGATGCAGTAGCTCTGTGTGCCCAAAGACTCTTTTAAGACTTCCCAGGGGAGTTTCAATTCATCAGTGATATGACTAAACTGGAGCCCCTCACTGCCAAATGCACCAGCAGTTCATTGTATTTACTGTGGTGAGTTGACTTGAACTTCTGCAGTAAATCAAATTCATAGGGGAATTTTGGAGAGCAGACAAACATCTAGATCCTGTATGTACCATATAAACATGCATCGTGCCCATTCTCTGAAAAGCTCTTCCGGGTTTATGATTGAATCGATCAGTGCAGAGATTTTCATCTCATAAACAGCATTGATGCTCCATTGAATTAGACATTTTCAAGTATTCTGAAACCATACAATAGCCTTTTATGAAGAAAAGATTGAAATTTTAGTCATTATTCAATTAAAAAAATCTGCCCTAGCTATCTTCGGCGGGTTACTGAGAGTTCATGTGGGAAGTATCAAGTTCAATCTGTGAAAGAAGTATTCTTTCAATTCAGATCTTTCAATTAATTGGTTGATGTGATTCACAAAACAAGTCTGAATGCTTCCCTCATGAAACAGACTGATCTGGTTCTTGGTTGAACTCACTGAATCAAAGCGTTTCTCGACTTAACAGCTCTATGGAGGAGAAGACACAAGTGATTTTTCCAACAATTCCAGTGGGTCAGATGTGTACATGCTAAGTGCCAGTTATGGAGGAATGGGCCAAAATTCCAGCAACAAGTTCGTGGAAGGCTACCCAAAACATTTGACCCAAGTTAAACAATTTTAAAGCAATGCTACTAAATACTAACATAGTGTATGTAAACTTCTGACCCACTGGTTTGAAATCAATAATTCTCTCTACTATTATTCTGACATATCGCATTCTTAAAATAAAGTAGTGATCCTAACTGACCTTAGACAGGCAATGTTTTCTAGGATTAAATGTCAGGACTTGTGAAAAACTGAGTTTAAATGTATTTGGCTAAAGTGTATGTAAACTGTATGTTTCAAAGTGCCCTATAATTCTAACACATATAAGCAGGCCATCTCATTAAGTGAGCATTTTCAGTGTATGCAAACAGATAGCACATCTGCATAAGCACATTGATTGGATTGGAATAAAACCCTTTTATTACGGGTCAGATCTCAGAAATGCACACATAATCGTCCCGTTCCAGCAGGAAGTGGGTTTCATCTGTGCGCTTATGCTCTATTGATTTTCATCTAGCCTGTTTTTCTTTTCTTTTTTTTTTGTTCTTTTTTTTTTTGTTCTTTTTTTTTACTCAACCCTTAACAACATTCATGTTCCTGATTACCAATTATACCTCTCATGGTCCTCTCTAATAACTTTAATTACTGATTAGAATTCGGCTCTCACAAAGCCGGTACTTGAGTGTAATTGCTCAATAAAGAGTGAGTGGAAATGTGTGGTAATAAGTAGGTGTTCCTGCTGCTTGTCTCATTAGTGAGTGAGCACTGCCTTCGCTTCCCGGTCTGCATAAATGGAGCCTCTCTCATTCATGGCACAGGGGCCTCCTGGTCTCTCCATAGCTAAACCAGAAACCAGATTACATGCCTCAAACTCACTGACCTTACTCCACAGAACACATATATACGGCATCAGTACGTGTTTTTGTAACAGTGTGTCATGGGGCAGTTCACTCTCAAGAGTTCTTTAGCATTTGCTGTGAACAACCGGAGCTTCAATATTGTGAGGAGAAATTTCCCCATTGTGCATGCTTTGCCATCAAAGTTGACTCCTGAGTTGCAACTTTTATGGGAAAGACTGCTGTTTGTTTCTCATGTGTACCAAGACATTTAAAGCTGCACTATGGAACTTGGTCCTCTGTAGCGACATCTGTGGTTGAAACTTAAAATTGCTAGCAATTTGCGGAAGAACACTTTAAGTGAGCTGTTTCGGCACTGCTTTTTTGGCAGATGAATCTCATGGTTTGAGGTTACCTGGACATCTCATGTAATCATAACTGAGATGTTCAGAGTCATGATGTGCTATTTTCTTGTTGATATTATGTTATTCGATTAAACTAGTAATCGATGTATTACTATCAGAGACAAAAGGACATTTAATAAATTATTGATATATATTTTGATAATGCAAAGCCATTGTGCACATTTGGGGGATAAACAAAAGTGTTGAAAAAAAATAGCTTTTAAATCAGTAGTGCATATAACGCTATGTTGCCTTTTATCCAGACTGATCTCACTGTGATTTCGGAAAACAATAGGTTGACTTTTCTTTAGCTATAATCAGTCTGTGCTTACCAAAATGCAAAACACTGCCTAGAGGCCAAAGCAGTAATTGTTTTTGGGCGAATGGGCACGTATGAGCTCCATTTTCTGGGTGGAATGTCCAAGGAGGGGCGCCAAAAGCGAGTTGTGAAGCGAGTTGTTTTCAGCTATACAGGATGTAATACAGTAAAGAGGAACGTGTATTTCATAAACTGTACCCTCCAACCAACCCAACCCAAAACCAAACCTTAACCTAACCATCAGTGGTGTAAAAATATTATGTTATAGAGGGAATAATTTAACCTCTGAATTGCGCTTGTCAGTGATTATACAATTACTTCCTTGTTTTATCGCCAGATCCGACCCTGGGTCTCCCATGCTGTAGATGCAACATGCTTCAGGTCACACCACAGGGGAAGGTAAACACACTGGAGTCGATGCAAAAATGTCTGATAGGAGATGGCTGACTTCCTGTATGATCATGTTGTTTTTGAAAAGCATACTGTGCCCATAATGGCAATAGAGAGATGAAATGTTCTTATTAATCAAATTAATTTCAAATGTACAACTCTCATGTATCACTGAATTGAGAGATTCAAACAAATCATTGTACGTTTAAGAGACATACATGAAACTTAAGAAACCATTTGTTTCCTTTCAAGTGCAACTTACAAGTGGCTTTTATTACAGATAAGATGTAAGCTAAAGGCAGGGGAGAGCTGAAAGTGACATGTTGAGAATCTCAGGTGGAGGAGGAGGATAGGTCTGTGGATTTTACAGATGGGTGGAGGATGCATTTCACTTTTTTCTAAAGGCTTGAAATGCCATAGGGGCAAGAGTTTTCACAGAGGTCATAAGATTACGACATAAACAGTTCCCATAAAAAGCTTCTGTGCCATTGGGAAATATTTGATGCATAGTAACATTATATTGTACAAAGAAAATGTCTTGATTGCTATTACAGTATTTCTTTGATTCATTTCAAGACCAAAGTTAATTAAGTTGGCCAATAAACTTGGATAAACAACTATTTTAACATCAGTTAGGCCCTAAGGACAAAACTATGGTATTATAGATAAAAACTCCAAAACCCTCTTTAAAGACTCAAAAAACATGTATGTGAATTCCTATAGTGTCCCCTAAAAAGGCTTTAATTTGAAAAGCTCATGTCTGCTTTGGTACTTAGACGACCAAATGATTCAGTCCTAAATTGGACACAGAGAGCAGCCAAATAGGAATATAATTTGGCGGACAGATCCTGATCCTGCCTGAAACATGCAGTGGAACCCAATCCCTGGATTAGCTGTTGATTTTACAACTCTGCATTTGGCTTGTTGCCGTACACTTGGCTGGACAAATATCCCATCTCACTTGTTTTGAGCTCAGTACTTAAATTTTCAATCTCTACAAACACCTGCTTACTACAGCTTAGTCTGTTTTAGTTAACCAAATTTTTGTCATTATATGCATTAATCTGTCAGGGACAATATGTTAAGTGTGTTTAAGCCCCACTGATTTTCACCCTCTACACACAAACACACACACTTCAAGTTGAAGTGTGCAATATCTGTGCACGAGCGTCACCAAATGGAATTGCAAAAATAACGATTGTTTTTAAACAGTTTTCCCAAATATTCCCGTCTTGCATTGGTCAACAAACAGATTATTCTACCTCAAACTCACTCCATGGGTTGTGCCAATGTTGCTATGTCGGACTGACCGGGATGCTCAAACAGACAGATCAATGTTTTGAAGTGTTTACACATTACACATATACACTTTTACACACACACATATATATATATATATATATATATATATATATATATATATATATATATATATATATATATATATACAGTATATGAAAGAAAGATACATAGTTAATTATCTTGTTGATTTTGGTATTATAAGTGACATGCTGACATCAGTGATATGAGTATTATATTCTGCAAGCTTTCATCTAAGACACTTTCTGATCTCTCCTTCTGACATCTAGATGTGCAATGGGTTTTAAGTCAGTTTGATCTGTCAGACTTTTTGAAGGTATTCCACCCACTCTGACCTGTGATGAACTGATTTTTCCCCAAGGAAGAGAGATTATCATATTGGCTCATGGTATCATGGATTTTTTTTTTTTTTTTTTTTGATGTTTTAAAGGTATTTAATGAAACTCTTTTCTTGCTTTGTCTTGTGGTTTTTAACAGGGGACTATCCTCCTCCTCTTCCACCTGCTGTTGACACCAGTGGGTTTCCATCTCCCTCCACCTTACCACCTCCTCCACTCATGGATGAGAGCTCTTTTGGCTTTCAGGTGAGATATCTGTATTGCCAAATCTATAATCACATCTATTTGCACCTAAAAATGGTAGGTGCAAATATTGATGATCCATTATTCTAGCATGATATACAAATATTTCAAAAAACATCTTGGATGCTTCAATGGAAATACAACTGTACAATGATTGTACAATTTGTACAGTTATCATGGTCAATGTAACAAATGTACCTAGAAATAGTGCAGTTGTAAATACGTCTTTTTGATTAGATGCCATTTATGTTCTTTGTTTAAAAATGTTAGTTTTTAACCAGTTTTAAATTGGTTTTTAAATCTCATATTTTTTTTTTATGTGGATGCAGAATTTTTTACACTATTGTATAATCAGGACTCACTGGCCTACACTTCATATTCCATTTCATGTGTGTCAAAGACAAGCAATCTAAAGACTTAGGACTGGCTAAGTCTATGTCTTTTTGTGGCTGTTTGCCAGGTTTGTGTCCTAATTGTTTATCTCTCCCTTTAGTTCATTTGGAGTCTGTTTAGAAGCGAGTGAGGGCACAGGGAAGGCTGACACCTATTGGCTCACATTGGTCATTATCCCCTCAGGGAATCAGTCCTCCCTCAAAGCCAAATACTAATGCCATATTTGACTTCTGCAGCCTCAAACCTCTCTCTGAATAACATTCATTGGAGTCATAAATGCCTTGGTGTTCTTTTTGATTTGTCACTGTAATGTAATGTGTCTTAGGTTATAATAATTAAAAAATATACACATACAAACTGGCAACACCAAGGTCATGGGTTTGATTGCCAGGGAATGCATGGACTGATAAAATGTATATCCCGTATGCACTGTAAGTCGCTTTCGATAAAAGCATTAATATAAATCTGTCATCTTTTCACAGCTGTTTAGAGCTAAACAGTAATGTCACAGATTTGCTACATTACTCAAACACAGCTGTGCCGCTAATTGGATGTGACTTAATTAGTGTTGTTTGCAAAGGCAAGAATAATCATTACTATTGCTCATACATTTGAACAAACCTCAAACCGTAAGTATTAAATTTTAGAGTGTAACATGTCTCGCACCATTTTTGCTACAGCCATGAATGCTGATTCAAATCGAGCTCCCTTTTGTGTTACTGGTATACTTTTCTAAGTGCTTGACTTTCGCCTGGCGGACAATGAAAAAAAATGTGAATGTGGATGGAAAAAAATAGACATACATTGAATGATGGAACCAAGCCGTATTTAAAGGCTAGAATATCATACAGTCTTGGAGGTGGGCTCTTTTCACTTTAGACAGTCTCTAACCACTCAGAACACCCTAGCAACCTCAGACCAATGCTCTGGAACTACCCACAACACCCTAGCATTGTGGCAGCGAGTTTTGTACGAGCTAGCACCACTCATTTTCTTCCATTTATATCTTACAATATTTGGCTGTGGAACAAAATAATGTGAATTGATTTGTTTATCTTTTTTTTTCTTTTTTTTTGATAATTCTGTAGTAGTTGCAATCTGACTGAGTTTGCTGCAGGACAGGATCTAGTCACTGATGGGCGACGATGAGACGCCACTGTTTATTTTTGTTAGATGCTTGTAAAGTCTTCATCAGCGGTTCAGCAGTATTTTAACAAGGCTGCTTTATCTGCTGCTAAGAATGTGACTACAGGCATGTTCTCTGCTCTATTAAAACCCTCTACCGGATTGCTTTCCCACGAACGCTGCTCTGCATGGGAGGAAGTCTGTCCAGAGGGAATCAACGCATTTGTTGATCTAGCTCTATGGAGTCGGCATACGGTAGACAGTGTTATCAGAGGATAATTAGGCCAGCACAGAAAAGATTATCAGACTGTAAGGAGATGGGGATCTTCACTCCTCTGTAGAAATGAATGGCATTTGGAGTCTACAGTTTAACCAGTTTTACTGTATCTCAGACAGTTAAGAGATCTGTAACCACACAGTGACACAAGTAGACTGTATCTAGTATTTATGCCATAAAGACTTTAAAGTAATTGTTAACTCAAAAAAATAAAAATAAAATAAAAATACAAATAAAAAAAATAATTATTGTTTTTACCAACATGTTGTTACAAACCGATATAACTTCCTTCCTTGGAACACAATATACTTGTTTTCCATAAATAAAAGTGAATGGTGTCTGAACATTAGCATTCCACTGAAGAAAGATATGTGGGTCTGGAACAACATGAGGGTGAGTAAATGATGACAGAATTAAACATGTTGTTTGTGCTATCCCTTTAAGCTCTTGATTTTGATCACAGCCAGTGTGTATGTGTGATTTCACGTGCATGTTGGTACTTTACCGAAAAGAGCAATGATACACTCGAGCCGTAGCTTTCCCTTATTCTAGTTTTTTTTACATCATTCATGAATGAAAAAAGGGGATGTTGAATTATTTCTGCACCTAAGCAGAACTAACAAGAGGAAGAGGCCGGAGTGCAGCGATGAACATGAATAATCAAATGATACTTGGCCTAAATTCTTCTGTTTCCCGTAACCGAACGTAGAGCAACACATGCAGCCTTTATTTAACTTCACTTATCAGTCTCTGTGGTTTTTCATTAAACTCAGCACTTAAATCAGCTTCCTCTCTTAAATGGTGCTTACCAGAATGCAAAAGGATGGCTTACATAACTGGTGGAAGTGCTTCATTAGATTGCTTTGCCTTTTCTTTTATAACACTCTGTCCTGCTATTGAACTGAGTGTCCAGTTTTCCTAATGGAATTATTACAGGGAATTTCACTGTGGAAATAGAAGTTGTTTTGGATTGCATAATGTATCATACTGTATGCAGCTTACCATGCATTTATCCTCCTTATTTACATAAGCTGTTTTAAGACAGTTTGTCTGTTTGCTTTTAGTTCAGGATGAAGTTCATCTTAGTTCAAGACTTTGGCATTATTGATGCAAATCTGTGTTTGCCCTCTCCCCTGATTGCCTGGGAAGATTTTCAGGGCCTGTGCAGATCCAAATAGAGACATGTTAGGGCTGTAATGTGTTATGAAAGGTAATCCAAACAGATAGCATTAGAGCAAGAGTCAGTCACCGATCCTGGCCTATGAGCTCAGTGGTCTCAGGTGACACCAGATCTCTCCTGTCCTGTCCTGTCTTTTAAAAAAACCATTTGAAATCATCACAGTGGGGAAAAAAACCTGTAAGTGGCATAGCTTTCCATGTATGTGGGTTTAGACTGTAGGCTTAATTTTTAAGCTGTTTTTATTTACAGCATGTATATATCAGCCTGATCTCGTGAAATTTATGTGAACATGACAACATTTTTACAGTTCAAAATCGACGTGCTGTATAACATATTTGGCTGCAGGTTTCCAGTGAAATGTCCAGCTGGGGGTGCCAATAGCAAGTAAAATGGTGTCGTATTCAGACAAGGTTTTAAAGGTGAATTTTACCTGGCACCAACAATCATCCATGCGATTAACTAATCAGCCAATATACAGTTCAGGAGCTTCAGCTAATGTTTACATCACCCATCATAAAGGGGGGAAAAAATGTGACCTCAGCGATTTGGACCGTGGCATAATTGTTGGTGCCAGATGGGCTGGTTTGAATATTTCTGTATTTTCACACACAACAGTCTTTAGAATTTACACAGAATAGTGCCCAAAAACATCAAGTTAGCAGCAGTTCTGTGGACGGAAACACCTTGTTGATGAGAGAGGTCAACAGAGAATGGTCAGAATGGTTAGAACTGACAAACTCTATGGTAACTCAGATAACTGCTCTGTACAATTGTGGTGAGAAGAATATAATCTCAGAATGTTATTCTGAGATGTGGGTTGGCACTGATTTGGCAGCACAATGTGACCTACACAATATTAGGCAGGTGGTTTTAATGTGTCTGATCAGTTTATAAATATTTCCCTTTAATATAAAAATAATTTTTGTCCATATTTCTCTTGTAAAGTAGTGGCAAAATGGCTAGCTGCTCCTTTAGCCGTTGACAGTTTTAATGTCAAAGTTGTTGCAGGTGCAATTCTCTTAATTTCTTCCAATCACAAGCAAGCTAGAGTGCCGAAACTTTGTCAGCACATGCTTAGTTGTTCTATCTCTGCCTGAGAAATATAATTGAGATTGCATTAATTTGTGAGAAGGTATTTTTCTTCTGCTCTCTGAAGTTATGACGTGTTAGAACTGGTAGCAATTATTACATTCATATTTGCATTGTTATGAAATAGAAAATGTAGGACTGAATTGAATATCTTCAAAATCAAATCACTACATTATATATGTAGTTATATGGTAGTAAAAAAAAAAATAACCCATTAATTAACCCGTAATCTTAAATTCACTTTTGTTCACAGGTTTAATTAATGTTTTATTAATAAATGCAAACATCGCTCTTCACCATCATATTGTTTAACATAAAAACAACTTTCTCAATCAGAGATAACTGCTAATTGCCTTTTGTGTCCAAAAGAAGCACTTTTAATTGCAAACGTTAGCCATGTTTTGTGGATATATTTCGAGAGGGCTCTTGATTTCCATGTTCTCTTTGCACAGCAAAGGTATCCCCTTCATTATCCTATATACACAAATTATTTAGAACAAAATCCCTGACCTTCCCATTAAGTGATATCATAACCACAAATTTTACCACTCCCGACCTGTAGTTTCACTCACTCTCATAGAAACTTTCAAACAATATCATGCACAGGAAGGGTTTTTATTTATCTAGTGTCATGTATAGATGAGGGAGCAGACAGGGAACAGGAAGCCACAGAGGACAAGGAGCAATATCAGTGTCCTTCAACTGTTATGGGAGAAGGCTGTTGTGCCTTCTTTGATGACACTGAGCTAAACGCTGTCAAAATCTTCCCCTCACACCTTTCTTGTCACATGGCTGCCATTCCTCAAATGCCTTTGATTTTTTTGGATTTTTTTGCCCCCTCTCCAGACATAAAGGACAGGAGTCAATGATTGCAGATGTATTGCTCATCCAACACTTAGACTTTAGAATCAGTTGTTATACAGTCCTTGCTTAAGAATAGTTTTGAGGATTGAGAAGCCTTAAGAAGTCTAAATTACAAAACAAACCATCATCATTATTTAATTTAAATTTAATGTACTCATTTATTATTATTAAGAATTTAATCAAATATTAAGATATATTTATATATATCTTAATAATTATCATCATCATCATAAATTAAATTAATACATTACATTGAAATTATATATATATATATATATATATATATATATATATATATATATATATATATATACAGTGGCATGCAAAAGTTTGTGCACCCCTGATCAAAATTTCTGTAACTGTGAATAGCTAAGAAAGCTAAAGATAACACATGTCTTTAATATTTTAAGCAATATTACTTTTTTATTTTTATCTTTTACAGTTTCAAAATAACAAAAAAGGAAAAGGACCCGATGCAAAAGTTTGGGCACCCTGCATATTCAATATTTAGAAACACCCCTTTTTGCAAGCATCACATCTTGTAAACAATTTTGTAGCCAGCTAAGAGTCTTTAAATTCTTGTTTGGGGGATTTTCACCCATTCTTCCTTGCAAAAGGCTTCTAGCTTTGTGAGATTCTTGGGCCATCTTGCATGCACTGCTCTTTTTGAGATCTATCTACAGATTTCCGATGATGTTTAGGTTTGAGACTGTGAGGGCCATGGCAAAACCTTCAGCTTGCGCTTCGTGAGGTCGTCCATTGTGGATTTTGAGGTGTGTTTAGGATCATTATCCTGTTGTAGAAGTCATCCTCTTTTCATCTTCAGCTTTTTTACAGATGGTGTGATGTTTGCTTCCAGAATTTGCTGGCATTTAATTTAATCCATTCTTCCCTCTACCAGTGAAATGTTTCTCGTGCCGCTGGCTGCAACACAAACCCAAAGCATGATCAATCCACCCCGTGCTTAACATTTGGGAGAGGTGTTCTTTTCATGAAATTCTGCACCCTTTTTTCTCCAAATATACATTTGCTCATTGCACCAAAAAGTTATATTTTTACTTAATCAGTCCACAGGACATGTTTCTAAAATGTATCAGCCTTGTTTAGATGTTCATTTGCAAACTTCTGATGCTGAATTTTGTTTTTCTTCTCATGACTCTTCCATGAAGGACATATTTGTGCAGGTATCGCTGCACAGTAGAACAGTGCACAACTACTCCAGAGTCTGCTAAATCTTCTTTAAGGTCTTTTGCAGTCAAAAGGGGTTTTAATTTGCCTTTCTAGCAATCCTATGAGCATTTCTCTTGGAAAGTTTTCTTGGTCTTCCAGACCGTAACTTGACCTCCCCCATTCCTGTTAACTGCCATTTCTTAATTACATTACGAACCGAGGAATCGGCAATGTGGAAACACGTTGCCATCTACTTATAGCCTTATACTGCTTTGTGGGCATATATTATTTTAATTTTCAGAGTGCTAGGCAGCTGCTTAGAGGAGCCCATGTCTGCTGATTATTGGGACAAGGGTTGAGGAGTCTGAGTATTTATAAAGCTTTGACATTTGCATCACCTTGCCTTATAAATGATGATTGTGAACAAGCCATAGCCCTAACAAGCTAATTAAGGTCTGAGACCTTGGTAAAAGTTATCTGAGAGCTCAAATCTATTGGGGTGCCCAAACTTTTGCATGGTGCTCCTTTCATTTTTTCAATTTAAAATTCTACAAAACAAAACTAATACACTAATCTTGCTTAAAATTGTGAAAAGAATGTTTCATCTTTAACTTTATGCCTTTTGGAGATCAGTTCATCTTCTACTTACTTATCTATTCACAGTAACAGAAGTTTTAACCAGGATTGCCTAAAATTGTGCATGCCACAGCGCATATATATATATATATATATATACATATATATATACATATATATATGTATATATATACGTATATATATACGTATATATATACGTATGTATGTGTATATATATATATATATATATATATATATATATATATATATATATATATATATACATATATATATATATATATATATATATATATATATACATATATATATATATACATATATATATATATATATATATATATATATATATATACATATATTATATATATATATATATATATATATATATATATATATATATATATATATATTAGAGATGCGCGGATGGGCTATTATTTCATCCGCAACCGCATCACAAAACGCATCATCCGTCCACCATCCATCCGCACCAACGTTTTTGACCAATTTTCAAAACCGCACCCGCCCGCCATCCGCTGATTGGGCAAGGCGCTGCTGATGACAGCCGCAAAACTAGAAAGCTCTCAGAATAGGCTATCAGCAGTGAACTCCGTCTCCGATCGGCGCGCAGGGACAAAAATAAATAAATAGCCTAAATTAAACGCACTTTGGCAAACCTGACCTTATCTGATAGGCTTCTGTACAATATTTTGTACTGTATATATTTTAAACTATTTAGCCTACTGCTAATGAATGCCTATTTCACTTTATTTTTTAGCAAATAGATAGAAAGCTCGAATAAAATAACAAGTAAATACATTTGAGGCTAATTATCTCTACGCACTGTCATGTCAGGGTGACGACTATAGGACGAGCCTGTTCTGAAGACTCCCGTTAATTTTGAATGCACGGGAAGAGAGCGGAGAGCGCGTCTTTTTCAGGCACAGTCCAATTCATTTTATACCATAAACAGGCCAAACATTATATAATAAACTATAGAGCCTCGATATTAAAGAAACGCAGACTCAATTCATTCCGAAATTCGATGAAATTCCACCGCACAACAGTGCATGTTCACATTTGTAATTGTCGAATCGGAAATAGGAAACAACACCAATTCTGCGACACAGATGAACCTTTATTGATAGCCTATTATCTATGCCAAAAGAAACAACAGTCAGTGAAAAATGATTAATATCCCAATGTAGTAGGCATAGGCTATAGCCGCATGTTTTGGCAAAGTTGAAAAAAAAAAACGCATATCGTAAGCCTTATAGGCTCAGTCACCCCCACAGACTTAAATTAGAAAAAATAAATATGCCATCCCTCTTTGAACGAACATAAAGTCAGACCAGGCTAAATTGTCCCAATAGCCCATGGACTTAGGATCACCCCCACAAACTTGAAGTAGGGCCTATAATGAAATACTACGCCATCACAGTTGCGAAAAAGAAATTCTGGCAAAATAGCCTTAAGCCTCGGAACGTAAAAGCGAAGCCAAATAACTAACAGACAATATGTCTAGAATGTAATAGGTTAAACCAATATGAACGTAAAATTATCAGCTGACCGAACTCAACAGTTTAGGTTAAACATTGGCTATTATGTGTAGCCTAGGTAACATAGGCTAATTGGTTTAATATGACTGACCTTAGGTCTATTTTGAATTTTTCTTGGCACTATGCAGGAATAAAATAGCATCTACAGTGTCAGGATTCAGACGAGAGCGCCTGGCCTCTATAACGCGCCCTGCTGCACTGAAGGAGCGCTCGCTCGCAGCACTTGTTGCTGGAATGCATAGAATTCTCTTGGCAAGTTGCTGTAGTCGTGGGAATGACTGGCCTTGTTTCTCCCAAAAGGAAAGTAGATTTTCCTCTGCTGATCCGTCTATACGGAAGTTTGTAGAGGAATACTCCTGTATTTCATCCAGAATTATTGTATCCGATTCCTCCTCCCATTCTGTGAAGTCAGTCCTAGCCTTTTTCTTTGGTCCGCCACCCGCCCGAATTTAATTAAAAAAAAAAATTTTCGTCACGTCATCCGCCCGATCTGCGGTTTATCCGCGGAGTCCGCGGCTGTAACCGCTAACCGCGCATCTCTAATATATATATATATATATAATACATATATACATTATATATACATATATATATACATATATATATATACACATACATATATACATACATATATACATATATATTATATATATATATATATATATATATATATATATATATATATATATATATATATATATATATATATATATATATACACACACACACACACACAGACACAGACCCTTACACACTGATCAGCCACAACATTAAAACCACTGACAGGTGAAGTGAATAACATTGATTATATCATTACAATTGCACCTGTCAAGGGGTGGGATATACTAGGCAACAAGTGAACAGTCGGTTCTTGAATTTCATTTATTAGAATCAGGAAAAATGGGCAAGCGTAAGGATCTTAGCGACTTTGACGAGGGCTAAATTGTGATGGCTAGACGACTGGGTCAGAGCATCTTCAAAACGGCAGGTCTTGTTCCGGGTATGCAGTGGTTAGTACCTTTACCAAAAGATTTTTTCATGCACATGTTACCAGGCATGATCACATTTCTTTATCAAGAAAATGATAATGACAAAGGTAAGACCTTTGATATTGGGGCAAAAATCATATTCTTGATGATAATTTTTGTATTGTTTTCCTGTAAAAATATCTAAAAATCCTTAAAACAAGATCAGTTGTATTAATCTTGTCTTAGAAACAACACTGCATAAGATATTTAGGTTTTTCAGAGAATGTATTTTTATTCTTACTGTACTTTTATTCTTACTTTTTATAGTCAAAATAAGTGAGAAAATCTACCAGTGCTGAAGAAGTAATTCAAAGTGTTTAGAATATGTTACTTACCTTGAGTAATCTAATGGAATACGTTACAAGTTAAATTTTACAGCATGTGTTCTGTAATCTGTAGTGGAATACATTTCAAACGTAACCCACCCAACACTGCGTATCTAGTTTAATTGTACATCTGGCCTTCCACATCTCTTTCTGTCCTTGTTAGAGCCAGTTGTCCTTTATCTTTAAAGACTGTAGTGTACACCTTTGTATGAAATCTTTAGTTTTTTGCCAATTTCACTGTGTAGCCTTCATTCCTCAAAACAATGATTGACTGACGAGTTTCTAGAGAAAGCTGTTTCTTTTTTTGCCATGTTTGACCTAATATTGACCTTAATACATGCCAGTGTATTGCATATTGTGGCAACCCACAAACAAACACAAAGACAATGTTAAGCTTCTTTTAACAAACCAAATAGCTTTCAACTGTGTTTGATATAATGGTTAGTGATTTTCTAGTACCAAATTAACAATTTGGCGTGATTACTCAAGGATAAGGTGTTGGAGTGATGGCTGCTGGAAATGGGGCCTGTCTAGATTTGATCATAAATTACTTTTTTCAAATAGTGATGGTGCTGTTTTTTACATCAATAATGTCCTGACTATACTTTGTGTTCAGTTGAATACCACTTTGGCAAATTAAAGTACCAATTTACTTCCGAAACATCAAAATCTGTACATTATTCCAAACTTTTTGCCACCAGTATATATACTGTAATAAAAGCTAATAAAGCAATAAAATGCTCAGAATAGAGAATTTATTTATTGGAAATAAGTGTTGTATTCAATACAAAATATATAGATAGATATACTGTATTGAATACAACACTTATTTCCAATAAATAAATTCTCTATTCTGAGCATTTTATTGCTTTATTAGCTTTATGGCTTAGATAATTGTATATTTTATATATAGTTGTATCCATAAAACTGAAGGATGCATTACATCCTTCAATCATTATAATGTACATGATTAAAGGTATAGCTCACCCCAAATTATAATTCTTGTATCATTACCTCACCCTAATGTTGTTCCAAACCCTTGAGAAAGAAAGTCAGATGGGTTTTGAACAACATGAAGGTGAGTTAATGATAACAGAATTATAATTTGGGGTGAGCTATACCTTTTAATCGCTTAATTCAGCCACACATTGTAGAGCAAATTGTGTTTGAGAACACTGAATACTTCAGTACATTTACCACATTTTTATGCATTTTGTGTCATTTATAATGCAGTAATACACTGCATAGTGCAGTTGAAGATATTGTGTTCTGTTTACATTGAGATTTAGTGAGTACCCTCTGAATGATGCATGAATCAAGTGAGACCCAATATTTAGATTAAGTGAGGTGGATGGGATATTTACTTATGGATGTGCGCTGTCTCCATGTTAACATCTTGAAAAGAAACCTTCAATCGGAGTGTGAATAAAACTGAGTGAGAGTAAGGCTTTGTTTTGGGTGTAGATTACCCCATATCCTCCATATTTAAACCATGATCAATGGAAACATGTAAATGCTTCACGCTGCAACCCCCCAATGTTCAAGCCAAATCTAAGCCATTGGGCTTTATCATTAGTTTGTGAGAAACTGGGTGCAACTTTCAAAAAGAGTGAAAGCAGAGATAAAGCAGTAAGAGAGAGAGAGAGAGCTAAGTGGTGATTGAATTAAGAGATGAGCTCTCTCACAAAGTGTTATTTTTTGTTTTTTCTTTTCTCTTTCACATCACAAAGAACCCTTTTTTGCTCTCAGACAATTGATTCTCATTAATAGTGTAGTTCACTCACAGTCAATTGTCTGTGGCCATAATTAATTTTAATGTACACTGGAACAAGTACAAACAAATAAACAAACAAAAAGAACAAAACAATCACCACTTACTTTAATGCTGACGGTATTGTCTAATAGTAGCCTGTAGCAGAAGATGTGCTGTATTTGAGCTTTAAATTGACTTTCCGTATATGTAATTTGTTATTTTTCTTTCATTTTTGGATGTATATTCAAGTGTGATTAAATGGGTTAACTGATTTAGAGCAACCCCCTTGCAAACAGACCTAGCTTCATTACATGGTAGTGTGTCTGTGTGTTTCAGATAAAGAGACCACAGAAAACTCTAGAAGAGCGGCGTTCCAGTCTGGATGCTGAGATCGACTCCCTGACCAGCATCCTGGCCGACCTAGAGAGCAGCTCCCCATACAAGCCGCATACACCACAGGTATGATCATACAATCATTCCTCCACACAATAACCAACCATATTCATTCAACGTACAGTGGCCTCAAAAAGTAGTTGGACACTAGTTCACACAAAAATGTTAATTATCTTATCTATAACCCAACCCTTTGCTGTCTCAAACTCGTATGACTTTCTTTCTTTTGTGCCTTTTGATGGAGATATAAATTGAATATATCCATATTATTAAGTCAATATTGAATGGATGCTGCATGACGAAATCATTTTGAGCAGACCAATCAGGTTCTTCAGACACATTTGGAGAAGGAAAGACTTTCCCACCTGCTAAATCCTTTCCTAAAATCATGCTTACCCCTTCAAGAGGCAGTTGCGAAATAACGACAATGCTAACAAGACCTGAAACAAGATCAGACTTTAGATTAATTCTATGCAGCGGAACTGAGAGACAGCCCAATTCAGTCCCACGGACTAGTATGTTAGCACCAGTATACAAGCCGGTAGAGAACGGAAGGGCGCTGTCCAAAATTAGAGACTGCGCTGCTCCAGTATCTCTAAGAATTAAGATTGACAAAGTCAAGAATCCTTGAAGAGAGCTACCGAGCTTCTCATTACAAACGGAATAAAAGTACTCGGACCAGATTGTAAACTTACGGCATTACTCTCAGAAACGGCATTAATAAACGCTACATTATTAGACTAAACAGCAGAGTCTTTCTTTTTCCAGGCTTTACAATAGATTTTGATCCTTGCAAAATAGATTTAACAGGGTTAGCCATTGACAAATTCTTAGCTGTTTTCTCTTCTGAGGAAGTTTTAAGAGAACGCACAGAAGGGAAGATAGTTCTGTGTGTAAGCTCATACTCGTCAGCCAAAACTGCCGCCTCAGCAAGTTTGTTTACTTTTTGTTCATTCAAATTAACTACGACACCTTCGGGAATACAACTTTTTAAATCCTCCAGCAACATATGTTCCTGAAGTTCTTCATAAGTTGTACCCCTACTTGCGAAGCACCACTTCTCAAACAGTACCCGTTTTACTCTTGCGAACTCCGTATAAGTTTGGCTAGGCAATTTTGAACATAACCTAAACTTTTGCCTATACGCTTCAGGGACCAATTCGTATGCACGGAGCACTGCAGACTTTACAGCGTCATAATCTAACGAGCTCTCAACTGACAACGCCGCACACGCCTCTTGAGCTTTGCCAGCAATATTGCTTTGCACCAAAAGAAACCACAAATCCTTTGGCCAGTTCAGTCTTGTGGCAATACGCTCAAACGCAACAAAGTATGCATCCACTCGCATCCTTCACGAAAGGGACCAATTTTACATACTTCCCCACATTAAAAACTGTTTATAGCGGTGCAAGAACACTGGTAGAGGGAGGACAAGACCTAGGCAATGGAACCGGCCTACTGTTAAATGCCTGGACTTCGAAGTCCAGCTTTCGAAGCCCAATATCTCGATGGTATATCTCCGCCTCAATTTCCAGAGCTCTTAATTTTAACAGTGGAGTTTCATGCTCCCATTTCTTAAGTTCTAGGTCTAATTCTTTTAGACGAAGTGTTGTCAAAGGATCAAAATTTGAATCTCCTATATTGTTAGAAACAGAAATTGATTCTGCCGACTGAACTTCCCCACCCAATTTAGAATCTGCTGGCAAAAAACCCGCTTGAACAAGATTTTGGTACAACTCATCTTTGATACATTGTTTCCTTGCCTCCTTGTTGACAGGAATATTCAAAAAAAAACTCTGCAATCACAATCAGATCCTTTTTTCCTACACCTGTCAAACTCTTCCACTGTCAGAGACAATGTAAACTTGACCAAATCAAGTGCCATACCCAATTATAAAGTATATACTATTCCTCACCCGCACCAGTTCGAAGCTGCCAAAACTTATACCCATGACTACAAAAAACCCCCCCAAAAAATATCAGGGTTAGCAAAGAAACAAACTATTATGTTCCACGAAATAATTGAATCGAATGGACGAGCCCCCAATTGTTACGTCCCAGAATAAGTCTTGGGGTATAAACGGACGCAACCAAGATTAGAAATTTAAAGAGCATTAGTCTGAGCCCTGCCACAGCAGCACAAGCAAACAAATTACTGTCAAGGTCTTTATTTATAGTTAAAGAAATAAGGGAGGCAATGGCTTCAGGAGAGGGCAAGGACAAAATAACAAACAAACCTAACTGAAGTAGTAAGGCTCTTATTAAGCTACAATACCTGAAATTGAGTAGGAGGAGCCAAAGGGAAAAAAGAGGAAGAAACACAGGAAAAAGCACACAAAAACACATTAAAGAAAACACAGTTAAAACCATCCATTTGAATACGTCTGTGGACGTAACACATGATATTAAGCCTCTGAAAGCAAACATTTTCAGCTTTTGGATGAATACATTTATTCTCAATGTGAAAATGCATAGTAAATATATAGGAATGCATTTAATAATGTTAATGAATAGAAGTGTATTGTACAGTGATAACAAAGTCAAATGTATCAAAATGTATATTAAAATGAAGCCAAATGATCCACAGACGTTTTATGGATTAACTTTATTTCAATTTTTGAGGGAATAAGGTCCCATTTCCCATTTATCAGCATGCTGAAATGTGAAAAATGAATGCATTTTTTTAAGTGCCATATCAAACGAAACTAGAGATGCAACTCTTTATAACCATACAGGTTTCAATGAAAAAATCTTAGAGGTTTCTTATCAGAAGCACTTTTGTTGGCGCTGCACCCGTAGAAGCGCTTCACGGAAATCAACGTCACGTTATTGTTTCATGTGTGCGGTGCACCGGAAGTTTAACCCTTAAATGAAAGTGTAGACTGTTGTGAACAGTATTCATCAGTTTTAATTAATTTTAATTATACGTTGCTTATTGTGAAGCCAAAATACAACATCCACACATGCTGACATGGGGTTGCACAAGGTTAAAGAAATATAGCACAACTGCACTTTCAGCTAAATATTTCACAAAAAAAAACAGCAGATATATTGTTCAAAATTAAGACAAAATAGTCCATAGTAAATGTGATTATGCCTGTGGTTACTCTGCTTGGACACCTGTGTGAACTTGAGGGGAACTGACAGCATATATCCACTTAAAACCTTGACACCCATTGCTTAGTCTTTGGGGAAAATTGTAGTTATTTCTAAAAGTTATTTCGCTAGATTTATTTAAAGGTCTTTTAAAAGGAAAGAAAAATCACTGCATGTATTCTCTCTCTAGGTACCACTTGCCACTATTTCAATTGATCCAAAAACAAAGTTTATTTTTGTATTTTTTTTTATCATTTAGATAAAATCCCGCTTAAAATTACTCAAACACACGTTTCTACCATTGGCTCTTATTGTAAAAAGGAAAATTCTTATCAGAGAAACAGTTGCTAAGATAGGATTGGTCAGAAACAATTAAGGCGGGCCTTATCAAAGGATCAATTGTTGCATTCAAGGAATATTCAGGGTTCAATACAAGTTACGCTCAATTGACAGCATTTGTGGCATAATATTGATAACAACAAAAATAAACTTTGACTTGCACCCCAACCCCCCCCCCCCCCCCCCCCCCCCAAAAAAAAATCTGGTATCCAGTGAGGCACTTACAATGGAAGTAAATGGGGGGCCAATTTGTTAATGTGAAAATGCTAACTTTTTCAAAAGTATAGCCACAAGGCATAAACAATATGTGTGTAAACATGATTTTAGTGTGATCAAATCGCTTACTAACCTTTTCTGTGTAAAGTTATAAACAATTTTACAACTTCATTGCCATGACGAAGTAATGCCAACAAACCCTAAAATGACTGTAAAAATTACAATTTAAACAAATTTACAGCTCAAATAATCCATGAGTTTTAACAGAAGAATTATTGTAAGTGCTTTTTATAAAATTAAAAGCTTCACATTAAACCCATTCACTTCCACTGTAAGTGACTCATTGTAACCACAAATTTTTATTTATTTATTTATTTTTATTTTTTATTTTTTTAAGAAAAGGAGGGACAGGTCGAAATAAATTTTTGTGGAAGTCAACATTATGCTATCAATTGAGCTTAACTTGTATTGAACCTGTAATATTCCTTTAAATATCCTAAAATCCTAAAATTATTATTTTAAATATCCTAAAATTCACCTCTGAATTTAATGTAGTGGACATCAAATTATGTCACTATAGATCAATTCAGGATACATAACTCTTAGAATGGTACAGAGTGTGGGGCCTGAGTAGCTCAGCGAGTATTGACAGTGACTACCACCCCTGGAGTCGTGAGTTCGAATCCAGGGCGTGCTGAGTGAATCCAGCCAGGTCTCCTAAGCAACCAAAATGGCTCGGTTGCTAGGGAGGGTAGTCACATGGGGTAAACTCCTCGTGGTCACTATAATGTGGTTTGCTCTCGATGGGGCACGCGGTGAGTTGTGCGTGGATGCTGCAGAGAATAGCGTGAAGCCTCCGGATGCGCCAGGTCTCTGCCGTAATGTGCACGGGTTGATGGTCTCAGAGGTCACTGAGATTCACCTTCGCCACCCCGACTGAGGCGAGTCACTACACCACCATGAGGAATTCGAGCGCATTGGGAATTGGGCATTCCAGATTGGGGAGAAAAAGAAGAAGAAGGGAACAGAGTGTGTCATCGATAATTCTATAGAGGAAGACTTGTGCCTTTTGAAAAATCGTTCATTTATTTAATCTCTCACTTATTTATTAATCTTTGCTTCCCACAAATAAATAAATAAATAAATAATGGACGCAGAGAGCATTCTAGAAAAAGAAAACGCATCTAAAACCCAAATATCACCTAAAATACTGTCAATTAACCAATTTTTTATGCATTTATAGAGATAAAAATTAAATCACAAATGTGGAAGTGTACCAGTCATTTCTCATTTTTGGAA
This sequence comes from Moxostoma hubbsi, assembly GCA_032164185.1. NCBI lineage: Eukaryota > Metazoa > Chordata > Actinopteri > Cypriniformes > Catostomidae > Moxostoma > Moxostoma hubbsi. Next base: position 22,288,435 of record JAVLUX010000017.1, read on the forward strand.
AGTGTTATGAGTCTAAAATTATAATGACCCATATCATTAATAGATATCAAATTAAGTTAAGAGCAGACACTCAAGTTGAGCCCTAGGGCACTTTACTAAATAGTTCAACACACAATGAATGTAGGCCAGTGCATTCTGACTCAATGCTGTCGCATTTGGAACAACCATTTGGAACTTCTGTCGACAAACAGTACCACGGATAGTGCTCGCCTTATTACATGGCCAAAACTTAATAATGCAGAGTGCTGTCTCTGAACTTCGAAACATCCCCTTTTTTGGCAAGCAGTCTCTATTAGTTTCTCTTCTCTTGGGTCAGTCTCATCCATTTGCTGATCTCCAGAGTCGTCGCCAGGCACTTTTCTGAAATTATTATTGAACAGAGTATGCACAACACAGCCCAGAAACAAATTGAGAAAACTCCCCACCTTAAATGGGAAACTGTACCCACTTACGACCGCGTACAGTATTGAGAGATGATGTCTAATTTCTTATTTCTCTTATTTTTAGATATTTTGCTTGGAGAGAAATTAGCCATCCATGCAATTACTCATCCTGGTGTATATAAAGTGGTTGTGAATCGGAGACATAGTTGTGTGCTTTCCCAGCATTTGTAGCCATGATGGAATGATGCTGCAGGCACTCTTGGGGGAATCAGAGTGGTGTGGGGTCAGGAGGTCAGATTTCAGTGTTTGAGCCAAAAGCTCTGTTTTCATTGAGGGTGAAACAGGGTTTGACCTCAGTTCTGGCAAATGCAGAAGGCCAATGGTACCATACTTGGATAGAATATTAAAGTTACTCTCAGTGAAGTGAGGCTTGTTTGGCAAAAAGAACTGTTAACTCGCTCTCTCTCTCTCTCTCTCTCTCTCTCTCTCTCTCAAACACACACACACGCGCACAAAGAAGTGTACACATTCTCACACTCAGCAAAGCCGCACACAACTACACACAGACAGCCACACATTCTCAAAGGTCGTGCACCTGCTCACTTTTGAAGTGACAGGTACCTTTTTCCTAAATAAAATATAGTCTAAGTGCAGATCTTTGTAAAAATACCTTGTGAGAGCTACAAGTAACAGGAAGAATTCTGAAAGCTTTTGTCAGTAGGTCTTGAAATATTGATACACATCTGTATGGGACAGGCAGGGAAACACCGTATTAGAGAGAAAACAGCCCGAGTAGTTTCTGTTATGGGGTTAAACTTCATGATCAGCCTCAGTTGCTCTGACAACTGCCTGCTCATTTGGCTAGTTCTGACTGTGTTTGTCTACAAGAGAACTGAATAAATCTGGAGGGAGTTGCGTCAGAGTACCAAAATCATACAGAGTAGGCAGATAATATGTGAAGATTTGGATATCAGTAAATTATTCTTTCTCTCTTGAAGTCTCCCCGAACCAAAATGTTGTGTGATATAAAGATTTGCAAGCTATATGATAATGTGTGGGACCTTTTTATTCTATTTTTTCCATTGTATTGTCTGTATCCTCTCCCTGCGACCACCAAGGTATGCAAGGGATGCTTTTTCATTTTGATTATATGATATAATTACTTAATAAAATGAAATATTTGACATTAAGCCCTTTTTTATTTAAAATGCAATTTTAATTAAAATTGTTTTATTTCATTTCATTTATAATTTTTTAAATTCATTCTATTCATATATTTCACTGCGATGTAACAAAATATTTTTTTTGTCATTTAATATTAATTAATGTATTTTTTTATTTATGTTGCAATGATTTAAATAATTTTAGAGTTGCTATGATATATTATTTGTGTATAGTAGTAGGTGTCAAAAAATTTAAAGGTTTAGTTTCAAAAAAGTTTTTTTTTTTGGAATGGTAGCCAGTATTTAAAACCACCTGTGTGGGGTGTTTATTCATTCTTATTTTATAGTAACAGGACATTTTTGACTTCAATTATTATTTAAAATGTAATTATAATTTAACATGTTAATTTATTTATTATGAATTAATTATGTTTTATTCTTGAGAGGCTGGTTTCAAGTTCTGGTTACTATAATATACTGTACATATATATACACCGATCAGCCACAACATTAAAACCACCTGCTTAATATTGTGGAGGTCCCTCTCGTGCCGCCAAAACAGCAGTTACAGAAATACTGAAACCAGACCGTCTGGCTCTAACAATCATCCATGCGATTATCTAATCAGCCAATCATGTGTCTGCAGTGCAGTGTATAAAATCATGCAGATATGGGTCAGGAGCTCCAGTTAATGTTCACATCAACCATCAGAATGGGGAATTAATGTGATCGCTGTGATTTGGTGCGTGGCGTGATTGTTGGTGCCAGATGGGCTGGTTTGAGTATTTCTGTAACTGCTGATCTCCTGGGATTTTCATGCACAACAATCTCTAGAATTGACTCAGAATGATGCCACAATCAAAAAAACATCCAGTGAGGGGCAGTTCTGTGGACGGAAACGCCTTATTGATGAGAATGACTGGGAATGGTCAGAATGGTTCAAACTGACAAAGTCTACGGTAACTCAGATAACCGCTCTGTACAATTGTGGTGGGAAGAATATCATCTCAGAATGTTCTACTGAGATGCGGGTTGGCATTGCTTTGGGGGCACGAGTGGGACCTATACAATATTAGGCAGGTGGTTAAATGTTGTGGCTGATCAGTATTTAATATTGTAACAAGCACTTGAAACCAGCCTATCCATTTTTCTGTTTGCACGCACACACTCACTCACTCACTCATACATACATGCATACATACATACACACACACTCACTTACATACAATTCAGCTAATACTGTTTCTGGCTGATTAACTTGAGTTGACCTTTTTTATTCACCCAGCTGATCTGCCAGGCCTTTATTTCCCCTCTGTCTATCTTGTATTAATTATTTGTTAAGAGTGACGCTGGGCTTGTTTAATGAGCCAGGTTTTACATCTAAGGCCATTGGCACAACTGCTCTGTCTCTAATCATCCACTTGTATAAGCAGAACAAAACAGTGGTTCACGGTGCTCCCAAATCACAATGCCTTCTCTCAAAAATCGATAGGAGTGCTCTTCCCATCATTTCTGCTTTTAGCTTTAAGAAAAGGGATTTTATCCCTGTGTGCTTTGAGAATTGCTGTAAAGGGACCTTCTTTGTGCTATTTATCGACTGTTGTGTGTGAAATACCAACTAAATTTGTTTTGCTGCTTTGACTTGGCCTGCTGCTTTTCAACCTATCAAAGCAGGTTCCTTTGGTTGGTGCTCGGTAATGAAATGTAATCAAATGTGATCATTATATTAACCCCATTCACTTCAATCATTCATCTCCCCAGCCATAACCCTGGTCCTGCAAACACACACACACACACACACACACACACACAAACACACACACACACTAGAATCCATCCAAGAGGTGATTCTGAGTTCGGCATAGATTAGCATAGACACTCTCCCCTCGCAATCACAATGTTGATTAAGAATTACTCTATATGGGAATATAATGAACTGTTCTCTAGGGGAGAAAACTCATTTTACAATAATGATTTTCACAAGAGAAACCTCTATCTACATCATGCCTCTTCACCACATAAATAATATCAAATATTGAAATTAAATAGGGAAATGAAACTAGGCCTGGAAATCTGTTTTTTTTAATAGTCTCTCAACAACATAATTCTGTTTGAAAGTGACAAAAAAACTTAAGATTTTTTTTTTTTTTAAAGAAAGTATTACTTATAGTGTTTTTTGTTAGTAACAGTTTTTCATAGGCACAGAATACAAGCAGTTGTGTGCTAATGAAATGCATAGTATTTCCAAAAAAGTGCAACTACTCATTTTTAAAGGCAAGCAAGAACCATCTTTCAAAGGTTTGTAGATCCTATGGGTATGTTTCAAATATTATGAAACAATATCTTTAAACATTGCCTAATGAGTCTTGCTAAAACCAACAGTTCCAAACTTGTATTTTCATTTTACAGAGAACCGTTTAACAACACTGAACTTTCATGGCTGTATTCTCACTGTCAAGCCAGAATAACCAGGGAAATTCTCTGAAAATATTTGTGTTTTGCAAGAACTTTTAGATTTAGCTTGATTATCCAATCAAGAGACTCCTGCTATCTTGTCCTTGACCAAGTGCCGTGTGAGTGTGTGAGTGAGTGAGTGACCTTGTGCACACTTGGTTTTTGATCAGAAATGTGAAACTTATTTCTCTAAATCTTACCCTTACTGTAATTTTGTTGTTGTCAAAAAAAAAAAATTTGAGAAATGTATTCATTATTTAGTTTCATTCCTGACAACTTGAATTGCAGTTATGTGTATTATATATTATGTTTGTCATTTTTGCTTCCTTTGGGAATAACAGTTTGATCATTTATCTCTAGATTGACCTCTCAAAAGTGTCTTGTGTGCAGCAACCAAATAAGAGACTTTCTTTCCAAAATTTGGCTGTTGGCTGAGCACAAACACAGGCTCACCACAGCATGATTCATTTTAGAGAAAGCATCTCTGTTGTATTTAAACATGATGGCTAGGCTCATGTAAAAAATCAAAATAAAATAATAAACAATAAAGACTCCCTTGACCTCTCTCACAGGCAGGAAAAAAATTATTTAAGGCAAGGCTGAAAATGCAGGGCAACACTTGTCCATTTTGTTAAGCAAACAGTCACATTAAATTATGAGATGCTGAACTTTAGTCGAGTGTCAGTTTTAAGAAGGCAGTTTCAACATTACGTGACCGTTTTTGTCATCTGTGACATAAGAATATTTAACAATATCCTATGACACATAAACACTGCTAGATGTAAGATCTTTTTACTCTTCATAAATTTGAGAAGAGGGGCCTTCCATCTATTAAGAGATAGACTTTTTAAATAAAGTGCTTTTTTGGATTGCTCATCGAGGCATGTTGCTCTCTAGACTTCCCCCAAATATAGCCCTTACATTTCCAAGAATCCTCCGATGTGTGAATAACAGAGGAGTAATTCCAAAAAAGGCAAACTAGCATCTATCTGTTGATTATATATTAAAGAAATATTTCACAAAAAAAAAAAAAAATAGCAATTTTGTCATTATTTACCATCCTCATGTTGTTCCAAACCTTCATGCTGTTATTTTTCTTCAGCGAAGCACAAAAGGAGAAATTGTGAAGGATCTTCACACAGGTCTTTTCCATTCAACAACAGTTCATAGAAACCACATTTGTATGCCAAAGGAATAGGAATTCTGTATGCACAAATGAACATTGTGTCAATATTTAGGTTTGATTTGAACAATTTGATTTCATTTGAGAGTAAATTCCGACTTTTCTTTTTTTAGTGATTAAATTACTTAAGACAACTGAGAATGTAGTTCATACATTGTATTAATTACTTTTATTGTGGTGTTATGGATATTTCTCTATTTTTATTTAAAAAGAAATTTGGAACTTGAGAGATCGGAGTCACTGTTCAGGGTTTATAAATAAACTCTGTGAAGATTTTCATATATATATATATATTGTGTGTTCAATGGAAGAGAGAAAGTCACACAGGTTTAGCTCAACACACTGTAAGAGTGAATAAACAATGACAGAATGTAAGTTTTTTTTGGCCTATCTTTTCCTTTATTATGATATGTTATGCTATTTTTTTATCTGGACTGTCTTTCAATCTTGGAGTTTTACTGTTTGATGCACAAACAAGCAGTTTCATTAATTGGTAATGTCAGGATTTCCATCAATCCTCAATCTTGTCTCTCTCAGTCATACCCAAACACTTTTTCATCCCTCAGTCACTGACATTTTCCTTAAGCCATGACCTCAATGCAGCCACTGACCTTTTAGCCATTTACAAAATAGCTCTACCCTGTTACCCACCTCAAGAGTCTTTAAAAATTAACTGTAAATGTTAAGTTGAAAAGCTTTTATGGGCCAGTCTGTTTGATCTGCTCTTGGGGAGCAGCGAGGGTACTGTATTTGCTATAAAATATTGATGCCTCTTCTCCCATAACAGTCAAAATTTGCAGTGTTTTCTAAACACTGTCGTCTTCCTTTACTCCTTGTTCGAGAGAAAAAGTGAGAGATGGAGGTAGATTAAGTTGGAAAATAGGCTTGCTTCTCTGCCGCTCTTCATGTAAGGTCATTGAGGGCCTCTGGAAGCAGGAGTATACGTGACGCAGAACACTTATGAGATTGTCACTGTTCATTCAGCACTGGTTGAGCAGTGCATTAGAGCCTACATGTGTTTGATGACTCATGTATGGGCTGAACTTTGCTTGTTAATGTAGTGTAGATAACACTAGGCCAGTAACTCAGTGACCCAGAAAACAAGAAAAACAGAGAGAGTGTTTGTACACATAGTACACGCTGGAAATGTGACTGTGGTGACATGTTGTTTTTGTTTATGCTCTTAAATATGTCCCTTTAGATTCATATCATGGTAGTTTTAAAAGACCAGGTTAGCACCAGAGAGAATATAAGGAGGAGGAGGAGGAGACAGACAACTTGTTCAAAAAATTATAGAAGAAAATGTAACGCTCATAATGGTGGCTGTAGGTAGGGTTGGCAACAATCCTGTATTAATTGTGACATCCTGTATTTTATCCAAATAAAGACATCCCATACTGGATCCATATTGTCTCATATTTAAGTGACGAAATGCTCAAGGGTGACCGATAATGAACCTTTTGAGTGGTCAAATGTTATAGCATCCCATATTCGTGAGGATGAAAAATTGGCAACCACAGCTGTAGGAAAAGATGTCCTGGCTTTTAGTTAAAAGAGCCAATTGCCTTTTTGAGAGCTTGTGTATTCTAGAAAATGTATGCACATTGACTGGACTAGCCTGATTTCTTTTCTTTATTCTTTTTGTGTGTGTGTCTGTGTGTGCATACTTTGAGCTAAAGAAGCAAAATGTCTGATATTATTGTCTGATCATATTGCTGTTTTGAAATGTTTGACTGAAAGGTAACCTTGACAAAGAATTTAGAAGAATTTGGTCTTTTCTCCTTCAACTAGATAGGAGCAGAGCGTTTTTGCCAAATACCAACACAGAAAATGGATGCCTGGGGGATTTACCAAGATGGCCATTGAGTGAATTGACTGCCACAGAGGGACTTAGTTAGCACTCAACTAAAAGGGTTTGAAGGGAAGAGTAGTCTCAGTCACAAGAGCTTTCTCTGTTTCCATCTCTGACTCTGTTTGTTTGCAAACTTTTGACACGGAGGAAGACATTAGGCTTGATAGAGCCATCTCAAGTCATGTGAGCCCAATTCCCTGTAGGACTTGTGCATTATTAAAGTCTTACACACAGTTTAGCACAAGTTGAGTGCTTCCTCAGCTGCTCCTGTGGATCTATCATTCCACATGGGTGCTCTGAGGTCTGAATCCACACAAACACATCCGGAAAGAAAGAGAAAGATCACACCTGATGTTAAGCTTAGGACTTGGCCTCCAGCATGGCAAATGGCATCACAGATGCACTCTGGTATGGATTGAACTACCGGGTTCCTTGTGTAAACATGAGAATAACTACTGTACATGAACCATGAATCAGTGATGGACAGATCCACCCCATTCATCTTCTGTACAGAAAGTATAACATTCTTGCTTTAACTTTCGGTCACTTCGCTTGAACATTGATCTGGTGGGACCTGTTGCAAGCTTTTCATGAAGCTTTACACTTACAATAAAAGCTTTACAGATTTTAAAAGCTTTACACTTATTATGGATGTATGTATGGATGAATGGATGGACAGGCAGTTTGATAGATGGATGGAAGGATGGATGGATGGATGGGTGTAAGAATGGACAGATGGATGATGTTGGAAGGATGGCCGAATATACAGATGAATTGATGGATGGATCGATGGACAGATGGACGGACTGACAGACCAACAAAAAAAAGGATGGTTGTATGTATGAATGGATGGACAGATGAATAGATAGATGAGGAATGATGGATGAATGGATGGACCGGCGACTGGATGTACATATGAATGTTTGGATAGATGGACAGTTGTAAGGATGTATGTATGAATAGGTGGATGAAAAGAAGGATGGATTCTACATGTACTCACCAGGGAAACGAGACTCAACAGAGATGAAACATTTTTATACATTAAGTTTCAGATCCTCTGTGTTTGTTGTCTGTGCATTAGAACTTCTCAATTCTCTCAGCTTCTCTGCATTTTTCCCTCTTGGTTTGAAAGATCTTGTCTTTGAGGGATGAGCGAGTAACTGAAGTGTTGAAGTCTGTGCTCTGTATCTGTGCATGTGTGTTCATCACGTAAAAGGTGATGTTGAATAGTGTGGAACAAAAGGCAAGAAGTCGCACATTTGAATGCAACAGGGCTACTAACTAGGAGTGTGTATTTGTGGGTTCATGCATTTCTGTACGCCTGTCTCTGGTGAATTTTGGGTATATGCGCATGTAAACATTTCCAAGTAAAGATATTTGATGGAAATGCTAGAAACGTCCTGTTCCATCAGCCCATACTCACAATGAACTTCTGTTTTCCAACCTGCCTAACACAAACAGACAATCTCTCACTCAATCTCACCCACTCGCCAACTTTTCATTCAACATTCCCAAGCCATATGGTGATCCAAGGGTGCCTGAGCCATCAACTCAAGTCATTTACTTGGCTACGTTTATATTAAATCTGTTCAGTATGTAATGCAATTTCTTTTTTAAATCAAAGCACCTCTATCAGGGAGAATCCATGAACTTTTTAGTTGTCTCTTGTTCCTAATGGTGCTTTGTTTCTGAGTTGTGAATAAGGAATCATTTTAATCAATTTATGAGGGAATTCTCTCTCTGTAGCCATCACAATTCTTTAGCAATTGCTCCCCTACATAGAGCTTTTTCTTTGTGGTTGAAAGTCATTTGGGATATTAGTGGTGTAGATTGTGGAGCTCATGATATTGTGAATAATTCCTTTACATCTACATTTGACATCATCAGGAGAGAAGAGAGCACTTACATCAAGGCTGAGTGTCACTCTTTCCAGCTGCATTAGCCTCTGGTGAGCATCCACAACATTCTAGTCCCTGTAGTAGGTTTAGAGAATGAGTTAGACAGTTCGGCCCACTCCAAGATCTCCATTCAAATAAACCCTTTCCCTTTGCTGTTCTCTTGCTCATAAACCGCTGTCAAGGCTCTACATGCAGCCCAGGCTGTGTGAGCTGACAGAGTTGACCGGAGCTTGTAAAAGCTCGATTTGTCACCTCTCTGTTCATTGCTTCATTCCTGCTGTTTCTATTGGCACGTCTCATTCAGCTCCCTTGTTCAATAGTCATGGCACTGGCAAGGGAGTAGGACATTTTAGGACTGTCCCATTATTAAAATTGTTGCAGTGCACTGAAACCTTTACATCAGAAGATGAGCCTGAGTCAAAGCTTGATTTTTTTTTTTTTTTTTTTTTTTTTTTAGCTATAACATTTTTTAGCTATTTGAAATCATCTTTCATCCATAATGTGCATAAAGCGAAACAATCATGCCAACTTTTAAATATTAGAGTTATTAGAAGACAACTAAAAATACACCCCTTTTTGTTCATTTATTTAATTAAATTTCTCTTTCATAGTCTCACTATGCATTATATCATCTACAAAAAAACATATATTATAACGCAATGTTGTTGATTTAATACCATCTTTCCATGCAACTAATGCATAATATTCCAAGTCTTCTGAAGCCATAAAATAACTTTGTATGATTAACAGCTCGAAATTTAAGTTCACTCTGAACTACAATTTTTAATTATTCACTCTCAAATCAAATCAAACAAATTTTGATCAACAAACTGCATGTAGACAGAGTCCATGTCTAAAATTGGGCATCTCATGGCCAAACATAATGATGGCATGAATCAGAATATTTTTATTTGTTCATGTATATAATTTCTCACTCATAATAGCAATGTTTGCTTTAACATCTACAATAAAACCGTTTGTGTGCATTTTAATGCACAACCCCAACTGATCGCTCTGTGACTCCCGCAACAGTAGGTCGTAAGTTTTTGTACTGAAATTGGTCTGTGCTTACCGAAATTCAAACCAGTGCCCCCAGTGGCTGAAGCTGAAAGTGTTGTTGAACATGATCTCCAGTTTCTGGGTGAAATGTCCACAGAGTAGCGCCAAAAGCTACATGTATTATAGTTGTAAATTATGTAATGCAGTCAACAGGAATGCATATTTTATTAACTATACCCCCAACCCAAACCCAAAGTTTAAACCTAACTGTCAGTGGAGTAAAACTGTAATTTTATTGTGAAAATGCAACTGAATCACGCTTACCATTGTTCATGTGAACACAAGTATATCCTGGTTCCCACTAGAATAGATGTTGCACAACTCGATATCAGCAGCGCTAGAGGGAAATGTTATCATGCTTGAATAGATGCAAGAATGTCTGATGGGGGAAGCCACGTGTCAATAGTTTGGCTTAATGGGTTTGATTTCAGAGTGCATGAACTTACGGAAATGTTGATTTCCCACGTGATCATCTGGCACAACCTAGTCATGTCACAGGTCCATCAGTGTCCCAATGTTTATAGGATCAACACCTTTGCTAGTGCCCAAATTTGTGTTTATGATATATTGATTTACAAAATAGGGAGCAAAAGATGGACACTGTATGAGATGTGATGAATACCCTCTTTGCTGACTTCATACTGCTCATGCTACTCACAACTGTAGAAGTATATTCATGGTCTAAATATGGCTCTGCTAAATGCGCAAGCACACTTTTTCTTTTTACTGTAAATGTGTATGAGTGTGTGGTGGGACCCCTGTGGGGTTTTGAGCCTAAGGTCAGGCAGAGGGCATGCTACCTGCCCAAGAGAGCATTTTTTGTGTCCTCTGCAACATTGTTGTAAATGTTTTAATGTTGTTAGTTTTACATGCAGATCTCATAGGTATTAAATGTGATTTGCCCTTTTTGCTGGTGTCTTGTGGCTCAATTACTGGGAAACATCTTGGCACTAAAGCAACATTTATGTAATCTGTCACATGCCCTGCTTAGATGCAACACTTCATAAAAATTCTATACATCTTACTGTTTTAAGTGCACAATGCACCGCTGCATGTAGGCTCTTCACTACAGACAACATGTTCTTTTGAACATGTGCAGAAGGTCACAGAAAAGCATCTGTCTCCTGCCTTTTATCCTTTCGTTCCCCCAATTTCCTCTTATCTTTTCTGTAAATAGAAAGGAGAAGGTGTGCTGCTGCTTTAAGCTATTGTCAGCTCAGTTGCCACTCTAAGACATAATCCTGTTGTCCGTCTCATGGTAAGGAGGGTGAGATCTAGGCCTATTTCACATTATCGCTCTGCTGGCAGGAAAAGCGGCACAATTTATGTATGTATATTGTTTGGTAAATAACACTGTTCAGATGAATGTTTCTTAATATCATTTGATTAACTTCAGTCTGTAGGCCACAGGACAGATAGACTGATAGAGAGAGGAAAAGTGATGGGTAATTCCTCTTATTCACATTCATGAGTTGGGTAATTGGGTGAGAGGAATTGGCATTCTTTTACTAACCATCACGTTTTGGAACTGTACATTTTTCAACATAGATTCAAGAAGCAGCAATATGGGCTATAAATTCATACATATGCTATACATCCAATTTTCATGAGAGCGCTAAATCTAATGCAATTTTCATGCCTGCCCAACACGGAATGGGCGGGAGTGTCTGTGCTCTCTGTTGCAGTATTTTTGCAAACAGTGGGTGTATTCGCAAATACATATGGGAGGTTCATGTAAATGAAGTGGTGTAAAGCCTAATTTGATATTTTGTGAGAAATAAGTAATTGTGCTAAAGACGCCCCTATTCTCAGCTCCAGGTCTAAACCCAGTCTGTGCATTTGCAGTTTGGGGATTCCATTAGTGGGTGCTATTACAGAGTTATACTCTATATGTTATAAAATGTCTCTGCTATTACAGTGGAACATAATACTATGTCTTTGAAAATTACTGTTAATACTTGCCATGGTGTTGTGTCAGTAGATCAGTATAAATAAACTTAAAGTCTATGTAATTTAATGTATCCTACATCCAACTAGTCCCAACGAGCACCACCTTTTCCATTCAGATAAAAAGTGTGTCATAGATGTATACCTGATATTTAAGAAGGGCATAGTTTCAATGTTTCTGATTTCAGCGGGGTAGTCAATCAGTTTTCTGTAGTGCAATATACAGTATATGTCTAATATGCTTTGTGTTTGATTGGTCGCTGTTCATTTCCAGTGGTGCTGAAATGCTGCATCTTGATGATTTACTGCATCATTCTCCTTTCTTCATGTTTGCTGAAAACTGCAGTTGCAGTGAGCTTTTTAATTTTAATTTTAAACAAATCTGATATTAGTCATCTTTTTTCTCCAGTCTTAATCCTCCTCTTAAATTCTGGAAGCTGTGGCAGGAGGAAAAATGTAAATAACAACTAAAATATCACTCTGTTCCTTTCTTCTATGTTATTCTTCTAAGTTATTCTATGGCTTCTGATGTTTTTTTTTCAAATAGCATAATGGACTATTTAAGGGCTCTTGTTGTCCTTTTTGGAGCTGCACAGCCACTGGTCCCTGTTTGGTTTTGTTGTATGCTAAACGGCAGCCAAAAAAATTCTGCAAAGTTCCTTTTCTATTGCATAGACGGATGGTCAGAAATGAGCAGCATTAGTGTCTGATTACAAACAATAACTATGAAAAGACATTTTCCCGACCTTTACATTCCCTCATAAAAATGCCACAGACAGAACAGACACAATCAATCCAAATCAATGTCTGACAGGTCATAAGAGCAAGAGGAGTGGTTTATTGCAGTTTACTTCACACCTGTTCAAGAGTGATGTGGGGTTCATACATCCTCCATAAGCGGGGCGTTCCCGTTGGACATTCACATTGGCCGCGTCTGTCCATTACGTGAGAAACAGCAGCGCCTTTGCCCAGAAAATAAAGTTATCTATGGGGTCCTACACCAATTTTTTTTCTTTAATAAGGTCATAATAAACTGAGGTTATTGCTGCTTCAAGGACAACAGTGGGCAGTCACGTGCACATCATCTTTATCGGCACACTTGTTTGTGATTGGTGATGTTGTGTCTGTACTGTACTCCTATATACACAGAATGGCAAAAGGTCAGGCAGTTTATTTATTATTTTCTTTATTATGCATGAGCTGCGCTGAAAAATAGGCTCAACGTCACTGATGTGCACAGAACAGGGGCTACAGGGGCGTAAGCCCCTACCCCTTTCATACACAAATCTAAAAGTGCCCTTCATAAATGTAAAGGTGCCCTTTTAAATGGAGGTGCATTTAAGAGCGCTGAGATTTAAGCAGAGGTATGCTTACTACAGCACAATCCCCCTGGTGTTGGGGTCTGGGACGCAACACCTCACGACTTGGTGGGAACGGTGTAATCTGTTAATATGGGTGCCGAAATGAAAACTTGCCACTCAAGCTTCGCTCACGCCCTGCTCATGGAGGATGTGTGAACCTGGCGTTGTGAACAACGCAAAAAGTGGCTTGTTCTCATTGTCACTTGAGTAAGAGCGGATGCTCTCTCTCGCTCTTATCACACATGCACTGGACACTGAGATTGAGGGAGACAAGCAGAGCAAAGCTGGTTGAAATTAAACTGATACTGGTTCGACTGGAGGACAATAAATTAAACTGACTGAAGATAGCACTTCAATGTGAAAACAAGCAGATCCTATAACAAATCCCTTGTAAAAAAAAATATTATCCATAGCAACCAAATCAAACATTAAACATGATTGTCACTAGAGGGCGAAATGCAACTGTCAAATCTGCAGGTCGGGTTGTTTTCTCCTGTCAGTCATTGGTGGTCTTTGAGAGGTTGGGCATACTAAAATGGCCACTCGAACACTTCTGGTGGCTTCACATCCTGCTGGCATTTTAACGTTGCATCAGCGATCCAGTTCTGTTTATATAAAAGTGGTTTAAACGTTTTCAGCGGGAGACGTGGTTGTTGACATGGTAACAGTGCACAACAGTTAAAGGCGTCAGTTATCACGCTGAAATCATGTTTAGGTATTATTAATGTCTTGTGGCTATTCTTTTGAAATAGTGAGTATTTTAACGTTCAACAATTGGCCACGTTCACTTCCAGTGTAACGGCCTCAATGCAACCCAGATTTTTCCTTTTAAAATAAAAAAAAAAAGGAAGGGCTAGTCAAAAATAATTTTTGTCACAAATGCTGTTGATTGAGCTTAAGTTGTATTGAACGCGGACTATTCCTTTAAAACCAGTCTCAGGTGTTTTGCTGGTTTAAGATGGTCTTACTGGTCTTCTAGCTTGACCTGCTGAGAAATGCCAGCAAAACTGGACAGCCTAACCAGCATGGCTGGCCTGTGAAATTATGATGGTTTGAAATGCCATGAGATTGTATTGATGGTAACATAATTGTGGGGGTTAATTGAACCTTCAGTTAACTAGATGCATCAAACTTTTAACGGTATGGAACCGTTTCACATTTCTGGGTTTGGAGTTCTGAAGTAAACTATAGAAGGTAAACAGCACTGCTGGTGTATAGAGATAAATGGAAGAGCATCCAAAAAAATCCACTATTTCATTTCCATGACTTGGAAAGTAGAGAAATTATGGATAACATCAGTCAGAAGAGAGAAAGATACCAAATTTAATGTCACTCCCTCAACAGCTGTATTTGAAACCCCATTACAGCAGTGGTGACAATTTAGCTAGAATAATTAATTAATTTATTATTTATTATTGTTAATGACACAAAGTATAGTAATATGAATACATTTGAAATAATTTAAAGTAACAAATAATAAAATACATATGCAGAAATGCATCATTAAACTCTTTGAAAAGGGTCCATTAGTGAAGTGCGTTCACTGATCTGGCTGAGTAGGCTGCAGCCAGCAAGAGAAAATAGAAAGAAGGAGAGGAGGAGAAATACAGAAGGATACAGAGTTAACAGTAGAAGGGGGCCAGTGGGAATGCAGTGCCCAACTGCCTTTGGCAACCATTGACCTTAAGGTCAACAGTAGCAGGTTCAGAGTTTTGACAGGAGCAGCCAACTGTGGAAAAAGGAGCATGCCCACTGGCACTCCATGTAGCCCGTCACTGTGTGTTAGCCTAATAAACTTCATATTATCACCCGTGTGTCTTTTTTGTGCACATCCGGCCAATCGCAAAGCCCAGTTGTGGCTGGAGATGCTGAAGCCATCATCAGGACCTGCCTTTTTACATCATAATGTTTGCCCTCTGAGCAACACTGCATAACAGCTAGCCTTCAAAACCTCTGTCACCTAACATTAGAATGAACTCCTCCTCTTACAGAGAGGTTTTAAAGCACTGATTGGCCACTGCAGGGCCTGATGACATTGACATTAGTAAGAAACGTGCTTGACCTGAACTTGACCTCTCGGGCCACGGTGTCAGGAGTGTATACCCAAAGATAATGATGGCAAGGCCTGGATGGATTGGGTATAAGAGTATTTGTAATCCAGATGTTGATCCCAGTGAAGTTATGTGCTCTTTCATGTATAAAATTGGCCATCGGCGTCTAGGTTAAGAGATGAGAAACATCTGGCAAACAGGTTCTTGCTTATATTTCCTCTGGCTGTTTTAGGGAGATGGGGACTTCATCGCAGAGCAGCGGACTGTGTATCTAATGGATGAAATACTGCATGGGATAGACATGATGTTATTTATATGGGCCCTGCAGGACTGTATGCAATGAATTGCATAAAGTAGGGGGTTGGATCCCATGATGATGCTCATGGCAGTTGTCATCTCCTTTCGAGAGTTTTTCATAGCACTGCTAACCAAATATTACATTCATTTACACATGTCGGATGATCTCAAGCCATGTTACATGCAGCTTTTTTGACTGCTATATTATTGGTGATATTAAAGCTGATGTGTGTGACTTTTTCAGTGTTAAAATACTTTCTCCCATCCCAGCTTAATATGCTGAGTCAACTATTTTATAAATAAGCCATGTGTACATTAATTTCCACCAAAAGTGTAATAACTGTGACTGTGGCGCTATCAGAACATTCCTAAACAATTGGCCCATCTAGCCAGTTCTATAACATTGGATGGGAGAACAAAGCAAATATTATTTTTGCATTCCCATTTGCTCAAACAACAAAAGAAAAAAAACACTAATATGTTTTGACGACTTTCTAAAATAGGAAGAATAAAAATAGAGAAAAATGGAATATGGTACTCAGAAGAGAGAAAGATATCAAATTGCATATGCCACTATATATATATATATATATATATATATATATATATATATATATATATATATATGTATATGTATATATATATGTATATGTGTGTTGTATATTTAAATAATGCCAGATAAAGTATATTGTTATAAATGAACACTTAATATAAGATTTTTTTTTTAGATTTGTGATGCTAAATAGGATGTTAACACATGTGAACAGGGGCCAATGTTGGAAAAAAAAACTGTCAATGTAAAACTACTCCAGCAAACACCAACAGGGTTACCCCCCCATTGTTTACTGGGGCAGTGTGAATTAGCCTTTATTTGTACTATTAGTTTTAGGATTAGAAGTATTTCCCTGAAATCAGGCTTGATGGGTAAGTTTGTACCATATTCAAATGCCATCCTCCTCACTGCTTTGCTTTGACATCTTTGATGTCTTCGTATCATGGTAACACATCAAAACTCTGTGAATAAATTTGTACTGTCTGTAGTTTCTGTGAAACTATTGGAGAATATAGTTGGTTGAGGAACGAAAGCTCATAATGAAACAGAAGTGAAGATTTGAAAGCCCCTTATGTGGAATTTCAGAAAAACAAACTCCCACTCAAATCGTGTAAATGAAAGTTTTTCTGAGAAGAATGTCTTTGATGGACAGACTTGTGATTGATATTGTGCATGTTTCAGTCACAATTACAGTTCCCTGGTAATACCTTCACCTTACTTATCTGATTCAGATGTGGGATGTTGCTTGAGAATGATCTGATTCTGATTTTTGCTTTACAAAAAAAAAAAAAAAAAAAAATATATATATATATATATATATATATATATATATATATATATATATATATATAATTCTCTCCCTGTCTTAAATGAATAGTTCACCCTAAAATGAAAATTATGTTATCATTTAGTCCACATCATGTTGTTATATGAAATTCGGAATACTGTGCTGGTTGCTCTTTTCTGTTCAATTATAACAAATGGGGATCGAAGCTTTCAAGCTTCAAAAATAATGCATACGTATCCTACAAGTGGTTCATATGACTCGTGCAGTATATTTCATGTCTTTTGAATCCATATGATAGCTTTGTGTGAGAAACAGATATTTAAGTTAAGTTACTCACAGAAAATCTTGACATTTGCCCTAGTTTCAGTCCCCATTCATTTCAGTTACATGGGAAAGAGTGATCAGGACTTCAGAATTTCTTCTTTCATGTTCCAAGAAAGAAAGAAATACATATAGGTTTGGAATGACATAATAACCAAAACAATTTTTTTTACTATCCCTTTAACTGGCAGTTCATTTACTTGCATTTTCTACAACATTCAGTCAATTCAAGCTTAAAGGTCAAATAAGCTCATGTCCCATGTCTGGGAAAATGTGAAAAAATGCTGTATATGAGTTCAAAAGTAGTGGCAAGTGTTGAAAGACAGTGTTTGTGAAACTGATTAAGAAAAAAGTCAGACATAAAAAAGTCATACACAATGGGAATCTATTATTACCTAAATTGATTATTTTGTTTCATGTTGCCTGGTAAGACTAAACTCTGTATTACATACATTTTGCATTTTATGTATTCAAATTAGCAAAATTTCAAAACAGCAGGGGCGTTTTGTCAGTGGGACATCTTGAATCATATTTAATATTACATATCTCACACTATTTTCTAAGACGGGTGCACATAACTGCTTGAGTGTGGAAATAAGAGATTGTTTTTTAATGTGTGGGGAAGATAGTTACATTACTCCATGACTGATGGTCTTTTATTTTTCAATTCCATCCAAGATTTTAAAGAGATGACAGTTTTACTTCTCGCTGACTTTGAAAATGACAATGACACTGACCAAGTGTAACAGTAGACGACAGACAGATAACTGATCTCAAAAATTTGGGGGTGGAAAAATTATATTTTAAAGAATTGCAATGTTTTACTTCACAGTATTGTATTGATATTCATCATAATAGTCAATTAATTGAATTGCACATTGAACATTACACAATATATTGGGGAAAGAAAAGATTGACCATCTGTCAAGAAGACGAAATGTGGCATTCACCAACAGTTATTGTCAACTCAAAACAAGCTAAGAATATAAGTCTCTAACTTAAATGAATAAAAAAAATCTCTGATCATTACTGATTAATTTGTAATGATCTCCACCCAAAAGAGAAACAAGTGAGTAAATTATAGCAATGTATCCTAGTTTAAAATCATAACACACTGAAGATAAAAAAATCTTATTATTGAACTATGATTCAGATATTGATATAATATGGTATAGTCAGGTCCGGGCTGATTGCCCTTACACTCCTTCCTTAAAATACCAATCTTGCTTGACCTGCAGCCCAGAAGGCCGGAGGCAAAACTCCCTGCCATGTGTTTAAAACACAAAGCATATAGTACGTAGAGAGCAGAAGAGATGGAGTGAGGAACTTTTCTCTTTAGAGGTGGGGTTTTCCCCTCTGTGCTGTAAAATCACAAGTCCCCCCCATCAGCCTTCTTAGTCTGAAATGCAAAGTTAACAGATTTACCCAGGCCCCGGGGCCCTGCACGCTCTCTCCTAATCTATTCTAATGTGTCAAAAAGCCTTTCTTTGGAGTTTCAGAGAAATTTCACACTCGAGTTGTTTGTAGAAGTCAAACTGAATCCTGAGTTTTAGAGGAAAAATAAGTTTCTTTAGAGATCAGGGTTAAGAGAGACGCTTGCTGGACTTCTGGTTCACTTCACACACAACAGCACATTAGATTCACTGATTCTTTTAACTTTTCCGTGGAGCGGTATGTGCACTTGGTGTGTGCAATTGTGCATGTGCGGTTTCCATATTGTTGTAAATGTTAGTTCGAAGCAGCTGGTCATATGTTCTGCTCTTACAGCTTGTAACAAACGTATTAAATGATGTGAAGAAATGCAACATGCTGAAGAAAAAATCTTATGTCAGATTTTCCTCTTTTGTTTTAACTATGATCACAGATATAAGATGTCAGATATCAGGACTCAACAATAAGGATTTTTTTTCTGCTTGCCCAGTTGTGCTAGTCATTCAGATTTTTATTCTCCTGCCAATATATTCACTGGCCCCAAAGTTTTTATTTTGCAAGAATAGCTGTGAATTCTACATGTAAATTATAATGTGATTCTAGGAGCTAGAAATTCACAAAAATGAACATATAAATTCACAACGGTGGCATGATGTCATTTGCTTATAATTTCAACCCATTCTTATTGATGTGTCCAAGACTATCACAAGTCATTCTCACATTTTTGACCCCATATGTTATGCCAGCTAGATACATTTTCCTTGGTTACATACAGAAATCAGCTAAATTTGCAGCAACAACATGATCAACAGACATAAGTCATACTGAAGGGACAACCAGAGACCAGTATGTTACATACCATGTTTGACAGTATTTATTTTGTTTTGTTGGGTAGCAAGCTTATCCACTGCTTTTTCCCAATGCGGAGTAAGATTCCATACCATCTACCTTGTTGAGTGTTTATCATCAGCCCTCATCTGCAATATAATCTAGAATAGTTGTAAGAAGAAGTTTGCACAAATCATGTCAAATATTGTGGAGAGTATGGAGTAATAAAAGAACCCATTCCACCCATCCACACGCATAGCCAGACCTGTGACTGAAACGGCAAAGGTCTGAACCTGCTAGAAGCTTAAATTGGCCAAGAACCGCCCACTTAGACAGGAAAAGCCCTCTAGCTGACATATACCGATCAGTCTTGGTTCCTTGCTGGGTATGTTGACAAAGTAGTTTAAAGACTTCATCTGCGAAACAGAACTTTCTTAATTTGTTTGCACAAGGAAATCTGTAATGTGCCATTTCTTTCCAATCTTACCCTACCCATGGTTTCACCCTAACATAAAGGAGAGATTTCTTTTCCTCTAATCTAATGGGTGTAAAATTCGCCGTGACAATGTAATTATTTTTAGGGTCTTATTTGCATTTCCAGCCCTCTGCTAAGTAAATGTTAGGTTTTAAGGTCTTTATAGATAAATTAATAATATCAAGTATTTAAAATAGCATGAAACATTTAAATTGAGTAATTTAACTTCCTGAAGGGCACGTTTAGGGTATTTTACATTTGCATGCAGACAGAAACATCAGTCCTAATCAGTGAGACGGAAATTGTAGTTAAGAGTGTGAAATATTTCATGGAGCCTTTTTCGAGTCTATCTGACTTTTGTGTCATGAGGCCTACGGTATTATTATTTAGATTAAAAAAAACTTAGGCCATCACATCTTTATCATTTTTCTCATTCTAATGGCCAACACGGCAGGCCTCTCGCCATGCAGCTCAGCACATTAAGATGAGAGAAGAATACAGTTTGTCCTTCATTTACGCAATCACACCCTTGATGTTTTTGCATGTGAATCCAAGGACAAGAACAGATAATTGTTTTCCTTTTTTTCCCCCTGCTGTTAAATGTAAAGATGGAACGTGACAGGGAGCATGAGTCACTACTGATCTCCATTTGCTTGGTTAGGTTAATAAACTGTTGTGATTGGTTACCTTGATTGGTAATCACGCTCTCTGTCTTTGCAAGAGCACTGTGAACCCTTATAACAGGTCGTATTTGTGTCTATAAAGAACAAGCCTGTGCTTCAGGCATGTAGTTTTATTCCTCTCATCATGTGATTGAGACAGTAATTGATTTCTCATTCTCTGGCTCAAGGCAGTAACCTAAAAAGAAAAGCAAAGGTTAATGACAGCTAGTTTGTAGGTCATTACAGAATTTAACACTAATGATCTATTTGATACAGACTTTGATATTTGATATTGATTTTCTAATATGTAATTCTAACTGGCACAGTCACCTTGGAGGAGTATTTTACTTCTGCCTTCTACTTTAGCAATATTTTATTTTCTGCACAGTCAGTAATACAGTATGTTATAAGCCATTTAATTACATTGCAGTGTGCCAGAAATTAGGTTCAAATGTAGGGTTGGGAGTGTAGTCTGATTCACAAACAATTTACCCTCGTGAACCGGCTCTTTATTTAACTAATCATCCAATGAATCAATCTATTTTGATAAATAGCTCAAAGACTCACTGAATCATTCAGTATGAAAATCTGACACACTTACTGAACCTGAACTTTTGGTCAAATACAACTCATTTGGAAACAAAAAACATTTATTTTTTTTCAAATAGGTATGTTTTTTTTGTTTTTTTTTATAAAAGTAGACAAAGTCAAATATTTTTTAAATAAGGAACCGGACTATTTACATGGAATCTGAACTAGAATTATTAAATTCCTATAAATTCCTATTGACCTGTTCCATGTGATATCAATGTATGACCGTATTGTCATGTCTGTGACCATAATTCCATACCTTCAATGTGCTGCTCTGTGGGATGTGACAAAAGCCCTTATCAGGAGTTAAAAATCATAGTTCACCCAAAAATGAAAATTCTCTTCATTTTCTAACCCTCGTGCC
Organism: Moxostoma hubbsi; assembly: GCA_032164185.1. Lineage (NCBI taxonomy): Eukaryota > Metazoa > Chordata > Actinopteri > Cypriniformes > Catostomidae > Moxostoma > Moxostoma hubbsi. Next base: position 22,310,095 of record JAVLUX010000017.1, read on the forward strand.
ATCCCAGTTGTGGATGACCTACATTCTTCTACAGAACACAAATTAAGATTTTAGAAGAATTTCTCAGCTCTGTAGGTCCATGCCATGCAAGTGAATGGGTGCCAAAATTTTTAAGTTCCAAAATCCACATAAGGGCAACGTAAAAGTACTCTAGAAGACTCTGGTGCTAAATTGAATGTCTTCTGATGTGATATGATAGGTGTGGGTGAGAAACAGATCAATATTTATGTCCTTTTTAACTATAAATGATCCTCCCTGCTCAGTCAAACTCCACTTCACTTTCACTTTCCCATTCTTATTTTTCTGCTTTTTGGTGATTCATATTCATGCATATCACCGCTTACTGGGCAGGGAGGAGAATTTATTATTAAAAAATTACACTAAATTTGTTTCTTTCCACTGGATTTAAATCCATTAGATTTAACCACTGGAGTCATATAGATTATATTTATGCTCCCTCTATGTGGATTTTGGCTCTTCAAAATTTTGCCACCGTTCACTTGCATTGTGAGGCCTAAAAATGTTAATTTCTGTTCTGCAGAAGAAAGCATATCATACACATCTGGGATGCCAGGAGGGTGAGTAAATCATGAGGGAATTTTCATTTTTGGGTGAACTTTCCCTTTAAAACCAGCTCTTTCATTCCCACAAACTGGATCATCACAGATGTTTTTTTTTTTTTTAAACTGACTAAATCAGACCAGAATACAACACAAAAACATTTGTTACTTCTGAATGAGATACGTCCATCGATACATCACTGTTAACATGTGTACTGACCGGTCACACATTAGATTGGTCGCGTACAGAGATGAAATTTCTGTAAATGTACACAAAAGTTCAATTTGGCAATATTTGTGCTGTCTTCAGACCTGTATGAAGTTTTACTGGGACTTGGCATGGATCAAAAGCAGGTTTTTTTTTTAAATGTTTTTCTTGATACATTTCTCTTTTATTTTTCCATTTACCACCATTTTTTCCTTCCACTGACGGTTACAAATATGGCGACTGCAATGAAAAAGTGAGGATGCTGAAACTGGTCAAGATGTTCATTGAAATTGGCCACATAAAACCATGTGTTGCGAATCCAATTGATGAGGTGTTGCAGTTTAAACCATAAATTCTAGATTTGAAAACACTTTTTCTGACCCACTTACTTCAGCAAGCAGCCTTAACCATGAAACCCATATAAAAAGTGTATGATGCAACAGCGCCTTTCCTTGTACAACTAAACACTTCCTGCCTTAATTCATGGAGAGATGGGCATCACCACAAGATTAAAACATTTTATAGGCACATTCGCTTCATAGACACGTGTTTCAAACATGCAGTTCTGCTTGAGGCAATGATGTGTTATCATGGAGTGTCTTACTGAATGTTTCATCATGAAATTAGAGTCTCTTTGGTCTTCATTTAGCTGGTTAGTTATGACAGAATCTTCAAAAAATGAATAAATTCAGCAAAATATTATAGAATAAAATTATCTCTTAATGCAATCAGACAAAGCACCAAATGCTCTTAAAAGATTGATCTTGATCTTGGTTGTCGCTTGATTAGTGCCTTTTCAGATTTTAAATCATCTTCAAAAATCAAGCCTGTCCTCAGGCTCTGTGGGACGGCCATTGTTGGACAATGAATAGACTGTTCTGTGGTGAGCCAAAGAGACAAAGTACAGAGGAGTACTGCACTGGAAATCCAAAGACACAAATCTTTCTGATTTAGCCTTTGCATCGTGCAGCCAGCTTGCATCAGCACAATTGTCTTTGCCCTCGTCAAGCTGCCCATGACTTCTTTCTTGCCACCAAAACAATTTATACCCAGCTCTTAGCTCTAAATCTCAAAGCTTTATTAGCTGACGTTTATGGCTGTGGTTTGTGCATGGCCAACTGATGGCTGTTACACTTGCCCTGTAGATCGATCTGCATTGGATGCTCTTGATAATTACTTGTACTCTGAGACTACACCCCTTTAATTCAACTTGAACCACCTCTCCCTGTTACATGTCCATCCTGTCATTAACTGCCATTGCATATTAGTTAATTACTGATCCTCTGCATGCAAGGGTTTCCTTCATTTCTTACTGCCAAAAGTATTTCTGTCTTTTTTTTTCCAGTAAAAATATCTAAACATACTTAAACAAGACACGTTTAATTGAAAAACAAAATGTTTTGTTTTTGGAGAAATTAAACTAAATTGAGTGAGGTTTATACCTCAAACAACAATTTGCTAGAGGGGTTAGAAAAATATACTTTTTCTCCCTTTGAACTAAGTTTATTTTTCTTACCCCATTGGTTTATTTCTTGGTTGAAGCAAATGTCTCTCTAAGTGATTAGTTTTTGATCATTATTATTGATTTGCATCTTTTTTATTTACTATGTAAGTGTAGTACAGTATCTTGCTGCAAGGATGTTTTCATTTTTTACTGGAGAAGACAAAACAGTCAAACCTGAAACTGGAAGGAACTCTAGTTCTACTAGATGTCCAGACATGTTAATGCATGTGTAATAATAAACATTTGTTCTGTTTTTTAATTTTCTGTGAAAATGATGGTAGGGTGTTTCTGGAGTGATACAATGTAGTATCTAATGCATTCTGAGTGTTGTTCTTCCTGAGTGTTATAAGGGTGTTGCTACTGTAACTTAGCCCAAGTCTCTATGATACTCTGGTCCCTAGAAATGGCTCAGGTCCCTGTTCAAATACAGTTTGATCATTTCAGAGTTTTAAGATGGAAGTTTAAGACTTAAGGGGCTTCTACTTGACTCAAGTCATGGTGTCAATGCACCGCTCAACAGCAGTGTCAAGTGCCGCTTTGAACTCTACATGACAAGTGTTGCAGATAGGGTGACGGAAGGGTGAATTTAAGAAAGCAGGATGGATGCACACATAACCTGCATTATGAGAAAAGAAAATGTCAGACAATTGCTTTGATACATTGTGGAAGTCCCTCTATGTGTCTGTTTAACTCCCTAACCCAAAGTATTTGCAATAGTAATACTAATGGTGTCATTAATATATAATAATTCATAACATTATAGCATTTTTCTGGATGCGTCCATTCAAAGCACTTTATTGATAGTTGGGGACTCTGCTCAACCTCCACAAGTATGCAGCATCTACCGGCCATAGTACACCAGAACACAACACACACTTGGCTACGAGTGAAAAGGAGACAGATGTAATGAATTGCCATCTCTGAGTGAAGCATGTTTGAATCCTATAATGCCAAAAGATTTTCAGGAGCTTTTTGTGTTAGTGCTAGCACTAGGTTTATGAAATGGATCAAATTAACAGTAATGTATGTGTAACTTTCTTTAAATGTTGTACTGAATCTAATGTTTATTTCTTCTTACAGAATTCTGCCAGCCCAGCTGTGTCAGGCTCCAACGCCCCTGTCACAGGCTACAGGCGCATGGTCATTCCAACCCAACCTCCTCTAACAGCTACTAAGAAATCCACCCCGAAACTGCAGGCACCTCCAACTGCGGCTTCCCCTCCTCCATGCTCTCAATACCAGCCCACACCCCAACCCGTCCCAGCATCCTACACCACTGCCTCCACCCCAAGCCAACCCACCTTCAATGTTCAGGTCAGGGCAGCACAGCCTGGCCCCCAGCAGCAGCCAATCCGCAGCCCAGCCCAAGTGCAGTACATGCCACCTCAACCCAGAGCTCCTGACTTCGCTTACGGCCCTCCGCAGCCAGGATTTTGCCCAGCTGCTTCTGGAGGCTACCAGGAACAACACTATAGTGGAGCTCCTGGTTATGGAGGTCACAACACATGGAGAACTGAGCCAAGTCCTCATGTTCCTCCTCCTCCAGCCAGCCAAGGTTACCAGCCCTCCCCTCCGAAAAAGACCTACATCACTGACCCTCCAGCCAGCCTGGCACCCTTCAGTGGTGGGCCTTCTATTCCTCATAAGGTAAGGATCACTCTCTTTACCTGCATTCCAGACAACAGCAGAGTTAACATAAAACAGAGGGAGGAGCGAATCCAATAAAAACTGATGCCTGGAGGAAGTTTTATAGATACTTACAAAAACTTTCTGACCCATAATAAAATTATTAAATGTATGAAATACTGTTACCTCTGATACTTGAATTTCAAAACATTAAAACTCAAATATAGTTATTTTAATGGCATTCTGAGTTGAAGTAGTTAGAAAGGTATTCTTAACTGAAATAACATGCTTGCATAAATATTAATTCTTTGTGTGTTGCCGAATGAAATACAAAATATCTTTGAAGGGCAAAATTGTCTTGCTATTGGTTGCTACCTGTAAATAGCTAAAATAGCTATCACATATTCTAGATAGTAACACACAATGACCACAATGACCATGTTTTGAGTCTGTAGAGAAGATGTAACAAATGACCAAATAGACAAAAGAACATTTGAAAAGGTTCAATTACGTCAAATGCTCTTTAAGGTCCTTTTTAGAATATTAGGAAACATGTACAGGACAAAAGCACTATTCAAATATTTGGATGTCCAAACTAGCACTGTTTTGTTTTTAAATGATTATTATTATATTTTTTTTTATCAGTATTTATTACTTATTTTCCATTATAAATATGCAAACATCCTTTAAACAATATAAATTTACCTGAGAGGCAAAATTGTGTAACTTGTTTTCAGATCATCTTACCCAATTGTAAAAGCTGCAAAGATTTCTTTAATGCAAAATGTATTGTGCTAAATACAGGAAAATACTGCATAATAACCTGTTTCATTCTCATAAAAAAATGTAAATAAACCTTGAGACAAAGTTCAACAGAATTTCAGATCCTGAACAAGTGATCAACAAATAAGAGTTGCTCATTTACAAAAAGGTACATGTCCTACAAAGGCCAAGTCAACCCTGATTGCAATCACATTTAGAGTTTAATTTATCACTATTTCAATATGTTAGTGCACAAATATTGTCTGAATAACCTGAAATACCTAGAACAGACCTGCCTGGAACAATGGTAATGTAGTGCATTCAGAAGTCAGTTACTGACTTTCATTTCTTTTAGTTACTTTTGGTTACAAATGTTTCTTAAATAATATTGTAAATGTACTGTAGAATACATTTACAACATTATGTTAATATGTACATCTGTTTGCAAGGGAGTGCATCCCCTAACAAGTCAATGAACAAGGAGGAAATATAGACATTATTTGAAAATATTTAGTGGACATTTTGTGTGAAAGGTGTTTTTGGAAGAAATTAGTAATGTGATTACTTTTCCGATGAAGTAATCAGTCAGTAATCGGATTACAATTTTGAAGTAGTAATTAGTAATTTCTTATGAATTACTTTTTTAGAGTAACTTATAAACAACACTGTTTTTAGCTTAGTTAAATTAGAGACTTGGTTAAGGATCTGATTACTGTACCTTTGTAGGACACTGCATTGAGCCTCTTATATGTAACAAACTTAGACCAAATCAGCAAGGCTCTGGAAATGTTCTGCTCGTTTCTATGAAACAGGCAATGATGAAGGGAAGGCACACATGAGCACATAGCTGTCCTTATTCTATGCACAATGAAAAATTCATGAAAATACTTTGAAAGTGTGTGTCTACTGTATGCGTGTGTTGTTTTTATATGTGTGTGTGTGTGTGTGTGTGTGTGTGTGTGTGTGTGTGTGTGTGTGTGTGTGTGTGTGTGAATGAATAATACATTTGTGGTAATTAATTATCTGTGTTCATGTCCCATGATTGTGTGTTTATGCTTGTAGCTTGTGTATTTTTATGATTTATTGATTGTGCATGAGAGAGGGAGAGCATTCTAAAAGTTTGGTTACCACACAAAACATGCTCACATTTTAAATTAAAGCTTGATTCTTTACACAGTCCTGACAGCTCATTTAAAGAAACAGCTTGACTTAACATTTCAGACACCTAGTAAAAAAAATCAAACTTGACTGAACAACATTTTTCTAATATTGTGTGCATGTAGACTGTATATTTGTGGGACAAATTGTGAGTGGATCCTACTGTAAGTGTGCAAGTGTGTGTGTGTACACTACTTTAGTTTGTGTTTGTGATTTAATTGATTCAGATGGCAATACAGCAGGGAGTTTCTTAGCTTCCTTTGTTGAAATCTTCAGAATAAACAGTTATTTTAACCTTTATGAATTGTTAATGCTTCTTCTCTGTAGGGCTTTACACCATCTGACTCTATTTGTCTGAATAAAAACAGAATGTTTATCTCATCTTATACCTCACACATTCGCGCAAATCTCTCTTTCTCTCTCTACTTTCCCTCTCTCTGTAACCTTATTCCCTATCCCTCCAACTTGGCATCTAGTTATAACTTATTTGTATTTTTTTAAATGGAAAGGGGAACGCAATGTCCAGAAACATCAAATCTTATAGTTGTATTCGTTTTGTTGATTCTTGTCAATTTTATGGATTTATTTTTGTAGTCAAAGCCTTGTGCTTAAAAATATAAAATTGTAAAGGTCAACTCTGCATTTTAATATGTTCTTCCCCACAACATAGCATGCAAAAGCATTTAAGTCATGACAACTCTCTAAAAGATTTAGCATGTTTATGTGGGTATGACATATTGATTGGATATTGGTCTTGGTGTACTTTCTGCAACGCTGCTGCTGCTGATGATGATGATGCGACAGAGCAAGAACAGAGACTTGCTACTACTAGAGAATACACATTCATTCAAAGTTAACGTGGATATGCTGCTGCTGCACAATTAGGCAAAATGCTAATCATGCTGCATCTAACATGTATGACATGCTGCTCCACAAATAGAAATTACAAACAATCCCCCACCAAAGCAGGGAAGCTGTAAACAACATAAACACAAAACACAATCCCCAACCAATCAGATCTATCACCAAGACTTACGTACTACTGCTGCTGCTCCGAAGAGCCATGTGCACAGAGTTTTTGCTAGCTAGGTGTGCCTTGGCCACAGGCAAAATGACTTAAGGCTAATGAACTTTAAAGAACTCACGCTGGGGGTCCATCAGTATAGGAGAAACTTGCGTGCAAAAAGGTTAAATAGCTGGTGACCTAACTCATGATATGTACCTGAGCCAGGAAAGCCTAGAGAATATTTAACTACAGATTTAACTAAGATATGTGTGAATTTATTTAATGTAATGACCTAAGAAAGCAATGCCTGAAAGCAGCCTGATTTTGCAAAGGCTTACCTTGTTAAAAACACGCTTCTATGTGTCATGGCCAAAAACAGACCTTACTGTGCAAGCTGATTGAATGAAAGCCCCAGCAAATGGCATTTTCAGAGAAAAAACTCTTGCAGCACGCTGCAGAGAAACCAGCTTATCTGCAAAACTGAGCCATCTAAATGTTAGACAAAGAAAGAGATGCAAGTTGATTGGCTACCTGATTACAAGACAGTAATTACAATTTTAGAAAAGTAATTGGTGATCTGCAAGGTTTTACTTGATTTTAGTACATTTCACATTACTGCCATTTTTTATACTACACACTCAGGGCTTTACATTAACTTTTTGGCTCAACAGCCACTGTGGCTAGTGGTATTCCAAAGTCACTAGCCACTCATAATTTAAACTAGCCAAAGTCCCCTGCCCCACAAAAAGTAATAAAAGGAACTTTACTGTAACTGCTTGCATTTGTTTGGACATTTTATTTGAACAAGAATTAAATGAGTTCAGAGACACAGGCCTGACGATTTAAGTCACTGTTAGAATATCTGAAGGCAAACATGACCAGTTAGAACAGGAGCAGGATAGAACAGGGGGAAAACTTTCATTAATTTGTCCCTTTGTCCATGAAAGTCCTGATGTTAACCCCTTTTAACCCCTTTAACCATTCTAAATTCCACTTGTATAATAAACTAAATGTGTAATAATAAAGCCATAAGCACATGTCAGACCATGGATAACTCCACCATGCTGTGGTTAGGCTAATTTTGGTAGTCTTTCTTAAAAATAAACTTTAGTATTTGTCAAGAAACAACCAATGGCCTAAACACATTTAGAAACCTATAACTACAACTTCCACAATTAACAATACAAAAAGAGATTTTCCATAGATGGAAACATTAATGGATTTGGATCAAGATAAAGGTGAGTGAATGATGACTAATATCATTAATAATAAAAATGTCTTATAAATTCACCTTAATCATGCATCTTAACCAGATACCAGTTGGCATTACTGCAGTTAAAACATTTTAGATTGAATGATAATGTGTATTTTAAAAAACCATGTTATCGATGTTGATGCATGGCACACTATTGTCTCTTTACCTCATGAGTGCTTTTAATGTCAAGTCTATTTAGCAGCTTGAGAGGTTTGACTTCCTCCATATATCGCTTTAAAGCAGACGATTCTCATTAGAATTCAAATGGGTCATATAAGTTTTGTGGTCTTCACCGGCTGCACGATATCGAGTAAACCCCAACTGAATCACACAAGTTTCGGTTTGCGCTGTCCCAGAGCTCTGGCTCTATCTCTGGAGCATGCTGTTGTATGCGAAGGTTCATGTGAAAGCATGCTTCATTCGCCATGCATAGATGTTCATGCTTAGATGTTTAGTGCTTATAAGGTGCTGAACACGAGATCAAAGTGGCTAGTAAGGGTGTTTTTGTCAATCCCTGTACACACCTGCATACTTACAAAACGACGTTTCATTTATGGTCAAGAATTCATCCATACGTTTCAGTATATACAAGAACTTACTTACAAAGTTGTTTCTTCATATTTGGTCACACCTATCAGTCTCTTAATGTATATTCAGTCACTTTGGAACAGTGATGTTTTCTTGTTTTGAGTCCTTGGGTATAAAATTTAGCTTCACACTTTAAAAGCCATGGTGCTCATATTACCCACTGATACAAGGTGATTCAGCCAGGCAAGAGAACATCAGTCAAAACAAGATAACAAACAAGCTGTTGACACTGAATGAACACGGAATGCCATATGGCAGTTTTCTGTCTCATTGCTGGTCTTACCCACTGGCAGAACTTCTAGGTTACTACCTTTGATGCAAAATCCTCTGCCAAAAGTCTGCTTGAGGCATCTGAGAATCAGTTACTCTTTTTAATAATTCCAAGAATATCTGGAAATGTTCACACTCAGCCCAAGGATATAAAACAATCAGTCCAATTAGAGTAATGCAATACACTTTTACAAATATATATGTTTGATGGAATGATAAATGGCAGGCACTTGGGATGTGTCTTTTTCACTTGTGTTATTGCAGGTCATTCCTACTCCACACAGATTCTAATGTACTTTTAACAAGTTATCATTCATATTTCACTGTTTTATTCATTGTAAAACACAAATATGCAGTGATTTGCAAATAAACAACACAATCAGCAGCTTAGTGCCATTGAAATATATCAAAGAATAAATTGTCAAATATTAGTAGGGGAAATAGTTTTAAAAACCAGAAGAATTATTAATTTTTCTTCTGGCAATGGCTATTGCGATCTCCACGTACAGTACTCTCCATAGCCACAATCTGGGGAACAGAACAAACCCTTGAGTCCGCACTAATTCAAGGATTTTATGCACCAGTACAAACAACTGCAGCCCAGCCTCAGGGAGTAGCTCATCAAGGACTGTGTTTAACTAAACACAAAATAAATACCACATTGTGGGAAGCGGCCTCATGTATTAAGAAAACAAATTAACATTATTCGAAACACAAGTACATTAGGCTGTGAGATAGCAGCTTTAGTCCCAAAATAGCGCACCAGATCAACAAAAGATGCTGTTTCAAGGGGTCTTTTCACTTCACTTCTCTTTGATTCTTTTTTCCTCTTCTAAAATATTCTAATTGCTTTTTTTCCCTGTCAGTTCTGAATATTCATACAGATTTGTCATGTCAGTATTTTATCCATGTTGGTTCTTGAACATTTGGAGAAAGAGAAAGAGAGTCATTAAATGCCAATAAATATATTTAGTTCATGGGCATCTTGTATGATAGGAATGTTTTATGTAAGATATTTTTATACACAGCTGTTTTTATTCTGATTACTTAAAGGCAACACTTTTGTGTGTGTACTTAATGTTGTGCCACAATGAACAATGTGATGGCGCCCACATGATGGACTCTTGTCTGTCTTAACCAACCCCTGAATTAGGGGGTTGCTCCCCATTTGAATTAGGACTTGTTAATTAAATTATATTTTGAGAATATTTGCATTTAATAAAATGTGGACAGAGTACTGCAGATTTCACCCCTTTCTGTAATTATGTTTTAATCATAATCTTTTTACACTTTGTCACGTCTGCATCTTGATAGTTCAGATTGCTATCTGATTGGGTATGTACATTCCATGTACACTTGGCCATATAAATGTCTCCACAAAACTGAAATAATTCCAATCTACTACTCTCACGCTATATGCAATGGATCAATTACATTAATTTAGTAGATGATGCTTATACGCCGCATTGAAATTTTGCTAAATTAAATGTTGCTATTAAAAGGGGCAGCACAAATCGCTTCAAGGATTGTGATACAAAAGGATACACCTGTGTGTCATTTTCTTTGTCATCAGCATTTAATTTTCAAAATAATAAAATAGGCTAGAGAACAGAGTCAGCATTTTGTTTCATTAAGTTTCAGATGTTTTTGTTAAATGCTCATATGACAATTTTGCAAATGCTCCATCCATGTGTCCCATTCATGATTGCTCTCTCTTGTGTGGATTTTGGGGCTGCAAAACTTGCGTATGCTGACATGTGGCTTAAACCAGACTGATCTCACAGTAAAATTGTAAACAGAATGGTAGACATTTCTTCAGCTAAAATTGGGCTTTGCTTACCAAAATTCAAAACACTGCCCTCAGTGTCCAAAGCTGTAAGTGTCATTATGGGCTTGTGTGAGCTCCATTTTCATTTGTGTAATGTCCTCGGAACAAGTTGTTTTTTTAGCTGTGCAGGAAACTTTATCCACCAACCCAAACCCCAAACCTAAGCCAAACCTTCGGTGGAGTAAAAAATGTAATGTTAGAGGGGAAAATGCAACCTCTGAATCGCACCCATCAATGATTATGCTAACATGATTGCTTCCTGGTTTCACCGCAAGATCTAAACCCGGGTCTCCCACGCAGCTGATGCACAACACTCTTCTGGTTGTGCCACAAGGGAAGGAAAACACACTGGAGCCAATGCAAAAATGTCTGATTAGAGGTGGTGCTTGTTGGTGAGTCGGCATAATGTTGTCAATCCTACACTAAAAAAATTAAATAATAAGCTACATTTTAAGATATGTGCATTTAAATTTCAGAACTAAATTCCATCAAATCGAATTGAGTAAGTTTTAACTAAATTTAGTTAATAAAATTTGAATATACAGTTTTATTATTTAAATTTTTATTAAAGATTACTCAAAATGGGATGACACTGTTTCCTGTAGTGACACCGGTGATGCTTTTTCCTGATCCTGTTGCTGTTAGCACTTGTGTTTTAGCCTGCTTAGCATTGCTTATATTTCTATTTTCAGCATTTAATCTTTAATCTCTCCCATTTTTTGCGCACATTATTTTTCTGCTTTTACAGCATACTATTTAACGCAATACAACACCCACTTTTCATCTTTTATTGTGATTATACAGTATGTGATAATATGTGTTTATTATGTGTGCTTTACCTCATGCATTTTTTACATGGATCATTGCATCAATCTCAAACCCCCACTGATAAAAAACCACCACCACAACAACAAACAAACAATTGCGGTAAGTCATGGCATCCACTCATATTATCGCTTTGTGCATTGCATGTCACATGTTTACTATAGCTTCTTCCATCAGCAGTGAGGGATTCACATGTGATAAATGTAAGGAATTAGTCAGGCTAACTGAGAAGATTAATGAGTTAGAGACACGCATCGGAACACGAGTGGAGTTTAGTGAGAAAGAGAAGCTAACAATGTCCAGCTCTCCAACAGGTGTGTGAACTTGCAAAAATTATGTCAGACACTGTAATGTCTCTGCCACTCTCCACTCTAGTAATATGGCTCAATGTCTTAATAGTGATAGTATATGGGGCTCAGGTCAGCTAGCAGACAAACTGGCTAATCCGAACATCTGCTAGCTGATGTGAGACATCATAGAGATCACATTAGCTTCTTTGACTTCTTTCTTTGATCCTTAGCTGGCAACGTGCCAGGGTTGCCTCTGGAGTCTGTACTCTGCTGTGGGTGCCGCTGGACTTTGAACCTCATTCATAATGCCTTTCCATACCTTTCCAAATAACAACACATAAACTACAACGCATAGAGAATGAATCACCTATATATCATATAGAGACTGTGTCTGTTCCCTGAACTACCAAACACAAAACCCTTATTAAGTAATTTACAAAAACAAATATTGATATCAAACTTGAAAATAACAAATAAACTGAAGATAAACATATAAATGTAGGGCTACTAATCATTAGTTTGCTTTCAACCAAATCACTAATTGCAAATTAAATTATTACAGATCTGTGACAGGGCGGATGGCACGGCCGGGTCGTGATTATACACACCCGGTCCCTTATCGGGCTAATTGAGCCTCGGAGAGGGATAAAGGCCGATTGTGGATGGTGGTGCGGGAGAGAGAGATCGTTTACGGACATGTCCGTCATGTGTGTGTGTTTGTGTCTTTTGTTAAGTTTCTCATTAAATTATTATTTACATTGTCAAGCCAGTTCTCACCTCCTCCTTTTCATTCTACTAAAGATAGCTTCACTAATAATCTTCCAGACTTGTCTCAAATACTCAGTATGCCAAAACTCTTGATGTTGTCACAGAAAATATGGATACAGTCTACTCTAGCACTCTAGATAGTGTTGCCTCTCTTCAATTAAAGAAAGTTAAAGAGAAAAATTCTGCACCAATGTACAATTATCTCACTCCGGAAAATGGAGCATAAGTTGAAGAATACATGGAAGGATAGTGTCTCTAACAACAGACTCTGGTCTGCAACCAGGTCTGCATATTTGAGCAAACTCATAGAAAATAACAAGGTTAATATTCATTTATTTTCTGTTATAGCATCATTTCATGTACAGCGGCTTTGAAACAACGCCTGTTGTGAAAAGCGCTATAAAAATAAATTTGACTTGAATTTAATTTAATGGAATTATGCTATGAAATTGAAGTGCGGAAATCTATAGTAAACATGTGGCATGCAACGCACGAAGCGATAATATGAGCGGATGCCATGACCTACCGCAATTGTTTGTTGTGGTGGTGGTTTTTGATCATCAGGTGTTTAAGATCGATGTAATTCCCTCATTTAATTGTTGTTGTTGTTGTTGTGGTGGTTCCTGGTCACCAATGGTTTGAGATCAATGCAATGATCCGTGTAAAAAATATATTTTTGAGTGTAGGGCTCTGCAAACCTTGTAAACTACATGCTGACTTCATGTGTGATCATGTTACTCGAACGACCAGATGCATTAACACTTGGCCGAGTCTCATATTTTACAGGAATGCTGTCCTTCTCGAATGTGTCTTGGAGAGCATTTACATTTGTCCTTTTCATTATCAGATATCTGTCTGGTTAGTAAAAAAAACAAAAAAAACATGAAGTGACCAAGTTTCAGTACCCCATAAGCTCTATATAGAGGAGCACGATTTTACACCGATTATGTTTAGTAAACTGACAACATGTATGGTCATGTAAGCACTTTAAATTAATCGGCACACATATATTTTTACCCATCAGCCTGATTTCACTGTGCAAACACCTTTTGTTCTAGAGGTTTATACAGTGTCCATATATGTTGTGTGTGTGTGTGTGTGTCCATTTATGTTTTGATGTCAAAAGCTGAGAAAAACCTTATGATTTCAAATCTGATGATTTCAAATCTGTAAATTCTGTTTTCATTTGTTGTTGGATTCTTTGTGTAGTTCATTTTTTCATAGTATTGTTGTGCATGTAAACTTTCTGAATGACTGCTCCTATATTGAACAAGCGCAATCATCATACTCCCTGCCTCATCAGTCTGAACACAAGAGCTCTTTTCCCCTTGAAAGAAGCACACAATTAGTAAACATGACAGTGTGGTGACCTCTCTCACTGCACAATGCATTTGATCCTAATGTTTTTCAGCTCAGCTGATTCCTCAGTCCTAATGAGGAGCTTTTCCTGCCCTTTTAGCAGTAATCTGTTTATTTTCCTTTCAATCACCACACTTTGAATTTAAATCTCCAAACAGAGCAGCGGCACAATATAAAAGCCAGATTAGAGTTAAAACCAAAGCTGTCAACTTTGTCTTTCCTGTTGTCAATCTGTCCAGATGTCATGTTGGGACATTTTCCATAACACTCCTCACAATGCAAATAGTAAACATAGGCTTCTCTGCTACTAATCTGATGTATAAATTATCTGAAAAATTAAGCAAATAATAAATAGCTTAAGAGCAACATGCAGTGCTCATTTCCTTGCCGTGGTTCATCGAGAGGTCTGATTTTAGTATTAGTATCCATTCACGCTGTAGGCAATCTGTGCTTTTGCTTTGTATCCCTTGTCGCAGTGATCATTAAGATGTAATTGAGAGCTGTCGTGGAAGGTCAGTGTCATTACGAGCCTGTAATCACTTCCCGTCTTGTTGCCCTTGTTGCTACATGCTGGTTGGCTGACCCCCGCAGGATCTCCTTTCTGATTGGATTGCATTTTTGATATTAGAAGTAAGGTGTAAAAGTAAGAGCTTTTCACATCAACACAGCTCAAGGACACTTAATTAAGCAAATCTGCCAGCAAACGTTTGATCTCCTTTTTAGAATGGAGGGGGAATTTCATGGCTGCTGCTTCATTTAGCAATTTCTTCAACTCTCTCCATCTTTCCTGATCTTTCTCTCTTTCTCTCTCCCTGTCTCTCTCTCTTTCTCTCTCTGTAAATTGGGGAAAGGCTAAGCTGCATGATAGTTTGTGTTATTGCTGAGCTTGAGTGACAATTGACGAGGGTAGGATTATTCTGCACTGCTCAACCCCTAAAGGCGGCTAAAGCCCCCTAGAAGGTCAATGATGGTTTCAGCTGTCAAATATTCAGCTTTCGTATGTTTGACGTTGCTCTTCCCCAAATGTCTCACACTCTATCTCTCTCTGCTTCTGGCAGAGGTTGTTTGCCTCCCTTACTCACTTATCAACATTTGCATAGGACCACGTCAACACCTGCTCAAAATAAACTCTTCTAGAACATCATTAAAGGGGCTTGCCGACCTCATAAATTCTTTATTTAGTCCCAGATCCCTGACCTTATGCCATCATTTTTGTTTTGTCATGGGACTAAACTACTACTAACCATTTTAAGCCCTTTATGTTTTATGTGGCTTTCTTGGGAGTCATCATTTATTCACCCCCATGTTGGTTGGTTAGATACCACCATACATCACACAACCCTTTAATACTCCTATGGCCTCCATGGGCTTCTGGACTTGACTGCCTTGTCTGACCTCACATTCTCTTCTGTGTTCTTCAGACTTGAAGGATGAATCCAGCATTCTGTAGTTAACCTCTATGGATGGTGATAGCCAGGCTTCTAGGTGTCCATTACAGCTGCTGTAGGTCAACTTCATTGCCAAATATCATGAATTTGTACGCTTTCTCAACACTTGTGAGAGTGCATGCATATGACGTTTTGTGCAATCACATATACAAGTGTGTTTATGTATATGTGATTGTACAAAACGTCATATGCATGCACTCTCACAAGTGTTGAGAAAGTGTACAAATTCATGATTGTGCACACACAAGTTATCAAACTACATTGTATTATTTATATAGAACTTTTATAGTCCCTTTTTAAAAAACTCTGTATGTGGGGTAATTATTCTCATATTCTCATTGCACTTTATTTCTGGGAGATAAACATTGATTTTTAAATGGTTATCAATATATCGACCTGCCCTTATAATTTATCTGTTAATGATTTTTCACTGGGCATGTTCAGTTTTTGTTTGTTTATAGACACTCATATAATCAATAAGTGTGGAAAAAGCCTGCTCTAATGACTGACTACATTGTAGGAAGCATAAACAGAGAAGCCAGAGTTTCAATTTTTTTGCACAAGTGGAGACCCACTGCCCTGCACACACACATTACACACTCAGCTTAGTCTGTTCCTGGAGAGTAACTTCTCTTGCGTGTCAGTGTTAGCTGCCAGCAAACAGCCGAATCAGCTCTCAGCCTTCCAGACAGTGTTGAACATAGCTGTTGCCTCTCGTCAGGAGATTTTGTCTCGAACACAAAGCACAAGTACTAGAAACAGGCAGAGAAAGTGTAGCTAATCCAACACAGGCCCTGATACCACTCAATTATATGACTTGTCACCTTCTATAGACACAGGTGCTCTTGGTCTTGCCATAGCCTACTTTGAGGCCCTGGAAACCAATGCATTTAGTTTAGGTTTTCAAATAGCCCCTAGAGTTCATGAAAATGGCATCCCATGCTTGTAACCTTGTGCTTTACTTGCTTGTGAATTTGAAGAGTGACAACCCATTCAATTGATTGACAGCAGGGCCAGTGCAGCTTAAGAGGTTCTGGCCACAGGACAAGCCTCCCTTCCAACATTCAAGTTCAGTATTAACATAAAAGAAGAAAAGTTTACGCATATAGCATAACCTGAAGTCATGTATGTATTCTTTGTTGAAAATGAAAATTCTGAACACACTAGGCTTAAAACTGAAAAACAAAAATGTTTTATATTAACATCTTACATTTCATATAAGGCAAATTTTACTATCAATTGTACTAATGCTATTATATATTCTAAATTAAAGTGATTGCACTAATTTATTATTTCAATTTGTGTCACTTTACAAGAAAATCTAGGCTCTAAAATATTTTATTTATTTCAGGAATTTTAGTGTCACACTGTGTGCCTCATCAGCTATAAACAAGAGCACATTTCTATTGATTCATCATCTGTAAATAGATGGAATTTACAATAAATTAATTAAATCAGAACTAACTTAACACAAAGTTTCCATTCGTTAACATTTGTTATCACATTAGGTGTCATTAAAAAACAATTAACAATATTTTTTGACAGCATTTATTAATCTGTGTTAATGTTAATTAATAAAAAATACAATTCATTGTTCAACTTTTGAATTTAAAAATGTGCTAGTATTGAAATGAACATTAACCAAGATTAAAAAATGTAGTAAAATTATTGTTCATTGTTAGTTCATGGGAACTAATGTTAACAAATGGAACCTTATTGTAAAGTGTAATAATAGCATTTTATGGCATTTTCAGCTGACAATTTTTGGTACTCTTCTCATTCAAAAAGAAAGCAAGGTCTACAGAATCTGTATTTTAAAGTATTATTAACTATAGTTGAAGTATTTCTTACAATGGACATACTTTGCCCTTTCGTTCCTCTCTTTTATTTCATTTTGGAGGTCTTAAACTAAACAGCATACATAAGCTTGCCGAGAGATTCCTTGGCTGTGAATGGAATTCTGAGTAAAACATTTACATTTATGCATTTGGCAGACACTTTTATCCAAAGCGACTTTACAGAGCCCTTATTACAGGGACAACCCCCCCCGGAGCAACCTGGAGTTAAGTGTCTTGCTCAAGGACACAATGGTGGTGGCTGTGAGGATCGAAGTTATGTGCTTTAGACCACTACACCATACATATACATTTAGATAAAGACGGAGAATGGAAGCCAAATTATGACACAGCCAGACTGACATGATAACATTTGATATATTAGTTAATTAGGTAGGTGATCGGTCACTTTTGTGTGAATAATCTGCTTTCATTGTAAATTAAGTGTTAACTGCCCATTAACTGTGCATATTACGTTACATATACAGCTGTGTTCTACATTTAATTGGAGTAATGTAACCTGAATTACCTGTAATGTAATTGCATAATGAAACCACAGCTGACCTGTGTCTTTTTTTGGCTCATCAGAATAAGTGATTTCATGCTTAGTCTTATGTTCTATATCTAGCCAATCATATGATGATAACGCATTGCTAAGATTTGTGTGAGTGAGTGGTCAGGCAGTACACCCTGTTTTGTCTTGTAAGCTTTGAATCATAAATCAGGCTATGTAATATGGGGGTTATTTATATGCATATACAACTGCGGTTTACTATTTGTGTTGTAGTATATGGGGAGTTCAATTGTATAACCATTCCAGAGAAGGAACTCACTGGTCTTGGATGGCTGAATAGATGGATAGATTGTACAGTACTAGACATACTCAAGGATTCTGGTGGCACACCAGCAGGAAACTGGAGACCTGTTTTGGAACACTTGGATAACATAAGGAACTCCCTCTATGTTTATGAACATGAAAAGGGATTCCACTGGGATAGAGAAGAATGTTGGGTTTGAGTTTAAATGTAACGCCACCGTCAAAATACAATACATGGTCAAAAGAATCTGGACATCTAAAGACCCTGTGCTAGTTAAACCATTTCAAAATAATGAGCATTAATACAGAGTTGGTTCTCCATTTGCTGCTGTAACACCTTTCACTCTTCTGGGAAAGTTTCGATGTTGGAACTTCGCTGCTGGAATTTGCTTCAAATTAAGAAATGAGCGTTACTTAAGTAGGCGATAGGGCCTGGCTCGCCGTCAGTGTTCCTAATCAACACCTTGTCAGTAGGGGTCAAGAATCATTAAACCATTTTACTAAAATGGAGATTATATTGCTTTATTTGTAGTTGTATGCAACAATTTATGTTAGTAATCAGTGTGGCTGAAATGGTCAAAACCTAAATTAGAGGAGAGTGTCTACGACTTTTGGTCATGTAGTGTAGACTTCAAAGTAAGCATGGCATTCCCTGAAATTGCATAATATATGCTGCAATGACAAGTGTAATATATGTACAAAATATCAATGTAAATGGCATATTACTCTTTGTGCATTTCAGTATTTTAACAAATAAAAGTGTAAAATAGCACAAATCACTATTGCCTGTTCATTCAAGTAAAGCAGTGTGCTTTTTCTACATGAATATGTCCATTGAAGACAGTGGACACATGGCCCATTAAGCTCTATTGAAGTCATGCTTTAATTGGAGTCTATGGCATACACATGTACCATTGCATTTCAGTGGACTAAAGGTCGTTGATCATTGTCAAGATGCTCTAAGTGCATCATTTTGGGTCCCGCCCAGACGCCGGGCTTCTCTTGAAGTCTATGGAAGCTTTGTGAGTGCTAATTACATTGGATCTACATCTGATTGCTTAAGAGATACAGTGCTTTTAATCAATGTATTTTTGTCCCACCTGGATCCAAGCTTCCCTATATGATGATTGGATGAGCTCTCAATTGGATGGGGCTGTGCAGCAAATGGCAAATATATTTTTATGTGCATGATTTACAGCGTTTGAAATGTAAAGGAACCCCTGTTAAACGCAGAGTTTTTGGTGGCTCGTAGATACTGTACATGCACAGTTAAACAATCAAATTTATTTCAGCTTTCGTCTTTTGATATTTTGTCTATTTCGTGACAAAATAGTTTTGAGCATAGTTAATTATATTTGTTAAGCAATTTCACTACTTGAGAAGTAGTTTTAGAAGCTTTGCGAGCAACATTGCAGACACCAAAAACCATGGTCTGTGCTTTCCCACGGTCTGTGCTTTCCCACTTTTGAACAAAACCAGCCACCGCTGTTTTCAGTGAACCAGATTTCAAAATTCTATTTGTGTACACTTTGCTGATGCTTCCACCTTGTCTCATCAGTGTTGAGACAAAATTCCTGCTCTCTCTAATTTAGCTGATCTTTCCTGTTAATGATACTCATACCTTGTGACAAGTGATCGATTGCATATTTTGGCACTGTATACGTGACATTCTAAAATTGGTTGGTTATTGAGGTAGCTGCAGTTGGAGAGGGGGGTCTCTGGTTGCTAAATATTTGAATGTGAAAAGGTTATAGGGCCAGATTGGTGGTGTCTTTGAATCAGGTTTCACCTCTACCCCACTTTCTCTCCTCTCTCTGCGGGGTGCCACAAACCGGACACCCCCCACACACACAACCATTTACCTTGTAAAAAGTTGCATCCTATGTCCTCATAAATCATTTTCAGTCATTATATTATCACCAAAACACTTCATAAATTTGACCACACAAGCTTGTGACCATCATTAAAACCTGTTTCAAGATCCTCATCAACAATTTGATAAGCTTTTTATGCAGGTATGCATATTTTTGAAGGGGTACCAGTTGCGGTCCAGGCTTACTTAACATCCTAGGCAAATTAGACTGTGCAAATTTCCACGTGTGAATGGGTTATTACACATGTGAACTGGTTAGAGTGTTTTATACACTTTTTTTACACTGAAAATCCTAATAAACTAAAAGAGTAATAGTGTCTTCAAAACCTGTGTTATTACTTTCACTTAACTTGGAGTTCATATAGGATGAACTTAACTATTTAAGTTAAAGGGATAGTTCTCCTGAAAATTTAAATTCTCTCTTGATTTACTCACTCTCCTGGTATTCCAGATGTGTATGACTTTATTTCTTCTGCAGAACAGAAATTAAAGTGAATACAAGTACAATGCAATTGAATGGGTGCCAAAATTTTGAAGCCCCAAATTCCACATAATTGTCATAAAAGCAATCCATACGACTCCGGTGGTTAAATCTTCAGACATGATATGATAGGTGTGGATAAGAAACATTTCAATATTTAAGTAATTTTTATCATAAATTCTCCTCTATGCCCAGTAGGGGGCAAAATGCACTAATATTGTAATCACCAAAAGCAGAAGAATGGGAAAGTGAAATGGAGATTGACTGAGCAGGGAGGAGAAATTTAAGGTTAAAAAAAAAAAAGACCTAAATATGGATCTGTTTATCACCCACACCTATCATATCGCTTCTGAAGATATGGATTTAACCACCAGAGTCATCTGGAGTTTTATTTTGCCCTTATGTGAATTTTGGAGCTTACAAATTTTGGCACCCATTCACTTGCATTGTATGGACCTAAAGAGCTGAGAAATTCTTCGAAAAATCTGCGTTGGTGTCCAGCTGAAGTCACACATCTTGGATGGCATGAGTGTGAGTAAATGATGAGAGAATTTTCATTTTTGGGTGAACTAACCCCTTTAAGTTAACTAGATTCATGAAGATGTAACTCAGATTTGTTATTTAAATTTTGTTGTTTGAATTTAGTAATTTACATTGAATGGACTTAAATTTAGGTCAAACAATAACGCGGCTTAAAAAAATAAGATTGTGAATTATTCTAGATCAGTCATCAAATACATTTATTTCCCAACAGAAATGTTTTATTTACACATGCCCAAAGAGAACTGAGATTGTGTTAACAGGATCCAACTTGACTGTGTCCAAGGGACACAGATCACCCAAAACAACTGTTTGCAACAAAGCAATGTAAATAATACTAAAAAGAGCAAAAACCAATATGAATTATCAATTACTATTTAAATGCAACCATATGTTCCCTTTGACCAAGGAAACGTAATTAAATAATTCAAGCTCAAGGCATTGTGGGAATTCCGCAAAGTCTCAATTTTGTTCTGAATAGTTTGAGTTGTCAGCACATAAAATCAGATGTCAACAGATTTGTAAGAAAAATAATTGAAAGAAACTTAGATATTTGAGTTGTGACCCAAAACGTGACATTTCAAGTAAAGTTTAATTAAGACAACTTTTTCATTAACAGCAACATTAGGGTTTACATCTGACACATTTTGAACCTACATTCATGGTGCAACTTAAAGGCGTAATTCCCACATAAATAAAATTGTGTCATCATTTACTCAACCAAATGTTTTTCCAAACCTGGGTGACTTTCTTTCTTTTCTGGAACACAAAAGATCATGTTAGGCAGCATTTTAGCCTCTTATTTAGCCATTATTTTTTATTTCAATGGGAAAAAAGATGCAATGAAAGTGAATGGCTACTGAGACTAACATTGTTCCAAATGTTCCTAACATGATCTCATTTTGAAAGAAAGTCATAGAGGTTTGGAACAACATAAGGGTGTGCAAATGAGGGGAATTATTCCTGAAGTTCCTCTAAAGGGAACTCGAGGTCAAGTTCAGCACTGGCAAAAGCATGGATGCTTTTTGTAGAGGACCCAAACTGCTGACAGCAGTGCTGCTGGTTTCATTTATCAGAGTGGGTTCTCTGTATATCAGGTGGGCCGAGCCCTGTGTCGGCCGTTAATAATAAAGCCCTGACACCCTTCTGCTCCACGGTCCTAGAGCAAGCACTGCCAGGACAGTAAATTACTGTTCAGATCAATACTTTTCCCTCTCTCCCGCTCTGTCCGAGAGAGAACTTTGCTTTGCCAATCAATCTGCATCTATATGGTGTGTATTATTAGTCAGCAATTTCAGAATCAAACACAATGAGACATTATTACATACAGTTTGCTGTAGCGAAGGAAGGCCTCCTTAATGGTGAGGTCATCACAATTGTTAAAATGAAGTTTTAAATGAAACTTTGGGAGGAATTTGTTCTTCTAGTCCTGTCAATCACAACACAAGGATATATCATTGGTTACTTATCTCTTTCCCGGACAGTTCTTCCCTCCATTGCAGATAAGACGAAGATGTGAACTCATGAATCTCTGCAAACAGCAATCTTATGTTAACAAACACCCACATTAACAGATTCATCATTCTCCCACTGTCTTCCATTGCTGTCCAAGTTCTATTATCTGTGGCCTTTGGCCTTTGTATCTCTGGCATGCCTTGCAAAATCAAGCCAACATTTTATAACAAGATTTAGTGTTTCTTAAATGGCTTTCGGTATTTATAAACATTTATGCAAGTTTAATCAGGTCCTTTATTTGATGGGACAAGCGACGTTCCAAGAATGCTCATATTTAGTTTAACATCCCAAGGACACTTCACTGTTTGTATCACTCAATATTCTCTTCTTGTTTATTCTGCTCACTGTTTAAATTTTTGTATCACAGCCATGCTGATATTCAGCACAAAAGCATGTTTGCTTGTGTGATATTGCTTAATTGAATCCTACCACACACAGTTGCTGCGAAGTCTGTGCTGACAGGTAATACGCAGTGAAAAATACATAAATAGGTACATGTTCTGTAAATTGGTACAGGACAGTCCATATTGCAACAAGATGCTTGGTTGTGATGTTTACCCATAGTTGCGGTGTGGCCCTTTTTTTTTTCAATGTTTGTTTTCTTTTTGCATTTGGTCTATTGTCCATGTAGTCAAGATAACTGTGTTTGGGGTTACTGTATCCTACTGTACTGTCTTCCCTGCATAACACAGTGACCCCTGCTGAGCAGTATCTCTCAAAGCAGACTGTCACTTTCCAGCCCTCATCATGCTCTAGTTCCTCTCTCTGCTGTATCTTGCTGTTTTAACCCTCAGTCTCCCAGAAACATACCTCTCACCACACAAACTGTAACATGCAACATTGGTTTACAGGTTTGGCTATACTTGTGAGAGCCACATTTTTTTATATATATATTCTTAAAATATACTGGTGAAACATGTTAAAAACTGACTTGTAAGGACTTTTGAAGTGGCCCACTTTATTTGAAATTCTCTTAATCGGCCATGTTTTGCTTTAAATCTAATAATATCAACAGGTTTCGCTGAGGGATAAGGCATTTTCACACCAGACAAGAACCTTCATCTTGATTTTTTTCGCCAAGATTAACATAATTTAAGGAAACAATGGATTCAATAATGAGCTCTTCACACCTGGAACGAACGTTCGTGCCGAATCGCGCGACAACAAAGTAACAAAGCTTTTTTTTTTTTATATATATATTTAAAATTACCGGGCGAAAAAAAAAAAAACGCCCTGATCAATACAATTTGAGCTGTGAATCACATGTCTGGAGCTGCTGCAGTTCCCAAAACAAGCAGAACACGTGGTGCTAATGACGAGTTTACATACACGATTTTAGCCCTGATTTTCCAGTTGCACTGAGGTAGCTGATGTGTGAATGTGTGTGAATTTTCAAAGACGCAATCTGAGAGATGCGCCGATGCGTTGCAAATGCCCGAGAGATATTTAGCAGGTTAAATATCTAGACCTGTCTGTGACTCCCAAGTCCCGCAGTGTGAAATGTGTTTTGATGTGTTATCTGCAGCAGCTCTCTGAACCCAGTCTTATCATGCATCTATTTGTATGGTGAGCACAATAATATAGTATAAATTGGCTTAAATAGAGTTTCTATCAGAATACATTTGCATACACATAAGCTTTTCAATTATTTGAAACAAAAACTAAGCACAAACATGTCCTTGTCGAGCCACAACACCAGCAGGCAGCTACCTGCGTTCATTGCAAAATTATTTATTTACCTCCAGCTCTCTTTGCAGAACAGACAGTCCTTGATGCCCACATCTCCCAATCATTCTCTCCTCCATATTCTTTTTCTTTTTTTGTTTTTCGCTGCAAATCAGCACACTAACAACTTGGACCATTTTAGAGGGAAGAACTCCTGTCTCACGTGTCATCTTACATCATTTCCTCACTTCTCACATGTTGTTTTTTTTTTTTGTGAAAAATACAGTACTGTGCAAAAGTTTTAGGCACTTGTGAATACTGTTGCATAGTGTGGATGTCTTCAAAAATAATGCCATAAATAGTTTTCACTTATCACTTAATGTCATACAATGTCCAGGAAACATAAAAAGGCTAAATCAATATTCGGTGTGACCACTTTTAAAACAGCACCAATTCTCCTAGGTACTCCTGGACACAGTTTATCTTGGTTGTTGGCAGATAGGATGTTCCAAGCTTCTTGGAGAATTCACCACAGTTCTTCTACCTATTTAGGCTCAATTGCTTCTGTCTCTTCATGTAATATCAGACTGACATGATGTTCAGTGGGGGGGCTCTGTGGGGGCCATGCCAACTGTTGCAGGGCTCCCTGTTCTTCTATTCTAATCATTTTTCTTTGCAAAAGTAATGTTTGGGAGTCTAACATTTATATTTCCTTTTGACACTCTAAAGCTGAAGATATAAATAAACATCTTAAGACAAATTCTTTTGTGAAACAGACTTTTGCACAGAACTTTAGTTTGGAGACCAGACAGATTTGTCAGGGATTCTTCCTATTGAAATGTTTTTTTGTTGTTGTTTTTTTTTTTATTACTGCAATTATACATTACAAAAGAGTTAATATTCAACAGCGTAAGACACAAATACCAGGGTGAACACACACAGAACAAACATAAAAGAACAAGGAAAAGGAGCAAGATTCAAGACAGAATAGGATAAAAAAAGACACTGAACAAGAATGCACTAAAATAATACATATTTTGACATAGAAGAACATAAGGATTCAATCTTTCTATTTTCTTTTTTTAAATACTTGAAGCTCTGGAATGATTTCACAAAATCACAGAGAAATAAATTTAAATAGGATTTACATTTTTTTACATTTACATGTGTAAATATGGTATTTACCCAACAATAGTCAATGTCAGAAATATGGGGATTGAAATTGATTTAAAAAAAGAGGATATCTTGTAGAATAACAGGAGGAATTGTCTAATTTTTTCTGAAAACCAGTTATATATATGTCAAGCCAAAGTTGTGAAGTAAATTCACATTGAAAAAAAAGGTGATCAAGTGTTTCAGCAAAGAAAGAACAGCAAACACAAGGATCCACCTCGAAATGAAATCTTTTCTATAGAAAATCACTTACAGGGTAAATCCTAAATAGGATTTTGTAATATGTTTCCTTAACCTTTGGAGCAACAGTGCATGCAAGATAAAAGGTGAAATATTTATCCCTGACTGAAACTTCAACATCTCCTAGAAAATAACACTGAAAATCGCCAGTGATACGCTTAAACTCTTTATAGATTAGGTATGTTACTACACTTATTATCAACTACTTCCAAATTACATATTTTCAAGAAAAGCAGAGAAACAACAGGCCTAGATACAGAATCAGATAAACTTTTCTGAATTATTCTTAACAAACCAGTGGTTTAGCTTTGCATAATAATCTTTAATTGTAGTTCTAACTATATTTATTAATAAAATCATTATAAGAAATTCCCTTCTGCATCTAATAAATAATGCTTTTGACATACCAGTCACTTTTAAGAAGAGACTTCCTATTGATAACTTCAGCCCTATTATTCCAAATAGTGGAATTGTGAGGGGGAAATTTGTGGGTAAATATAATTTTCCAAAAAAAGCAGTACTTGTTTATGAAAATTGTACAATTTCAAAGGAATTTTAAATAAATCAAGATCACATCTTAACAGGAACTCGAGGCCACCAATAGTTTAAAAAATATGGTTAGGAATGTGGTTTCATATAGAATGTGGCTTTGATAAACACTCTTTCAACCATTTTATTGTGAATGTACCTAGGAGAGATTCAAAGTCAATGGCTTTCAAACCACCATGTTCATACTCTTTAACCATATGAAATTTATGTAAATAGTGTTTTATTTTTCCATATAAATTTAAATAAAATGGAATTCACTGATTTGATTACTTTTGGGTTAGTATACAGGGCATATGATTTATAAATATGTTTGGAAATTCCCTCAGTTTTGGTCAGAAAAATGTGGCCCAATATAGATAGGTCTCTAGACAACCCAGTTTTTGCATACCCTCTAAGGTATTAAAGTAAAATTTTTCTCTAATACATTTCTTGGTAATCATGACCCCCTAGGTATCTGACCTCCTCTTCCACTGGAATGCCCACTATTTCCTTTAGAGCACAATTGTGGATTGCCATTAATTCACACTTATTCAAGTTTAGGATCAGTCCTGATGCCTTTGATAATATAGAAATTCTGTCAATAACTATTGGAACCACCTATTTATTATTAAGAAATAAAGCAGTGTCATCTGCAAATTGGCTTATAGTAAAAGTCCTGCCAAGAATATCAATCCCTATATTGTACTCAAGATTTGTAATGAATTAAGACATTAGTTCAGCTACTAAATTGAATAATAATGGTGAAATAGGGCATCCTTGACTAATTCCACGTTTAATTTGTATTCTGGGTGATGAGCCTTGATTAAGGGATACACTACTATAAATATTGTTATAAAACATGGAAATTACTCTGTGAAACATAGGACCAAAACCAAAAAATGCTAGAGACTTGAACAGAAATTATGTTCAAGGGTATCAAATGCCTTGAAAAAGTCTAGAAATAAAAATAAGCCTGTCTGAGACATTAAATAATGATAGGCAAGCATATCAAGGACTAACCTAATATGACTGTGAATACTTCTCCCTTTGATAAAAGCAGATGGAGTTTCACTGATGATTTTACCAACATCTTTTTTAAGCCTTTTTGCAAAAACATAAGAAAGAAATTTAAAGTCTTTTGATAGAAGAGTTATTGGTCTCCAGTTGTCTAAATATGATATGTCTTTATTCAGCTTTGGAATTAGGATAATTAAGACATGTTTTATTGATGGAGATAATTCAGACTTATCTATTCACTCTTTAAATGCTTCAAAAACTAAGACACTTATTTCAGCCCAGAAAAGTTTATATAGTTCTACTGTAATACCATCAATACCTGGGGACTTTCCATTTGGCATTTGTGAAATGGCAATATCTAATTCTGAAATATCAATATCATCTTCCATTTATAGTAGGTACTTTGTCCTTTAAGAAGAAGAAAAAAAAATCACAATCTCTCTCTGTAAATCTTAAAAGGAGTATACATAATCATCAATCAATGTTTGCTCTTCACTTAAATGGTTATTAATACTGAGTTTATTGATCGTTTTTAAACCTTGTTTGTGTTTCTCTAAACTGAAAAAGTATTCTATTCCATTCTAGCTCTGGATTATATGAATGCCCCTTTAGCCTTTTTAGTATAGAACTCATCCAGCTCAGATTGAAGAAGGTGAAGATATCTCTTTCTTCTCATTAAGAATAGCTTTATTATCAAAGTAGTTTATTCTCGATAAGATTGATAACTGCCTTCATATTCTAGCATTTGCAATACGTGTCCCTTCTTTTATTGCCAGTCTTTTAATGCTAAATTTAACCCATTTACCAATTGGAGTTAACTCTGACATATATTTAACATTGTTAAGCAATAACAGCACAGAATTACAGAAAGATTTAAACTTTAACAGATTTCTATTAAATTTCCATATGAGATTTAGCTGAAAGTGAGTTGCCATTTCTCCAAACAGAGAGTATAATGACACTATGATCAGTTAAAATTGATGGAGAAATATCAGAGTCATATGAGAAAGGAAGAAGGTTGGTGGTTATCAACCAAAAATGTAATCTAGAATGATGAATACGCCCCGAAGAAGATGTGGGGTCTTCACCTGCCAAATATCAACTAAATCAAGAAACTGAGATATATTAGAAATCAGGGGGTTATAGGAAAAGGTGTTAAAAGGGGAGAGATGTCTATCCTGCCATTCATCTGGAACAGCATTAAAATCTCCTCCAATAATAATTTTGTCTGTAAGATGTATGTTCTTCCCCTCATCAATTATGGTACCCATAATTTGAAAAAAATAAAAATAAAATATTAGTGGACTTGTTGGTGTAACCATAAACATTCGTCAAAATGTACACTACCATTCAAAAGTTAGGTTAATTTACTCATTCTTTATTTTTAATTTTATCTCACATTTTAGAATAATAGTAAATTCATCACAACTATGGAATATTGGAAATGGAAATTTGGGAATTATGTTGTGACTAAACAAAAATCCAAAATAAAACAAAACTTCAAAGTGGCCACACTTTGCCTAAATTTTGCAGAAATGTACTCTTGGCATTTTCTCAACCAACTTCTTGAGGTATCACCATGGGATACTTTTTAAACAGTATTGAAGGAGTTCTCATCTATATTAGGCACTTAGTGGCTGCTTTTCTTAAGTATTCGGTCCAAGTCATCAATTACAATTTTTTTTTTTTTACAATTATTAACATTTTTGTTTTTAAGTAAATAAATTAATATGTTGGCACAATTATAATTTTTGTCTACAAAACTCATTTAAAACATTTAAGCATATGCCTTCAGATCAAAAGATTTTTAAGATCATGAGAAACATTTCAAGCAAGTGACCCCAAACTTTTGAATGGTAGTGCAATTACACTCGAAAAAAAAATGAACTTAAACTTTAGGATATTAATTTTGCTATAACCTTCTTTAAGCTTAGGAAGATGGATAAAGTACCTGGTTTCAGATTATCATGGAGTCTTGATTAAGATGCTTATGTGCCTTAATTTAAAGTACTGTCCTAAAAAAACTCACAGAAAACAGTCACATGTCACCATGTTTGCCAGTTTACTACGTCAAATTCTGACCATTTATCACTGCATATCCGTTGCATAGGTATGCTTTCAAGTTCTTCATCCTTGCCTCTTTAACTTTGGGCCATAGTCGAGCATGTGCCTCCCTGTCGTCCTTGCAGAAGTCCTCTCTGAAGCGGATTTTTCTCGCCATACAGAGCAGTGCATTTTTGGATATCCTCAATACCATATCGCGTACAGTTCTCATGCCAAATTTAATGATGATTTGCTGTGGTCTTGCGCCCTTCACTTTTTTACCAAGACGATGAACTGTATCCACAGTGTTCTGTAGCTTGTTTGGAGAGTGAAAGACGATCTGTGACAGAATATCAATCACAATGCTTCTGGCATCTTCATCTTCTCTTTCAGGAACCCTGTTAAACACATGGACCATCTGCGCTTGTATCGGTCATGCTCTACATCTTTTTGTTCCAAAAAGTAATTTTCCTTCTGAAGATGTTTGACTTGGAACTTCAACTTTTCCACATCCTCCTTAACACCTTTCATCACCATTGTATTTGCAGCCAGAGACCCTTTAATTTTCACAATTGCATCAGAGATCTCTTTAAGTTGAAATTCAAAGGCATGAATATATTCTGAATTTTCATCAAACTTATAGCTATGGTTTTGGATGGCGGTGTAAAGAACACTAGTGGAAACGGCATCTTTTTCCTGTCCTGCTTTCACTCTTTTGGGCTCAGGACTTTTGAGAGGTGTGTGAGGCATATCTGCTGTCGCATGTCTTTAGCAGAGGACACTTCAAGCTCCATCAAATCTATACTTTCCTCCCCTGCTGCAAGTGTAGTGGTTGCCACATAAGTATCTTCACCCGTCTTCTCCGCCATGATGCTTCAGAGAGTATCCCGCTGAAAAAAGGCAATCCAAAAACATTTTGAAGACAGAAGTTCATGCTTAAGTGAAAAAAAAACAAACATTTATGTATGATTCCTATGCTGCTGCATCAAGCCTAACCCATCCATAAATGTCAAAAGTTTGACTTATCACTCCGCCATCTTGACAATGTTTTGTAATGTGTGCCCCCTGTCACCAATCCCTTGTGTAATGTGCAAACCACAGCAACTTCAAGATAGACAGACAGTTGTGTAGTTTAAGTTGCGTTTAATCTTATGTGAGTTCTCTTATATCTCTAATATAAAATATATTGCGGCATATTTGCCTTTGTATCACCTTTTTTAATAAACAACTGTGCAGATCTTAAGTGCCAAATATTAATAAAATGAATGCTGTTATTTGCAGTGCACTGTATGTCTTTGTATCAAAATGCCTTTGTATACCAAAAACGTGGCATTGCCTCCTTAAAATCTTTATTTCTGTGCAATTGTTATTAGTCGTTAAAAGCCGTCATTGGCAAGTATTTGCATCTAATAATGGGTCAGTCTGAAGATGGTTTTGTTGGGTGAGGTGTTGTATTTCTTGCATGTATAGATTCTTTGGCCATTTAAATGCAGTCCCTTTTAATTAGTAACATGTTTTGAGCAAATTTAGATACACATGCAATAAGATGCAGTCAATACCTGGATAGCAAGAAGACGTGGATTCAACATCTATTTTTAGTTATAAGGGTCGGAATCAGTTGCCGATCAATTTTCAATGTTGAATCAGCATTCGCTATTTGGTCAGAACATCAGAACGTTGTTAGGTCGAAAATAGAAAATAGAGCCAGAATGAGGTTGATTCATCAACATGTACCGCCAACCTATTTGGTTGAAATCTCTTAACGTTTGTTCTATGTTCTAACTTGGTTAGAAAAGTCAGAGATCTGTGCATGTGCATTTTTGAATCTGCACCAGGACAACCATCAGTGGATGCATCGCTAAAAAAAAGGTAAGCATAAATTTACTTTTATTCATAATTTTTGTTGATGTTGTTGTTGTTGATGGTCAACTTCAAACATGATCAATTTCACTCATATTTTCTAAACTTTGACTTTAGTTCATTCATTTCCGTTGTGAATGTGCTATGACACGCGTGAGCCTGCAGTGGCGCCGCTCGTGCCACACTAAGTCATCCAGTGCCTTACCCCTGTTTCAATTACTTCATGCTTTAGAAGGTAATAGTTTTCAGACAATAACTTTTTTGCATTATTGAAACTTTTTTTTTTTTGCCTTTGCTGTAAATCCACCCCAAAGAGGCTCAAATACAGAAGACAGTGGTATTCTTTTTGAGTATTGTATTGTAGTGCCAGTTATCTCAAGATAATGTTTGATATTCTGTAGTTAAAATAGAATAACCTATTATTTCTATATAATTCTAGAATTTACATTCATAAGACTTTATAATTTATTATGGAATGACACACTGTTGAAATGCAGTTTCACTGTGATTGATGTATTTTCTTTTACCTTTTAGTGAGTAACTCCTCAACAGAGCCACATCACAGCAAATCACTGAATGGTAAAGGTTTTCTCATCACTGATCACAATTTTCCACCTTTGCAAGCTTACAGTACATGGTGCAGACCAAAACAGCAGATGTCAATGGAAAAAGTCTGTACACTTATATAGTGTGAACACTTACTGATGCAAATTAATTACTCCAGAAAAAAAGTACTTACAAAATATTTTATAAGCCTGCTGATCATTTACCCTTAAAAGGGCAAGAACATAATAATACCTCATAAATTAATTCATGAAAATGTATTAATTTATTGCTATTTTCTAACATATTACTTTTTTCAACATTTAAATTTATTCCATCAACATGACAATTGACAATTTTGCACCATGTAGCCTATTTTTCATGAAAACAGTATGCAAAAGGTTGGAACATTTTCCGTGAGGTCAGTGGATTTATCACAACACTGCCATGTTACTTTTTAAGATTGTGAATTGTGAGTTTTAATACAACTCACATGACTTCAGTATTTAAAGGGACTCCATTTTCAATAATTTTCACAGAAATTTGGCTACTCCTTGCTTCAGCCTCTCAAATACATTTAATAGGGTTATAAAAGGCATAAGGGTTGTTATAGTATTGGGAATAATCCTGTGACCAGATGAGTTTTGATACTCAAGTGGGTCATATGGCAGTATTTGAATTGCATTGTTTTTTATTGCAGGCCTTCTGTTTTTCTGTGAGCCCCAGTTGAAGACAGAGAAATTACAGGTGTTGGCCTTAACCAGTGTCAACCTGGACAGATATCTATTTCAGTTCTACCTACACCACACAAGACTTTTTTCTGCTTATATATGGATTGCTGTCTACTTGCAAGTTCTCTTCAAAATTAGATGTATGCAAATAGAACTTGAACTGCAAGAGCAAAGAACTTGATCCAATTGCAGGGAATCCCTTAAATTAAAGGAATAGTTCACCCAAAAATGAAAATTCTCCCATCATTTTCTTACCCTCATTCCATCTCAGATGTGTATGACTTTCTTTCTTTTGCATATCTCTGCTCTGTAGGTCCATACACTGCAAGTGAATGGTGACCAGACATTTGAAGCTCTAAAAAGCAGATAAAGGTAGCATACAAGTAATACATTCGACTCCAGTATTTTATCAATGTCTTCTGAAATGATCCAG
This sequence comes from Moxostoma hubbsi, assembly GCA_032164185.1. Lineage (NCBI taxonomy): Eukaryota > Metazoa > Chordata > Actinopteri > Cypriniformes > Catostomidae > Moxostoma > Moxostoma hubbsi. The sequence continues at coordinate 22,342,844 of JAVLUX010000017.1, forward strand.
TAAGTTTTGGGTGAGAACAGACATTTTGGTCATTCCTTTTTCACTGTACATCTTGCCATTGCAGTCTCTAGGCATGATCATGATTTCTAGCTCAATTACACTTCCTAGTGCTTGACACATGCACTAGGAAGTGTAATTGAGATGGCACTAGGAAGTGTAATTGAACTTGATATCATGATTGCCAAGGAGGCTGCTGATGTGATTTATAATGAAAGGAGTTATATTTTGATCTTTTCTTACCCAACACGTATTGAATAGCTTTTTTTCACGGGTCCCTAATCAGGCTAATCAAGCCGCAGAAAGGGATAAAGGCCGACTGGAAGCTGCAGTGCTTCAGACATTTGCTACATTGCTACAGACACTCATAGAAAGAGATTTACGGACAGCTGTCCGACACCTTTGTGTGTTTGTCTTTTTGTTTCAGTTTTATATTAAACTATTATTTATATTGTCAAGCCAGTTCTCGCCTCCTCCTTTCCATTAATCCCTTTACACTTTTGAAGAGACAGTCAGCATAAACTTCATATGTACGACTCCAGCGGTTATTTTAATGTCTTCTATAGCGATACGAACGCTTTTGTTGTGAAATAGATAAATATTTATGTACTTTTTCTAAACATTGATTTCGGTCAGCAGCTGTATGCGCATTAACGATAGCGCTGTATACACGTGTCTTGTGTGACGAATTTGCATTGCCATGGACAGCAAACATGAGGAGAAATGACTAGTGTCGCAACCGGGGACAAAAATCCTCCCTCTCTGTCCTCTAATGCAGTGGTTTTCAACCAGGGGGTCGGGACCCACTTGGGGGCCTCAGCACACTTGCAGAGGGCCTCAAGATCTCTTCAAATGTTTCAAACCTGTCTGTTATTATTTTGTGAAACACAAAAGAGCATATTGCAAAATTTTATTTCAGTCAACCAAATAGAAATAGAACAGAAAGATGCAATGAAAGAAATTGGTGATTGAGAATGTCAGTCCCTAATGTTCTGTCTTTCTCATTTTGTGTTTCACAGAATAAAAATGTCCAATGTTCAGAACAACATGAGGGTGTGTATGATGACAGCATTTTCATTGTATGGATGAACTAACTTTTAATAATTGACACTACATTAAATTAGCTTGTAATTCGTTATCATACATCCATTTGTGAATGCAACAGTGTGAAGGCATTTTTCTATAATTGGCTGTTAATTATTAAGATTTATATACTGTAGAAAAGTTAACTCCAAAGAATTTTGTATTTGTAAATGTATATTTTGTATAAATAAAACAATGAGTATCTGAATGTGCTGTACAGTGTGTTTTAATAAAGAGTACATATGGTATGTAGGCTGATTTATTCATTTTTTAAGTATTTGGGATTTAAAAAATAAAAGTTGAAAATATCTGGTTAGTTCAAATTGACAACATCTGGTAGAACAGTTGGTACAACATTATTTGTGTGCATTATGCAGGGATTAAATATGTTCTTATGCATGGTAGTGGCATTTTATCACTCTTATTTCAAATTATAACATGTTTTAACTGTTAATATATACAGTATATATTTTTTTTGAGCAACTCCACAACAAATTCTTGATCGCTTCTGCAGCTTGTAGAGAAATCAGTTTTCTTTTGAAAACCTTTGGAAAATTGCTTGTCGATTAGCGACACCCTTTGTAAAGGCGTGAATGTGCTAACAGCGTTCGTTCGCTTCGCTTTCTATGGGAAAGGGCCATTCGCCTCTCATTATCGCATTGCGTTTGGTGTGAAAAGGCATTTAGGCAGGGCCGTAGCATGTAATTCTGGACCCCTTGATGCTATATTGTTCTGGGCCCCTTTCATATAAAAAAATGCAGTCTAAAATCTGTTGTGTGTGTCCCTGGACCCGTGGGCTCCTAGGATCATTACCACCTTTCACCCCATAAGCTACAGCCCTGCCTTTAGGGTATAGTAAATCTCATTATCTTAGTATGAAAACTGTTCTGTCGATGAGAGGTCTTCACTAATATAAACTCAAAAAAGATGTGAATAATCCTACTCAAGTTTAATTATGCTACGTAGTGCTTAATTCATAACAGTCTATGTACATTATCTTAAAGATTACTTAATTCTGGTTGGTGGAAATTTGTCAGTTGGAGTGAATCTCAAAAATAAACTGAAATTTATTTTGAATGTAGCTTCCAAGGTGTGTTTGTATGCGTTAGAGTGTCATTGTGTGTGTAGGTGTTTTTTATGTGTAGCAGATAATTTGGTGTGTTGGTGTTTGGACAGGAGATAACCTTTAGACCGTCATTCAAATTATCTGTAATTTGTTTCAAATTGGTTGCCAATGGAAGGGAAGGATTCACTCTCGTCATGCAGAGCAAATGATAGGGAAGCCAGACCAGAGGAAGTGTGTAAGAGTGCCAGGACTTTGGTTTTTAGGTACAAACCTATGTAGGTGTTCATTACACTCACCGCTGGTGTTTAAATATAAAATAATGGCACCTTTTCTAAAGGCAAGAACAGCATAACGACCGGCAGTTATAGTCGTGGTGGAAGAAAACAAGAGGATGTGTTCAAAGACAATTTTTAGTTTTTTTGAGTACTTATTGGTAAAAAAGAACTGTCACTTTTACCCCCAAACACACACACACTGACTTGAACCCTGGATTTCCTTGTAACCCTTATGCTATATCTCCTTCTTCCCCGCTTGCAGGGCCGCTCATACCACTTCACATTTACGCTTATCTATTAGAAGGGAGATGTGTCAGTTCCCAAAACCTGACCTACTTTTATACACACACATACACACACACTCGCCCCCTTAACGCGGAAAGAAGCATCATACATACATCATATACATCAAGCCGAAAAATGACTTTCTCTGTGCGGAGCAATTTTGTCTGCTGTGTGTGTCAGTGCAAACCTCCAATAGTGGAAATTCCTTGATCTTTCTTTTTAATTATTATCAATGGCATCTTTTCTGTGTTTACACAGTTCTCCATCATCATACTTTCTTTTATCAGACTTGACTGTTGTGTTTTTCCCTTTTTTTTTAATTAGAGCTGAAAACAACATGACCCATTTTATGCAGAGGGAAATGTATACTTTGCGTGTGTAAGAGGGTGTGTATGTGTGTTTCTATTTGTGCTTTGCTAGCGCCTCTCTAGGTGGCCTTGAGCTTGTTTTTGCCAGTTTTGCTTTCTACTGCTCTGCAGTAGACAAATGTCCTTTGCAGGTGTAATTTATTTAATTTGATTTGAATTGATTTATTTTTTGCCACTGCATATTCCCTTAAAACCTCATTCCATAGAAAGTGCCAGTTATGTCTTGTATGTCTGTATTTTGTACTGCCCATTTATGACCATTTACACACAAACACAGTACTACAGTACTGTATTGCTTCAAACTTTGCAGCTCTTTGTAAACGGTCAAAATGTGAACTGAGATGCAAATATAATGCCAGTGTAGTATGAAATCAGCAAATAAATCTTTTATAAAAGTGATTTTTGTGAACTTTTCGATGTTAAAATACTTTCTCCTATACTGGTTTAATGTGTCAACTAAGTGACAACTAAGTAAGCTTTCATTTGATTGTTTGATGTTCCTGTTACCATATTGCAAGTAAATCCTTGTAGAGATGTCAGGAGTAATCACATATTGAGACATATATGCAGTTATATTATAATATAACCTTATACCCTATAAGTCGAAGATATTTTGTGGGGAATTGTTAGAAGTTACTATATTGAACTAGATATCATCACAATTTACTATGTTAAGCCCTTACGTTTGAATGTTTATCAACTCTCAGACTCTCATATAGGGGTTAGCTCGACATGAAGGCATTGATCTGCCATCATGTATCATGTCTGAGGGAGGACGTTTTACATTTAAGTTTTGCATTTATTGGTAAGATACAATGCACCATGTTGCTCATTGTGATGTACAGCCTATAGACTGAGATTATTTGAATGTTTATTTTGAATGAAGAATCCAAGATATGTCATTTGAGGAGTCACATTGCACATTGTTGTGACAGAAGAATCTTTTTTTTCAGTTTCTCTGTTTTCACTGAGTGTTTGGCAACCACAAAGAGAGACTGAAAGCAAGAAAAGTTTGTTTTAATGATTTGCAAATGATGCAATCATTTATTTTTTCCACTTGAAGTACTGGAGAGTGAAGTACTGGTATGAATAACCAGATGAGTGATTGTAACATATAGGGGACAACAGGGCTAAATGCTCCCTGGATTAAAAGGCTTTTTTATTTTATTTTCTCCCAAAGCACTAATTAGCAACAACAGCTACCACAGGACTTTCCTAAACACATGTGCGTCACTATACATTGCAAAATTGGTCGATATCGATAACCCAGCATGAGTGTAGTGCTTTATAGCCTCTGCACCACATCTGTACCTCTTTTCCTCCACCTGTGCCCACCTCTGGCACAACACCAAGTCATTATACGTCCCCCTTCAAGTTCTGCTGCTCACACCACCAAGCAACCATTAGTCTATCAGACTCCATCCAATTCTGATTGATTTACCTGGCTGAAAAGACAAGTAATAACTGATTACAAATAAAGCACATTAAAGAGATTTTAAGGTCACCTTTAACTTTAAATGAGTGAATGTGACTGAGGCTGTCATTCTGCACATCATCTTTTGTGTTCTTGGAAAATTAAAGAAATGTATTTATGGGTGAGTAAATGATTCGATTTTTCATTTTCTTTTTCAAATGACATTTTTCATTTTGGATAAACTATATACAGTACTGTATGAACTGTACAGTACCAAAGATGGTGCAACTGTGTATTGTCAGTCAGGATGTACAGTATGTGTTCCTGCCGCTTAATTAAAAATGATTAGCAGTCTTCGCTTATTAATGGAGCTAGGGTTTAGAGGGTTGCCAAAGGAAAAAGTAATTGACTAACTCCTTATTTCTTAAGGCCCAGGTATACTTGCGTTCTGGATCGGATCACATCTGGCTGAACACTAAAAGGCAGACCAGCCTTTCGAAGTATACGTTTCTGACTGCGAGTGAATACAAACACATTCAACATAGTCCCACTACAACTGCTTTGTGATACTCTTTTATTTCAGTCAATGGCAGAAAATCTTAGTCGGGCCGACTGTGCTGATGACAAACTTGCATCTTGCATACCGTGCACGGAGTGATCAACAACGAAGACAACCAAAGGATACTTTGGCCTTTAGATAACAGCCAGTCTCCAATGCAAGCCACTGAAATCACATCTCTCTGAGAGACACAAATATCACACAATATTTTGTTCTTTTTGGAAGAAAATAACTCTCCAGGGAATAATATTTATTGGAGTGAATGTCGACCTCATGTTCACAGGAATGCAATCCTTAACCATGTTCTTGAAAGCATTGTGCGCTTTGATTGTGTGTGTGTGTGTGTGTGTGTGAGAGAGAGATTTACTTTTTGTTCAATGACATTTATCTGCCCATGAGTATTTTATCCCACTCAGAGCGACGATAATGCAGGGCTTTGTTCAGCAGAATTTGGTTTAGACGAAGCCTATTCACCCATGTTCTATCATTTATCACTTTCTATCTTTCCTTCTGTCTCGCATTAATTGTGAATGAGTCATGAAAGCACCTATGAAAGACTAAGTTATTAGAGTGAAGATGGATATGTTTGATTTTTCAGAGTTTCCTTTAAAGGTGCTCTTAAAATATGTCTTAATTTTTATAACCAAAATATTCAGTCGGTTCTACAGCTGATTACACTAATTTCTTCGTTCCTAAGAGTCACACATTAAAAGGTCACAAGATGTGCCCGTGGGTCTAAACTGTATGCATACCAGTGTAAAAAAAAAAACAATAAAATTTTTCACCACCAGAAATTATTTTTCAGGGGCATTTTTTCTTATCTTTATGAGGAAATTGTTTTCTAACCATAAAACAAAAACAGCGTCTTTTTATTTATGGATATCAAATAGGCCACTTCAGTTGAATCAATACATTAATATAAATTCTTAATCTAAACAACTATGGCATGAACTGTTAATTTTAAATTATACCACAGGTCTCTTAAATGCTTACTTCTCATTGGTTGACTGTGTGCAATTATTTCCAGTAAACGCACAGCTATGAAGTAGTTCCAGGCATTGACCATATAACAGTTCCACATCACTTCACCAATTTATTTCATTTATTTCAAAGAGCCTTACAAGCTACCACAACAAAATAACCAATTAAAACAAAGACTTTGGTTAAGTACATTGGCTTAGAATGACAAACAATGTCTATAATATCCTGCATTTATTTCAATTCGATTGAAAAGCATCTATGGGATCTCTCTCTCTATCTCTCTCTCTCTCTCTCTCTCTCTCTCTCTCTCTCTCTCTCTTTCACTCTCACTCTCTTTCGCACACACTCATGAGCGAAAAACAGTTTCTGAGTTTCTGAGTTTCACTCTTTCAATCATTCAAACACAAACGCTAACTATCTTGTTTACTCCAATAAGTGCTCCAGTAAAGCAGCACAGGCCTCTGTTGCTAGTTCTAATGAGATGTTTTCTAATTAGCAACGAAGGCTCGGACTGTATCAGAGCAAGACGATGAATCCGTGGCGTAAGAAAGTAGTTCCACTCACTAGTGTTTTAGGGACGAAAACCGAAAAATGTCTTGGGATAAAACCCTGAACGATGTCTTAAAGTGTGGTAAGCATGGTATAAGCGAATAATTGACTTGAATTATTGAAAAATAATGCACATCCGAGCTGTAACGTGTTAACCACCTCAGGTGTGCATTATTTTTCAAAGTTATTTTTTTTTTTATATGTTCTGGTCCATATTTTGGATAATTCCATGCTCTACTGTCTACCAGCATGGTACATTTTAATGTAATCACTTTTTATTTTTCTGTTGTGTTGTTGGGACTGTTTACTTCATGTTCAGCGTTTTCAAAGCTCTTTTTAGACACACATTCAATATCACTCACCTCTTAGACAGCGATTAAAGAATTTGATGTCTGAAGAGGCACTAAATCTGTAAGTGGAATAGAATTTTATGAAATATGTCAAATGTTAGATAAAAGACAAAATAAAGAGAGGAACTTACTTTTGCCCCCACAGTCACTTTCTGTCACATTTTCCCTTGTTCATTTTTGTCACTGATGGATGTTTTTTTTACATTTTCTTTCCTCTAATCTTAAATACATTTGATTGTTAATGTCCTGTTTGTTAACTTGTATAAAGAAGAGTTTATTTTTGAAGTTGTACTAAAGTAGAGATAATTAGACAGTATTTTTTTTAGAAGTTGTTTTCTTCAATCCACTCTGCCCACTCAGACTGTCAAATTACATGTCAATTTGTCACATATACCACACAGAGCAATTAAGGGAATTGCAGTTTATCAGAATCCACACACATGACAGTTCTCTCATTTATATTCCTCTGAGGGGTTTTGGGCCCACCTGGGTGCACATGCAGTACACAGGGCACATCTTATGTTTACAGAAAGATCTGCATCAGGTTTAATGAGCAGTCCAGGATTATTTGAATCCAGACAAGTTATTGAGTATATATCTAGGAGTAATTAACCCCAACCATCGTAATAAGTTGTGTGCATGAAGTGGAGATATTTTAGTCATGTTGTTTGTGAAAGTTTTCATTAAGTGATGGAATGATTTGGTTCTCCCACTGTTTGTGTGAGATGCAGTCACTGACAGAACATGTCTAGCTAGCCTGACATTATGCAGATTCGTACCAAAGCTTGTGACAAGCAATAGAACACTTAACCCGGCATAGCGGAAGGAAGTTCATGAGTAACAGGTTGATAAAAACTGTAAGCAAACTGAGGTACATTGGGTGTTATTGTGTCTGTTGGTCAGAGGGGAGGAAACCTAAGCTTGTGATTTGTGCCTGTAAATGGTGTTTTTGTCTAAACACTACTTATTGTGACACCACCAGAAGCACCTCTGACACCATAATTGACCCATTCTCTCACCAGTGATTTGTTAGATTGTGCATTGCTTTATGTAATTGAACAGTGTTGTAGATGTGTTTTTTGGTGTGGTTTCCTGTTTAATCACATTTGCACCGGTAAATAGTTATTGTATGATCGGTTCTGGTTTTGGAGTGATCAATCCAGCCTTGGTTAAGAATGTTGTTGTCTCCAAATCACTCACTCATTCCCTATATAATGCCACATAGTGCTGTATATAGGGAAGAAGTAAACAAAATTGATTGAGAGAATTCAGACGATGATGTAAATACCATACACCTTATTCACAGTAGAGCCACATATAATGAAAATGACATGAATGAAAATGAGGCTGAGTAGGCTTTTTGCCTAATGAAATGTCTTTGAAAGATGTTTTTTTTTTTTCAAGGTGTCAAAAGTGGAACCATTCTAAACACTTTAAACTACAGTACAACCTACTGTTGATACAGTAAGTCTATCCCTTACAGCCTCCTCGCCATTCTTGTCAAAAATAAAATATGGCGCTATTGTGAATAAGGTACATTAGCTGGAAACAGCTCTGAAGCGGTCACATTAACAACTTTATAACTGACATACATGTACTTGTTACATCTACCTTAATGCTGATAATAATAATAACTTTGTAATTATATAGTATATTCATACTCATGAGCGGTAGGATGATACAATACATTTTTGTTCTGTTAGTTGGTCATATTATACCTTGTGCAACCATGCGTCCTTCTGCGTGGACATTATATTTTAGCTTCGAAATACAGAACGCATAATTTGAATTAATTTAAACTGACTCATCTAAGTTCAGTAGACTCTTGGTTGTCAGTAAAGGGTTAAACTTTAATGTAATGTGACAAATCAACATGGCGAGAAACGTCTTTGGGAGAAACGCCAACAAAAACTACATCTGGTAAGAAACCTAATTAAGCTTTTACATTGAAACCTTTTTGAGTCAAAAGATTAGAGTCTCTAGTTTCATCCTATATGCCATTTTTGCCATGCCAGCATTTCGAACTGTTCTGAACAAGTGCATGCAGACAGCACACTGGAGGTTAAGTCATTCACTAAATGGGGAGCAAGGGATCATCCTATATATTTCCTATGCAGCCAAGTGCTTTCACTCTAAAAATCCTGCAGATGATTTTTAGGACCCCTCAACATGTTTGTCATACATGGGACAGTGGCAATCAGTGCATAGATTCAGAATTTATAATGTATAATTTTATTTTAACATGGTTGGCAGTGATTGGATGATGCTAGCCATTACTTTGAATCAAATTGAATTATGCTCATTTCTGATTGGTAAAATGCTTCAGCACAGGCTATCACTTGTTTGTTTGATAGTGCAAAGAGAGAGCATTGATATTTTGTTGCCAAAATACAAAAAAACTTTGTAACATAAAAGTAAAATCATTATTTATTTGTATAGTTATTTATTTGTGCTTTTCTCATACATGTTGTTCAGAGTAGCAACTAGTTAGTTACTAGTAGTAACTAACTTGACACGAAGAAAAAAAAACTGTTAATAATATGCATTTATTTACATTAAAATAGTATGTAATTACAGTAAAAAGGGTATTTAATAAAAAGGTCTGACTGTAAATTTTAAGGTCTGGCTGTAAATGAAGAACAAACATGACCTCGCACCTTCAACTAACAAATAGGTTTTGATTCACTTTGCTTTGAATATAAATCATACAATGTAAGGTTAATGTTTATGAAAATGGAGGAAGAGCGTTTAGATCTGCTTAAATCTATCTTTGACCATATCAACCCACATAAGTGTAGAACAGTATTTTTACACAAAATAATGCAGCCTAAAACTGACAAAAGAACATTATGTCTGTCTTTTTTCCCTTTTCTTTATTATCCTCCCATTCCATGAGGGGCAACTAGCCTTTTCTTGTCCTGCACACATGAATTTGAACACAGGAGCCAAATACTTGTGCAAATAATAAATAATCATAAGAAACGGTGAACAAATTGATTTGGTGATGTTCAGGATTGTGAACGCTGACACACATCTGTATACAACTAAACACTGTCAAGATTTATGCATAGGCAAGTTCAGTGACACTTCACATAAACTTTTACGAGCACTACAAAAAAGAACTGAGAATAAAAAGCTTATTTTTCCTGCGCATTTTATTTGAAGATTACTGTAGGTTTTCATCATCGATTTATCTTTTGTGAAAAAGGTTGAGCATATGAGCTGACGTCACTTTTTAAGTCTGTAGTTTTTAACTGCACCCAGCAGATAAACAATATGCATAAATACATTTGATTGAATACGACGCAATAAAATGTTCTCACCTAAAAGTTGATGGTTCATGGTTTTGGAAAAGAGTGTAACTGAACTATGCCCAGACACGCGCAAACACGCACGCTCTTCCCGAACTGGACCACGGATTGCTTGACGTCCACCGATGCTGTTGTTGCACGTGTTGAGTGTTGTTAAACTCACCGCTGAGTTTTACGCAGAGAAAGTTCGGATGTTTACCGCCACGATTTTATCAAAATAATTTGGAAGGTCAGACAAAAGTGATTGGATGGCCTCATCGAATCACTGACTTGCATTAAATAAAGAGATTACACCATACCGTGAGACTCTGCGAAGTTTTGGTACGCAAGAAAAACTGTAAATATAATTAGAGAAGCGCGTACCGCTCCACTCCAAGCACTGATTGTTACAATTTAATAGTATTAGCACTTAGCATTTAGCACATTGTTTTTAAAGGTGGAAACAAACACTTTCTACAAACATCTTTTTACTCAAATTATTCTGATAATAAAATTTGTAATGAAAACATTTGCATTATATTATAAAAGAGTTTAAAACACATACATATCCACTAGTGAATCCCACAGTATATTTAATAGAAAACATTTAGTTTTTTAAAAAAAGATATAAACCCCCACACTAAATAAAAATAAATACTGAATTAAAAAAAATGGAGGACACACATAATTATAACAGTGAAACCTTTTACAGTGTGTTGGCGAGTGGTATTTTGATCTCGAGTTTTAGGATATTTTGATCTATGTTGATAAGTCAGTGGTTTCTATTTCACTCTGAGTAAAGTTTTGACATTGTTTGGCATGAGATTTGAGGCTGGGCTTTGCCTAATGTATACAACCGCTATAAATATTAAATGAAAGTTACAGGTGCAAATATTTTGTCAGTCAAACTCTGAGATCTCATCTATAGTGCAGCCGAGCGCACACCCTTAGATGATCCATTTGAACCTTTGAAATTCTGTCAATTAAAAATGAGCTGTGGAACTATATGTTATATACATATTTTTTTTATTTATTTATTTTATTTTTTTTGTATGATGTTTGTGAGATTTGTACATTTGTGCTTTTGTGCAATGTGCTTGCAATCTGATTAGTGTGTGAATGAGTGTATGTGTAACTGTGTTGTATATCTTTGATGTGTTTTAGGGCCGTCCTGAGGAGGAGCTGGACCGCCTGACTAAGAAGATGTTGTATGACATGGACAACCCCCCCTCTCAGGAGTATTTTGGTATGTGACTAGTACACATCACATAGAGCTTGCATGATTATCTTAAAATCTGAAAGCTAGACTATAAAATAAGACCAGATTGAGGTTATATGTATAAGGTAATGCATGAGGTTATATATTGCATCTTTACACTGCAAAGGTGGCACAGAAGCTGAAGTGGCATTTACAGTATGTGTATTCACACAGACTGTTTAATGCTGCTCAGAAGAACATAAAGTAACTGCATTTACAAAGTAATTAGATACAACTGAATAAATAATATTCCAGGTTCAATACAAATTAAACTCAATCGACAGCATTTGTGGCATAATGTTGTCTACCAAAAAAAAAATATTATTCTGACTTGTCCCTACTTAAAAAAAAAGAAAAGAATCGAGGTTACAGTGATAAACTAACAATGGAAGTGAATGGGACGGCAATGGAAGGTTTAAAGGCATAAATGTGAAGCTTATAATTTTATTAAAGCACTAACATTCATTCTGCTGTTAAATCGGGTGTATTGTTTGTGCTGTAAACTTGTTTAAATAGTCCTTTGTACGTTCATTTAAGGGGTTTAGGGTTAATGTTGTTACGTTGTCATGGCAACGAAGTTGCAAAATTGACTATAGCTTTACACAGAAAAGGTTAGTAAGTAATGTTATCATGCTAAAATCATGTTGGCATGCATATTGTTTACTTTTTGTGGCTATACTTTTGAAAAAGTTAGTATTTTAACATTTACGGATTGGCCCCATTCACTTCCATTGTAAAAGCCTCACTGACTCGCTCAATCGAGCTTAACTTGTATTAACCATGAAATATTAAATTCATGTTTTAAAATGTGAAATGAAGAGATGTAAAATGAATAAGAGAGATTTCAGATGCTAAATTATTTATTGGTTACTAATCAAATAAGCACATTTATGACATTGATGACCATTCCTTTGTAAAAATGTCATAATTCCTTGTTTCCATTAAAGCACACAAGATTTAGAGCGCCTTGAGTGAATGCTGTCTTTAAAGAAAAATGGTAACATACTAAACACTAAGAAATTCTGAATGACATTTTCTTTCAAATTGTTATGCTAATAAGATTATTTATCAGGATTAGCAAATAGGGGAAAAAATGAATTAATTAAAAAAATGCAAGACACATTTTCACAAATGGACTCCTTGAACACTCTTTATGCTTTTATGTGTTTCATGCATAATATTGCAGTGATGTCATGTTTAAAAAGGGATGTGGTCATGCTGTCTTTTGCCTACATTAGCCTTTGTTCTGTGTCATTGACTTGAGGACATGAACAGATCTTTCTTTTTGAGAAGCAGGTGTAGGCTATTTGTTGCTTTGCAGAAGTGAGATTAACCCCATGAATGTGATGGGGTCTGTGTTTTGCTATATTCACATCCACCCCCCTCATCTCCAGCAGTCTGAGCTTCCCTTTTTTACCATAAGTGACAGAAGACATTCCCTGCACTTCTTCCCATCAGCTCTTACTGTCAGCTTCTATTTTCACTCAGTAGTGGGGAAACAGAGCTCTGGTCTCCACATCTTCATTACTTCCTCCACTGTCTAAATCGGCACATTTAGATAGACCTGATGACTTTTCTGTATTGTATCTGCTACTCTTGTCCAATTACAACTCTCTCAATTTCAAAGTGCTTTATTTTAAATGCTGTATTGCTAAAGCATGAATGCAAATAATAAAAACAATGACCAAAAAAGCATGCCAGTTATGGAAATATATAATAGTACTTGCAGTATAATAATATATAATTTAAATAATATTTTTTAATTATTTTTAAATACTAAAAAAGAAATGCTGAATAACAGAAAGGAAATAAATATATTAATAAATTCAAAATTTATTTGATACTTTTTTACAATGTCCAGGTTACACATATCTTTTGTAATTGTAGTTAAATAATACTGTAATAACATAAACTAATCGTCTTTACCCAGTATGTGTAAATACATGTAAATATAAATATAGAGTGAAATAAACACTCTAAAACACATCTGTGTGAACAGTTAACCATTCTTTTCCTCTCACACCTTTTTAGTCTTTTTGAAAAAGTTATTGCACCATCTGCCGATATTCCCATATTTTAACACTATACATGTGAAAGCCCTTAACCTCATGACCCTGACCTTAACAAAAGACCTTTTAACAGTCTCCTCGGAGCCAGAAGCATTTCTTATGCATGAAAACAAAATCACATATAGCTGTCACATCCTTTTCTCATATCGGCACACACTTACAGTATATACTAAAGCACTTGCGTCCCCTTTACATAAAGTGCTGGTTTGCATAAAGCAAGGTGCAAGGGTTAATGAAAGACAAAAGAGAGAGGGTGGGCTGGGCTGATGTGTCTTGCTTTCATCAGGGCATGTTTCAGCAACGTGTGGCCTGGAGTAAACGTGTGGCACGAGTGCACATTGTGCGGTCACATGCACACACATATATGCACAGTGTTTGCAAACTACATTAATGGCTAAAGGGAGGTTGAATGCAGCCTACTCATTCTGTAAATGGGTCTGCTGTGAGCCCAGGTCAGCCAGGCATGCCCAATAACTGAGAATGTCACACACAGCCACAGCATCTAACCAAGAGCACTGCACCCCTGGGATTAAAGAGTGGGGCTAACAGGGGAATAAAGCCAATGGTGTGAGAGAAAGAACAAAAAAGAGAATGAGAGACCGCATTGTATGTGAAGATTAAAGTTGGCTTTTAGTCGATGTCTGTTAACTTTGAGGCCATCTATAGTATATGCTAGTGCACTCCAATTTTTTTTTACAAAAACAAAGTTTAATTAGAAATACAGTCTTTGTCTTCTGGCAAACTGGATCAGAGATATTGATGATTTAGCTATATTGTTCACGGGGGCATATACAAATTTGTGTCCAATCAAATGCTCTCCAGAATGAGAACGCCCCCTCCCTCTTAAACCACATGCCACCAATTAAAGTAGCAGTAGCAAGTAACTAATATGAAACTATTTCAGCTATTTACAAAAGCACAAGCCATACTGTATGCCTTTCCCAGCCACTGTTTTATTAGAAAATGTCAACAAAGGAAAGAAAAATTGTGTTTATCGGGTCATTTCATGGGGGCTTTAAAGCCAAAATGAAAACTCATTACACATGACAGGCAATGTTGCTGTAGAAAGGCAAAATGCAGTAACTAAACATTTAGTCAAAAATGTATAATTATGACCAAAATCAGGTCTCTTAGACAACGATCTGTCCTGGGAAAGACGGGTTTGGCTCAAAATCTAACCTAAAACCGAGTAACTATCTTTTAAGCCATTTCCATAAGATTCAGTGTTGCTGTAGTTTTGCCTCTTTACACAAAAAAAAATGGAGTGAGGTTTACTTAAAAACCAATTGAAAGGATCTCTGTTCGTCTGGGAAAGGAGGAAGCAGTAGCTGGGATCACCATTCAATGAGATTTTAATTAGACAGAACACCAAACTGAAAACACAGTAACATAAACACACACATAGCAGCCGCTTGTCTGTCTGTCTGTCTGTCTTTCTGTCTGTCTGTCTGTCTTTGTGTGTGTGTGTGTGTGTGTGTGTGTCTTTCTGTCTGTCTGTCTGTCTCTCTCTCTCTCTCTCTCTCTCTCTCTCTCTCACACACACATCCCGGCTCTTCCCTTATCTCCCTTCCGATGATTAGGCAACTCAGCACTGGGTGTGCATCCTCACGACCAGGCCACGCCCTCCTCCTCGTCACACAAATAAACTAGGAAACAATTTTCACTGAGAAATAAAATCTACACAAAATAATTATTGGTGGCTTTCATTAGAAATTTTCAAGTAAAGTTTACTTTGCAATGCTCTCAAGTAAATTTTACTAAATCTTTTGTTTGTACGTTTTACTTAAGCAATGCAGCACTGATCGTTGCTGCTTTAAAAAAATCTACTAGCATTTCAATGCTTTTCTAATGTACTTGGTCATATACCACATGTCACATTATCCTTCTACAGAGAAGCTTAATGCATGCAATGTAGTCCACAACATCACCTCGCATTACTATGCAAGCAGACCTGAACACTTGTTGCACAAAACACAATGACGTAAGAATCAACAGATTTTGTTTATTTATTTATTTATTTGATCATGAACACGTAATTTTAAGTAGAACATTTCAGACTTCACAAAGCAAGAAGTTACCAAAACAACAACAAAATCAACAATAAATATGTTGTATATCAACTTGCAAACAGTGAAACCATGCACGTTCATTAATTGTTCAAGCCACTGGGGAAACATGCTGGGAACACCAGCTTCAAAAAGTTAAGTAAAATGTACTTATTTATTTACCTGTGAAATGTATTTAAATTTGTAAATTAATTCTACTTTAGGATTGATAAATGATGATGCATTGTAAAGATAACAAACAATCATAAATTATCTAGCTATAGTACATTTTTTTTTTTTTGACTTGTTTGAACCAAGTACAACTGTAGAATTTACTTATATTCAAGTTCAGCCTTTAACTAACTTATTGAAATTTGAAAGTACTTAATCGTTTCTGCTATATTTACTTCACCTCAATATATAATGTATATATATTTTTCAGTGAGGTGCAGAATGCATCAGCCAACATCTAAGAATGAGTGCTTGTCCCTATCGCTTGTTGTATCCTTTCATTTCATACCTCTTCCTTTGCTGACTCCCCCCCCCCCCCCCCCCCCACCCCCATACATCCCCTTCCTGTATGATTTATCTTATGATCCTGCAAGATGTCATCCAGAAGTCCTCTGTAAATCAGGGCTGAAAGATGAGGAACCCTTTGAGTATAAGAAACTCTGTAATTACTACCCATCTGATTGCTTGTTCAATTCCTCCTTCCTTTTAAAAAGGCCAGGATAGGGGAATGAGGGATAGGATGGGGTGAGAGTGACTGCTGAAGTGGATCTCCAAGGTTAATAATTAACAAAATTAATCAGAGTCAAGGCCATGATCTCGCCTGGCTAGACACTTAGTAGAGTGGCATGCAAAATTTTAGGCACCCCTGGTTAAAACTTCTGTTACTGTGAATAGATAAGTAAGTAGAAGATGAACTGATCTCCAAAAGGCATAAAGTTAAAGATGTTTTAAAGATTATTTTTGTTTTGTAGAATTTTAGATTGAAAAAAAATGAAAGGAGCATCATGCAAAATTTGGGCACCCCAATAGATTTGAGCTCTCAGATAACTTTTACCAAGGTCTCAGACATTAATTAGCTTGTTAGGGCTATGGCTTGTTCACAATAATCATTTGGAAAGGCCAGGTGATGCAAATGTCAAAGCTTTATAAATACTCTGACTCCTCAACCCTTGTCCCAACAATCAGCAGACATGGGCTCCTCTAAGCAGCTGCCTAGCACTCTGAAAATTAAAATAATATATGCCCACAAAGCAGTATAAGGATATAAGTAGATGGCAAAGTGTTTTCACATTGCCGATTCCTCGGTTCGTAATGTAATTAAGAAATGGCAGTTAACAGGAATGGGGGAGGTCAAGTTACGGTCTGGAAGACCAAGAAAATGTTCCAAGAGAAATGCTCGTAGGATTGCTAGAAAGGCAAATTAAAACCCCTTTTGACTGCAAAAGACCTTAAGGAAGATTTAGCAGACTCTGGAGTAGTTGTGCACTGTTCTACTGTGCAGCGATACCTGCACAAATATGTCCTTCATGGAAGAGTCATGAGAAGAAAAACAAAATTCAGCATCAGAAGTTTGCAAATGTAAACAAGACTGATGCATTTTGGAAACAAGTCCTGTGGACTGATTAAGTAAAAATATAACTTTTTGGTGCAATGAGCAAATGTATATTTGGAGAAAAAAGGGTGCAGAATTTCATGAAAAGAACACCTCTCCCAAATGTTAAGCACGGGGTGGATTGATCATGCTTTGGGTTTGTGTTGCAGCCAGCGGCACGAGAAACATTTCACTGGTAGAGGGAAGAATGGATTCAATTAAAGGCCAGCAAATTCTGGAAGCAAACATCACACCATCTGTAAAAAAGCTGAAGATGAAAAGAGGATGACTTCTACAACAGGATAATGATCCTAAACACACCTCAAAATCCACAATGGACTACCTCACGAAGCGCAAGCTGAAAGTTTTGCCATGGCCCTCACAGTCTCAAACCTAAACATCATCGGAAATCTGTAGATACCGTAGATCTCAAAAAGAGCAGTGCATGCAAGATGGCCGAAGAATCTCACAAAGCTAGAAGCCTTTTGCAAGGAAGAATGGGTGAAAATCCCCCAAACAAGAATTTAAAGACTCTTAGCTGGCTACAAAATTGTTTACAAGATGTGATCCTTGCAAAAAGGGGTGTTTTGCATCGGGCCCTTTTCCTTTTTTGTTTTTTTGAAACGTTAAAAGATAATAATAAAAAAGTAATATTGCTTAAAATATTAAAGACGTGTCATCTTTAACTTAATGCCTTTTGGAAATCGGCCCATCTTTAACTCTCTTAGCTATTCACAGTACAGAAATTTTTATCAGGGGTGACCAAACTTTTGCATGCCACTGTGTATTTGCTACATTTGGGAATTTTGTAGTTTGTACTGCTGAAACAGAGACATGATTCAGTTTTCTTTTGTCTCTTAACCTGTTCTCTGAGAGTGAATACAACAGCACTTAATTGTGAGATAAGAATGAGGTAGGATACATTAGTGCAATTATTAGCAAAGATTGGATATGGTAATGTAATGGGATACGATACTAGAGCATAAGTCTTCATAAAGACAAGGAATACATAATAGTTTTCACAGTTGGCTGGATTCAACACAGTTCATGCCAGCGCACACAGCACTTTCTCCTTCCTTTACGTTGTATTTTAATTTCTAAAGAGCACAAGCGGGATGCAGATCTGAATAATGCAGACTTTGAGGCACACTGTATGTACCTTGTAAGTGTATTGCCACCAAAACCGTCTCACATGTCTTTGATTAATTCATATTTCTAGCTCACTGTACTTTACAAGGGATCCTGTTCTTTTTGTTCTGGAGAGATTGAATTTGAGTAACTCATTACTCATTAGGGAACTCTCAGAAGAGGAAAAAATCCCTAGTTCCACAGATTGTCTCTCCAAAAACCCCTGACTAATGGTCAACCAAAACTACTACTTTGTGCCTTGACTAGGTGTTGGGAATCGCTGCATTTTATCTGATGAAAGTCAGCTGGAGATATGCTAATAAATTATGAGACATATTGCATTGAAAACTTTATGAAGAATCTTGGAAGAGTTTTTTGAACAGATATTGTACAGGGCCGAGACCCCAGACATCGGACTGTAGTAAATGGGTCAAGTGTGTTCAAACACAGATATTAACACTTCTGTAAAGGCTATACAGTGGCTCATAGTGTATTAATAGATCTTTCTATCAGAGAGCGCCGTTCATTGTCCTAGATACTCTGGTTGAGAATTTGCATATTACTCACTTGCCCTTAGCAAAGTCTCAGGAGTGCGCTATAAAATTCACTCCCACTTGTGTGCGTGAAAACGTGGGATTTGTGGCATGTTAAAGTGATGTAACCCTAAAACAGGTCATGAACTGCATTGGCTCTCTTCCTCCTTGTGAAGTTTTAATGTGCTGGCCAACATGACAGTTTCCGCAAAACACTTCTCCTCAACCCATTAAAGTCATAACTATACAGAAGTGCATTTGCTCTGTGCTGTCAGATTCAGATTTTTCATATTTCAGGTAAAGCTTTCCACTGTTCTTTAAGAGACTTGAACAATTGCTTTTAAAATTTTGTAACAAAAATAAAATTGTCTGAGGATGTCTGATGAAAGCCCTGGATTTCTCTTGTTTTTTGCAAGTTGAAGCTCTTTTGAGGCTGCTTTTTGTTTTTCATATGGAGTGGGTGTTGAACCTTGGCTGCACATCTTTTATTGGTTGAGGACTTTTTATCTTCTTCTTTTATATCAATGATAAAGATTCCTGCTTTATGTAAGCTGACCCAAACATGTATTCCATGTAAAAGAAAAAACATGTAAATCTCGGTTTAGACTATTATTGTATGTACCTTTAGTCAACCAAGTGCTCCTTTTGTGGTCTACAAAACCTTATAATAGGGCTGTCAATTGTTTAATATTTTTGATCAAATTAATTACATGATATGCCAATTTACAAAATAATCATAATAATTTGCATTGATTTCCCAAAATATGCCCCCCAATAAAGATAATTCAATGTTAAATAGACAGCCTTACCTTCAAAATTGTGAAAGTGTTAAATGCTGTAGGTTGGCACCAATGAGGGCTATAAAACCTGATGTGAGCTATAAACTGATCAGCCACAACATTAAAACCACTGACAGGTAAAGTGAATAACATTGATTATATCATTACAATTGCACCTGTCAAGGGGTGGGATATACTAGGCAACAAGTGAACAGTCAGTTCTTAAATTTCATGTATTAGAATCAGGAAAAATGGGCAAGCATAAGGATCTTAGCAACTTTGACGAGGGCTAAATTGTGATGGCTAGAAGACAGGGTCAGAGCATCTTCAAAACAGTAAGTCTTGTGGGGTGTTTCCGGTATGCAGTGGTTAATACTTACCAAAAGTGGTCCAAGGAAGGACAACCGGTGAACCGGCGACCAAGAACCAAGGCTCATTGATTCACGTCGGGAGCAAAGGCTAGCCCATCTGGTCCTATCACACAGAGG
Organism: Moxostoma hubbsi; assembly: GCA_032164185.1. NCBI lineage: Eukaryota > Metazoa > Chordata > Actinopteri > Cypriniformes > Catostomidae > Moxostoma > Moxostoma hubbsi. Next base: position 22,362,964 of record JAVLUX010000017.1, read on the forward strand.
AGCTAATGTAGCACAAATTGCTGAAAAACTTAATGCTGGCCATGATAGAAAGATGTCAGAACACACAGTGCATCGCAGCTTGCTGTGTATGGGGCTGCGTAACCGCAGACCAGTCATTGCCCAGAGCTGACCCCTGTCCACTGTCGAAAGTGCCTACAATGGCACGTGAGCAACAGAACTGGACCGTGGAGCAATAGAAGAAGGTGGCCTGGTCTGATAAATCGTGTTTTCTTTTAGATCATATGGACGGCCGGGTACGTGTACATCGTTTACCTTGGGAATAGATGGCAGCAGGATGCACTATGGGAAGAAGGCAGGCCAGTGGAGGCAGTGTTATGCTCTGGGCAATGTCCTGGCATTCATGTGGATGTTACTTTGACACGTACCACCTACCTAAAGATTGTTGAAGACCATGTGCACCCCTTCATGGCAACGGTATTCCCTAATGGCTGTGACCTCTTTCAGTAGGATAATGCACCCTGCCACACAACAAAAATTGCTCAGGAATGGTTTGAGGAACATGACAAATTGTTCAAAGTGAGCATCTATGGGAGGTTCTGGACCAACAATTCCGATCCATGGAGGTCCCACCTCGCAACTTACAGGACTTAAAGAATCTGTTGCTACCTTCAGAGGTCTTGTGGAGTCCATGCCTCTACGGGTCACAGCTGTTTTGGTGGCACGAGGGTGATCTACATGATATTAGGTAGGTGGTTTTAATGTTGTGGCTGATCAGTGTACATTAGTGTTCCCATTCAATTCAAAGGCAGTTGGACAGCCGTCACATGACAAGCCCCCTATATATATATAAATCTTTCTTTAGAATTCAAATCTTTACTTTTGAATGGACATCAATGAAGAAAGGTGCTTTTTGCACACAGAAATGTGAAGTTAGGGTGTCCAGCAGAAGCAACGAGCCAAATCTTGACCCCTTAGGTTTATACAGTCCAATAATTGTGTACTAGAGAGTCCCAAAAAGTACATCGATTGGCATTTAGCTTTAAAGCATAACTAACCACAGATATAGGATGTAGCCATATTTTTTTCTTTTACTGGCAGTTTTTAATGCTCTTTTCCACAACGATTTTGCCAGAATTATGTTCCAGAACTGGTGTTGACCTTAAAGAAGCAACAGTTTTCTTTACTGTGTCATTGCTTTACAAGTTGCCAGCAAGTTCACGTGGAGCTTGTGTTTTGCTTGGAAACAAGAGGAAAAGATGCCCTTGGCAATGCAAAGTCTCTGGTCAAAAACATAGAGTACATTAGACAAGCACTGACCAGCAGTCACGGAGAACACAAACATTATAGTCTCTTGTGCTTCACTAAATCTTGGCTTAGAGCTGGTACTCCTACCTCCACAGTTGCACTGGATGGATTTATCCTTGTACATGCTAACAGGAGTATGTGCAAGTGTATGAAATGTGTTTTATTTGAAATAACAAATTACAAAGCCATGACAAGTTAATACACAGATTTTGTGACCCAAAAATGAAGCTAGTTGCTTTGGGACTGCAGCCAAATTCCATGCCACAGGAGTTTTCATGTAGCTTTTAAGAAAATGGACAAAGCATGCTGTGGAGGCTTTGCATCATAATTTGGAGGTGACTGAATGGGGCAAGTTATCTGAGACACATGGTTAAAGCCTTCTCTGTATTTTAGACTATATCCACATTTTGTGTAGATAATGCCATCCCTAACAAAACGGTACGATTTTCCCCCAACATCAACCCATTCCCCAGTTATCATGGACCACAACGGCCCTAAAGTACCTACTGAACAAAAAAGATGTTCAGGTCTGGATAGAGAGGATTTGGCAGGTATACGTGAAACGTAACTTTGGGAAGCAAAACATTTCTACTGGGACAATCTGCAGTTCAAACTTCAACAGAAATGTAGTGTGGAACAGAATGAGAAACTTTAGCTGCTACAAACAGACTGGTAACCGGGTAGTTCAGGTAAAACCTGGATATAGTGCCAATTAGGTGAATCTGTTTTTCACCTGATTTTATTTTCAGTCATATTTGGTAAATTTAATGCAACTTACAGTGCATTGTTCCTGGCTCAATTAGGGTCTTTCTGTGTGGAGTTTGCATGTTCTCTCCGTGTTTGCGTGGGTTTCCTCTGGGTGTTCTGGTTTTCTCCACAAGTAAAAAAACATCCAGGTTAAGTGAATTGGAGACTGTAAATTGCCCAGCGTGAGTGAGAGTCCCCCAACAACTGGGGGTTTGTGTCAGGAAGGGCATCCGGCATAAATCAAATATACATGTGGACTATCACAAAGCGGAACTTGCACCTACATGGGACAACCGCTAGGAAAGAGAGAGATGATTTAAGAGATTTTAAGAGGGCTTAAATGTTTAAGGTGGCTTTTAAAAGTTTAAAGATGGACATTTTTTTGCCAATGATTGCCCATGAGTGAAGATGGTAGCCTTCAGATCACACACTTCCAGGGCATCTTGCACTAGCCAAGCGAAAGCCATAGAGATAAATAGTATGGATAGCTCTTTCCTGGTATATTACAACTTGTTGCTGCCTCAAATCAGCTCCAATATGCTGACAGTGATAGACTCTGGCCATTAACTCTCATCTCCACTACCTATTCACCTCATTGCGACAGATTTTCTGTCTTTACCAATTAGATGGAAAGCTTCACAAGGCAGATGGAAGCTTCACAACGTAGGGCATCAGCACCTGGTGGAATCAACACCATTGGGCTCCGTACATATGCCATCGTACTCAGCACTTGTTCTATCTACCTGAGCAGAGATATTTGAGAGGCTGATGCAGACATGGATTCAGCTCACCTGGATCTTCAGCAGTTTCCAAGTTAACCAGAAACACATGAGTATTGATTGGCTGTATTGGTTGTTTCTTGCCTTTTTCATTCTGGAATGCAGTGCTGATTTCTCAGCTCTCCACAAAATCACACTGCTTTCTAGTCTCAGTGAAAAGTGTGGCATGCCAGTTTAATATGTCTCTTTTTTCTCAATCTCTCTCTCTCTCTCTCTTTGCCTTGCACTCTTTCTACTGCTCATACCTCAGATGGTCAGCGAGGGCCTGTTTTTTTTTTGTTTTTTTTTTTGTGATAGTTTGTGTGAGGTGAGATCATCTCACATAAACCTTCACGGTCGGAGAGCGCGGGGCGGCGATTGTGCTTCGTTGCGACAGCTCCACTGAGGCTTGCAAGATTGGCTGCATTGCAGGCCCGCTTCAAGGAGCCTGAGGGCTTACAGTGAATCATGTTGCTAGATTTCACTCGTGGGTGAGGTTTTGACCCCAAGAAAGAATGTTTTGTGCCACACAAATTCACAAACACAGACACATTCAAACACCGCACCACTCCAACCCTTTATTCTCTCTATCAGCCAATGTCACTCTCTCTCTCTCTCTCTCTCTCTCTCTCTCTCTCTCTCTCTCTCTGTCTCTCCCTTTCTATTCACTCACCCTATTTACATCCTGGCACCCATCCGTGTCACTGCTTCCAACCTATTTCCAAAACATGTAACCCATACGCCCTCCATCCCTCACCCTCTCTCTCATCTGTACGCTGCCCCGCAGGCCTAACACACTGAGAGGTAATGCTTTGTGGCATGTAACCCCCCATGCTCTAGAGTCACATCCCACTTTGCCTCATCATTATTTGCTGACATCGGAATGAGATTACAGGGGGTTATGGGTAAGGGGCATTGAGAGGTTGAAGCACATTGATGACACCCATTCCTTTTGTCATCTCAAGGCAAACCAGAGCTGTACAGATTCGAGGAATGCCTTTTTAATAGTCATAGACAGTTGTCTATAGAGGGAAGTAATAAGAGAAACGAGAGAAAGCACAATAAGATAAAATAAAATGGAACGGAGCGTAATTTGGGGATTTTAGTGCAGCAGTAGCTAGCAGTCATATTCTTAACTCGTTATGCCTGTATTTGCTGCCAAACACTCTCAGTGACCTATAATGTTTGTCTGTGGCCATAATAAAATATAAACATTTAGCATGACTTTGCAATTTAAATTTTTTTATTTATTTGTTTTGGTCCTCTGCGCAGAGCCTGTCACAACAACAAAAAAAAAAAATTCCCTCTCAGCTTTTGTGTGAGTGTGTGTGTGTGTGTGGAGGAGGGGAAGGGGGGTTGGGTATCAGTCTGTGTTTGGTAACATTGCTCTGTAATAAATTTGTGAATTAGAGCAGCATAATTTGCTGGAGCGGAACTTGCTGTTGAAACAGATGTTTTTTAAATCATCCCTTTTTTTAACTCCAGCTTGCAGGAATACGTATGTTGTTTGCCATTGTTCCCAAAAAACAGATTTCATCTGTGGGAATCCGGTATCCCTATGTTGCACCGGGTTGCATTACTGCTACTATTTCTGTCTAATAACGCTATGTTGTTTACACCACAAAACATTTTATCTGAAGAAACAAAGTTTCGCAACCCCAGAATATATGTTGTGGATCTGTACTCTTTATTTGTTTACATGCATGTTGTTGTGATGCGCTTTATCTTCCAGTACTGAGAAGGTTGCTTTTTTTCCCTCTCCTTAAAGAATCACTCCTTCTTTTCTCTCACCGTGTGAGAAAAGTTAGGCCTTCCACAAAAAAGTTACTTGCGTTCCCTCTTTACACGGATGATCTTTGATTTCCAGCGATGTAAGATCAAAATTGATGTTTGCGCTCATGCCGCCTTTTATGCACCCCTCTGTATCGCAGCGTGAAAAAACAAAGAGCGGCGAGATGGAGACGTGCAGGAAATCTTAGCAGGCCTGCCACTCAAAACATCCACCGTCGCCAAACAACGGCATCTGCCTGCCACCACAAATACATTAGAAATAAATTATTTATGGAACGCAGTCAAGAACTCTTTAATCTTCTCCTTTTATCCAATTAAGATGCCTAACAACTTGGGAGTGTTGCGAGCATCTCCTTTTTCTTACCTCATACCAACCTTTTTGAATTTTTTCTGAACTTGTGTATAATACAAAATGGAGGCTTCAGAGGAAACGGTGGAGACATTTTTCAAGAAGAAAAAGTGTATAACGTGTAAATGAACTCTTCCACTCCTACCCCTTCTGGTTACAAAGGAACTATTTGAAGATTTAATACGTTGATTTGCCTTCCATTCCCAGAGCAGGGGACACAGGGGAAAGCTCTCTGCCCTGTGTTAAGGGGGAGGATTCAATAGCAGTTGAGTTGGATAAAGATGTACAATTTCCACTTGTATTATTCAGGAATCTGGTTGCTGCTTTTATTGCGAATATGTTAATGCTACGAAACAGAATTAATAATGTTAGACAGATTTGACATTACTGCTTTCTTTTTTCTTTTAATCACAGAATGCAAAATGGATTACTCATAAGCATTATAAATATTAATGTTGTCTGTATTTACAGTATGTGCGATTTTATGTGATTAACTCATTTATAGCAGTATGTGCTCCTCCATACACAGTAGTTTAAGCTGAAGTGTCATTTTTTCAATGTTAAAGTACTTTTGCCTATCCCAGCCTTATATGCAGAGGCAACAAGTAAACAAATTGTAGGCTGATTACCACAGAACACCTTAACATTGCAGTTCTGTTGCATTTTAAATCTCTTGCTCTGTTTGTATGAGCACCCTGACCAGCTAGACCCAGCGGCATTCTCTCAACCAATGGGGTGAATTTGGAGCAGTACTCTGTTTGTCTGATCAATAGAATATGGGGTGAGAGGAAAACCTTTTTGAAAACAGTCTTTATTTTTTCAACACCAATATTGTTAGTGGAGCTGAAATAACACGTCAACTTTAAACTAGGTGTTTAGATTCTTGCACTTGTGAGGTCAAGAGTAACCTGCGCTTGTGCAGCTGAAGAGGGCCTGATAATAGAAAGGTGTTGACATTTTTAAGTGTAATATTTTCTTTAGGAAGTCTCTTTCTATTATGCTATCCAGTCAGTGAGTGAAAGTGAGTCAACAGAGATTTTTGTAGCTACAAATTAGTCAGTGTGGCATGGCGGAGGGTGGGGCCGGGTTGTGATTATACACACCCGGTCCCGTATCAGGCTAATCAAGCCTCCTAGAGGGATAAAGGCCGACTGTGGAAGATGGTGCAGGAGAGAGAGATCGTTTACGGACATGTCCATCGTGTGTGTTTGTTTGTGTCGTTTGGTTAAGTTAATCTTTCAAATATTATTTATATTGTCAAACCAGTTCTCGCCTCCTCCTTGCCCTTTTAAATCCCTTTACACTGGTGCCGAAACCCGGGAAGGAGGAGGGATACGCCGTAGTAGAGTTCTCGCCACTACCGTCCACCCCAACGGAGCAGCCGCGGCCAATCTGCTGGGGGACGAGGAGCCCGGCCGCTTGGAAGCGGAGGAGCGGCCACCGACCGTGAGGGGAGAATGGGCTCCTAACCGACCGCCTGGAGCGGTCAGGGCCGCTGCCAGGGGCGGAGGAGTCCCCTACCAGCCGTTGAAGCGTGGCGGGGTCTGAGACCGCCAACCGCGAGCGGGTCGGGGCTCGCTGCCGACCGCCTGGAGCAGGAGAACCACTGCCAGGGGCGGGGGAGACCCCTTCTGTTCCCCGAGAATGTGGCGGGGCATTCCGTCCACCAGGGGTGGAGGACTGCCTCCGATCCAGCCGGGGAGGCGTGGCTGTTGTCTGTTAGAGGGTGGAGGAGTGGCCGGAGACCAAGCTACAGTGTATCGGAGAACTAGCGAGTAAATTTTTTTTTTTTATCTCACTCTCCTCTCTCTCTCTCTCTCACTGCCGCTCTGCGTTGACCTTATCCTTCTCTTTTAAATTTTACAGTGTTTTTTGGGGGGGTTCTACACTGTTACAGGAAGTACCCCCATTTTAATTATTTCTGTTTCCCTCCCCTTGTCCCCTCCCTCATCCAGGTCGACGGGGATGACCTGCCGGCAGACAGCGTGGAAGGCACGCCCCTCCCAAGGGAAGGGGGGGGGGGGGGGTGTACGTTAGGCCGGGGGCTCCCCAGCCTGAAAGAAAGAGGGAGGAATGTGGCAGCGCGGAGGGCGTGGCCGGGTCGTGATTATACACATCTGGTCCCGTATTGGGCTAATCAAGCCTCAAGAGGGATAAAGGCCAACTGTGGAAGATGGTGCGGGGGAGAGAGATCGTTTACAGACGTGTTTGTTTGTTTGTGTCGTTTGGTTAAGTTTAAAATTAAAATATTATTTATATTGTCAAGCCGGTTCTCGCCTCCTCCTTGCCCTTTTAAATCCCTTTACAGTCAGTTATCAAAGAATAATTGGGCCCACATTAATAGAGACAGTTGTGAACATGTGAATCGCTGATCTGCTGCCTGCACTCATTCGTTTTTACGTAAGAGAAGATATGGATGTGTCTTTGTTTGACTCTCTGTGTGTGTGTGTGTGTGTGTGTGTGTGTGTGTGTGTGTGTGTGTGTGTGTGTGTCTCTAGATCATTTTTGACAGTGCTTATGTAATTTATGTAGGGTTCATCCTGCTCTTGTATTCCCTACTGACTCCAAAATTTAAAGAAATGTCACTTACAACTAGGGACGGGAATCGTGAGAAATTTAAAGGAAAAATGGAGATTGTGTCAAAATGTACTCATCCTCATGTTATTCCAAACCTGTATGACTTTCCTTCTTTTACAGAACACAGGAGACATTTTCTGTTGATAGTGATTCACTTTCAAGCTTTAATAAGGATGCAAAAATTAACAAGCAAGCCTCTTGCATGGCACTCATGATAATTCATTAGCAGTCATGATTTATACTGAAAAATTACTTAAATACTTTGTGTTGCTTCTCATCAAAGCCTATTGTTTGCCTGTGGAAAACTTGAATATGGCTCGAGCAGTGATTCCGATTCCTCTTAAAGGGTCTGGTTCCTTAACAGTTCCAGTAACTATTACATTCACGATTCTTTTAGTAATTTTGAAGAATAATTGAAAAATAAATACATTTGTATTGCATTTACTGCCCCCAGCTGCCTGTTTCCAAATAATAAGATAATTTCAAATTTCTACAGAGCAGAAATAGATATAAATTTTATCAATTTCTTCTAAAAGGCGTTTTTGCAGACTTGAAGACTTTTAGAGGCATAAATCCAATAACAGATCCTAACTAAATTTAAGAAATAAAGAAATGTGATAGCATATTTAATTAATTCATGTATTCTCTTCTAATATTCTACGTATTATAAATAATAATACATATTGTCATAGAAATATCCAGTCAGTAACTGCATTGCTTGAATTAAGTCTCACAGGTCTCTAGTACAACATTAACAAACTGCTGTTGAAATGCGCTTCTGGAAACACTGTCAGTGTATTTCAGCATTATGTTCCATCCACATCGATGGAAAATTGCATGTAGGGGAACTGTTAGCGAAACTGAAAATCGTGAAGGTCATACGCTTCAGGTATTTTTTAAAGAAGGGATCCAATTCTGAACAAGAACCGGTTCTCGGTACCTAATCCTACAAATGAGTCACATGGGCTACTTTTATGATACTTTTGCTTCCTTTTTAAAGCTTAAAAGGGATTACTATCCACTGCCACTCTATTGAAAAGACAGACTGGGATTTTAAATACATTTCCCCTTTTGTGTTCCATAGAAAGAAGAAAGTCATACAGGTGTGTAACAAAAGTAAATTAAGTCAATTATGACAAAAAGTTTTTGGTTTCAATTCTGATTTCACTTAATTGTGGTTCCTTCATAGTTTCTTTAAGATTATTTTAGTACTTTTGAGGTTTCTAACTGTCTGATTTGAGAATATTTTTCCGATGGATTCATTAAGACGAATCAGCTCGTAATTTCATTCATTTGAAAGTCATTTGTTTCTGAGTCATTCTACACTGGTCTGGCTGTATATGTTTGTTGTTGCATACAACCAAGGACAATTCAATTGAAAGATAGTTTGCCTGTTTATTGTCTTTTCATTATTTTGCATTGCCCAGTCTTCATCGCATTGAATACTGAATGCAAATTCACAATTAAAAAAAATCACAAGCATAATTTATTTGTCCATGGCACTGTATATTTATTAGTGGTGCAGGAAAAACTATACAATACATAATGATTTTTGTATTTGAAAAATTGGCCAATGAATGCAGATGTTCAGGAACGTTAATGGAACAAAACTAAATGAAAATAATTTGTTTCCTGTGTTGTTATTTTGTTTTTCTAAATGGAAACGGTTCTGAATAAGCTCTGGTTCTTGAGTCCCAACTTACAACCTGGGACATTGGACGACTGCTAAATAACAAACACAAATTTTTTTTGTGATAAGAATTCTCAGAAGTATTCCCTCATGGCTGTCCTTTTTCTAGAGTTGATTTCCACATTGTCCTCTAAAGGCATTTCAGGATTTCTTTGTACTACAAACTCAGACATCCTGTGAGGCCTTGGCATTCCCACTCCACAGAGAGGAAAGAGGATTTCCGAATGGTTTCCTCCACATGAGTTTTGAGAGTGACCTGCTCTTGTCCCTTGGCTGTACGAGCTCTTTCAATGTGCTCGTCTCTCTCGCACATTTGTTTGGCTCAAAGGGGCCTGTGATCTGGAGCCTCTCTCAGCTTTCGTTTCAGTCCTATCTGAAGCGATTACCTTTGCCTGGGATTCCACCCACCCCCACAGGTCCCCTGGGGAGTCACAGCAAACAGCTCATCTTTATTCCCTCTGCCTGCTCTGTTCTGTGCTGTTCCCTTGCTGCAGGTACAGCTCAGAGAGGTTGGGGTGGAAATTATCTAGAGATCAGCATCGGTGAAATACCTGCCGTCCCCTCTCATTAGTTTTAGTGACAGTTCAACATGGGGCACACAACACAAAGCTAAGTGGTACTTATGAATCAACATGACATTTGCTTTGTGCTGTTGTTGTATAGACAGATGCGGCAATACATGGAAACCTTAGGTCGGATCATTTAACAATTACTTTAAAGGTGCACTCTGTCACTTTTTCCTCATTAAAAAAAAGTTTTACCCCTCTAGGGATCAATAGTACCTTTAAATAATATGCTAAATGAAGACTTCAGTCATTACAACAGATAAAATTAGAGCTGTTGCATTTTACATGAAATGGGTAGCCTCATGGGGACCGCCATGTTGAGATCACATGATCAGCCAAATACTGCTTATTTAATCTTGGTAAAACCCCTATTATCAAACATTTTCACTGACAGAATTATTGAATAGTGACTGACTGGACATTTTCGATGGTAAACCCGGTCTCATGGCAATTTGTAATATTAGTACTAGAATGCAAAATCATGAGAAACTGTACGAGATCTCTCGTACAAAAACATGCACGTTTTACTCACGTACAGAAAAATAAACAAACCAACAACATTGTTTTTATGATTTTTCCAAAGTGTAACCCCAAACCAATCCATGATTTGAATAGCAAAATAACTTTTGTGTTATCTGGAAGAAAGAAAACATCTGCGCTTGGAATGAAATGAGGGAAGTGTATTACAGATTATTGACATAGATTATCCATTTGCATTGCATAAATACATGTTAAATTTGTTTGTTGATTAGTTGGTCTTTAAGGGTATAAAAGTACCTTTTCGTTCAAGCCAAGTGGTACCATATCTTGCAGTTTTGCCATCTCGTACAAACTATTCAGACTGATATCAGAGAGAAATCGTCTAGGTTACAGATGTAACCTCCGTTCCCTGATGGAGGGAACGAGACATTGTGTCGATGAAGCTACACTAGGGGTCTCTCTTGAGCACCGAATATACCTCTATAGATCTATGAAAAAAGGCCAATGATAAGTCGGCAGACAGAATTTACATGCTCCACCCCCGGACATACGGGTATAAAGGCGGGGAAATATATCTGTTCATTCAGGATTTTTCTGTGGAGCCGGAAATGGTCCGGCCACAACAGTGGCTCGGCTCAGCAATGTGGCCAGGAGGATACAACATCAGTGGGAACTGCCCAAGGGAGACGCGGGTCCGCTCGTAAGGGGACCGTACCGCAGAAATTACACACGGGGGGAAGTCTACATAGGAGCCCTGACCTGTGGAGCACCTATTCCAGTACAGGGTAGATTTGAGTACCCGCAGTGGATTGGGTCGGCGAATTCCTCCGCCGAATTGCGGACCCAGAGGACTAGGGAGGATCTCCTGGGAGAAAAAGCGCACGGTATTACCTCAACCAAGGGAAAAGGCACATGGTGCAAGCGATCCACGCAGTCAGTCTGTCAGCATGTTACCGAGTTCTACTGGCTCGGACCTGAGAAAACACGAAATGAAACTGACTCTAGACTGAGATTGTAGAATCTCGTAAAGGTATTAGGTGTTGCCCAACCCGCTGCTCTGCCCATGAGGATGCAACACTCCTTGTTGAGTGTGCACGGACCCACAAAGGGGGGGCACGGCCTGGGTGCTATAGGCCAATGAAAAGAGCCAATTTACCAATTTGCGAAAAAGCGCCACTTTAGGGCGTAAAGTTGCCTGGTAGAAGGGGCTCTGCTTGGTTGATCGTGTCTACGACAGCAGGTGGTAGATCAGCTAGATCTTCCGCGTCCTGTCCAGGGGCCAGACATGGAGGATAAAGAAGGTCTTTCCTCAGGGGAATTTGACAGGGAGGGGCTGTCGCGAGGAGTACGAGATCAGAGAACCAAGCCCGGGTGGGCCAATAGGGAGCCACCAGAGTGTTTGTTCCTCGTCCTCCCTGACTTTGCACAGCACCTGTGCAAGAAGACTCACTGGGGGAAATGCATACTTGCGCAGCCCCGTGGGGAGCCTCTGTTCGGGCTACCAGAGCGGGCAGTGGGAGGTCTCCTGGGAGGTGAACAGGTCTACCTGAGCCTTGCCGAACCGTTTCCAAATCAGCTGGACCAACTGAGGGTGAAGCCTCCACTCTCCTCTGGGCAATCATTGCCGTGATAGCGCGTCCGCCATCGCATTGAGGTTGCCGGGTACGTGAGTGGTGCGCAGTGACTTGAGTCACTGCTGACTCCAAAGGAGGAGACGACATGTGACATGTGGCGGGAGCGTATGCCGCCTTGGCGATTTATGTACTCCACCGTGGTGGTGCTGTCTGATCTGATCAAGACGTGTTTGCCCTGAAATAGCGGGATAAATGTCTGCAGGGCAAAGAATACACCCAACAACTCTAGGCAGTTGATGTGCAAGCACAGCGAGGCCCCTTTCAACGGCCTGTGGCTGCGTGCCTATTGCACACTGCGCCCCAACCCAATTTGGAGGCGTCGGTCGTGACCAAGATGCGTCAGGACACCTGATGCAAGGGGACTCCTTCCTGCAGAAAGCATAGGTCTGTCTAGGGTTTGAATGTTTGATGGCAGGCGGGGGTGATCATCACACGGTGCGTACCGCAGCGCCATCCTCGACTCGAGTCTGGAGCCAGTGCTGAAGCGGTCTCATATGCATCAACCCCAGCGGCGTGACCGCTGTGGAGGATGCCATATACTCCGGGAGCCTCTGGAAATGTTTTTAGGGGACCGCAGTGCCTGGCCTGAAGGCAGCGAGGCATTCCAGCACTGACTGCGCGTGCTCATTGGTGAGGCGCGCTGACATTGAGACTGAGTCTAACTCCATGCTGTGAAAAGAGATTGTAACGTGTTTAGACGGGCAAGGAGGAGGCGAGAACCGGCTGGACAATGTAAATAATATTTTAATTCTAAACTTAAAACAAAGGACAAACACACACATGACGGACATGTCCGTAAATGATCTCTCTCTCGTCGCACCATCATCTGCCATCGGCCTTTATCCCTCTCGGAGGCTTGATTAGCCTGATATGGGACTGGGTGTGTATCGTCACGACCCGGCCCCACCCTACACCCTGCCACAGAGATGCTCTGAACCGGGACGACCTTGCTCTTTTCCCTGTTGACCTGAAGCCCTAAACGGTTGAGGTGCCTGAGCACCTGGTCCCTGTGGGTGCATAGTAACTCTCGGGAGTGGGCCAGGATGAGCCAGTCGTTGAGGTAGTTGAGTATGCGGATGCCGGCTTCTCGGAGTGGGGCAAGGGCTGCCTCTGCGACCTTCGTAAAGACGCAAGGGGACAGGGACATGCTGAAGGGGAGGACATTGTACTGATATGCCTGGCCATCGAACGCGAACCGTAGAAAGGGTCGATGTCAAGGCAATTCTGAGATGTGGAAGTATGCGTCCTTCAGGTCTACCGCTGCAAACCAATCTAGATGCCGGAAACAAGTGAAAATGTGTTTTTGTGTGAGCATTTTGAACAGGAGTGTGTGCAAAGCCCGGTTGAAAACTTGCAAGTCCAAGATCGGTTGTAAGCCGCCAACTTTCTTGGGTACGATGAAGGGCTGTAGAAACCCTTCTTTATCTTGGTTGGCGGGACAGGCTCTATCGCGCTCATTTCCACGCTCATGGAATTGGCATGTTTGGTATGTACTGTGGCAAAGCGGACACCCCCGAAGGGGGGGTTGTCATGGCAAACTGAATTGCGGAACCGAGTCAGATGGTCCTGTCCAGCCAGCATGACGGGTTGGGAAGTGAAAGCCATGCATCCAAGCTCCGTGCTAGGGGCACTAACGGGACGATTATTTTTGACGTACCCGTTGGGGCTTTGTAGCGGGGCGGAGCAGGTATGGTGTCGGCAGGCAAAAGTGTGTCCCGAGGCTCCAGTGCTGAGAAAAGGCTCAAAGCACTTACCTTGCTCCGCACACCCTGCAGGGGGTGGGTTAGTGACTGAGGAGGAGGTCCAGTAGAAGCGTCCTCTAGGCTCGTCAGGACCGGCCGGCCTGGGAACAGACGTGGGGCTGAAGGCGGAGGGTCCGCGTCCAGCATGTTGGGCTGTTGAGGTGTGGCGGCAGAGTGCCGTGAGAATGCCATTTGTGGGCCAGGTGACCCAGAGACAAAGGAAATATTTTATTGAGAATAACAAATGACAAATGAAATAAACTGAAACAAGGATTCTCCTCCCGGCCCTCCACCAGGGGACGGAGTGGTCTGCTTACCATCTCCGGAGCGAACGTCTTTGTCCCTGGGTCGATCGTCTCAGGAGCGCCTGGGAGCCTTCCGGGTCCTCGAGGGGGTCCGTGAGACGGGGCGGGCGCTTCCTGCGTGGCGCTCGACACCGGGGCTGAGAGCTGGTCCTGGGTTGAGGCGGAGCTGTGCGTTGCTTAGCCACAGGGGGACGCGTTCTTGGCGAGCAGACGGGGCATGGCCCATGACAGCAGGTTTACGGCGGGGCAGGATGTGTGAGATGGACTCCATCTGCTTTTTCACCGCAGAGAACTGCTGGCCGAAGTCCTCGACGGTGTCGCCGAAGAGGCCGAGCTGGGAGACAGGGGCATCGAGGAAGCGTGTCTTGTCGGTCTTGCGCATCTCGACCAAGTTGGCCACAGATGACGTTCCTGAACCACAAGTGTGGCCATCGCCTGCCCGAGTGACTGCGCTGTGGCCTTCAGTTGCTGAGCGCAGTTCCTGCAGCACGTCAGGATCAGGACTACCCTTGTGCAGATCTTTGAATGCCTTGGCCTGGTGGACTTGCAGGAGGGCCATGGCATGCAGGGCGGAAGCGGCCTGTCTGGCGGCGCTGTAGGATTTATTGGCCAGTGCTGATGTTGTCCTACAGGCTTTGGAGGGGAGCACAGGGAGACCCCGCCAGGTGGCAGCGTTCTCGGAGCATAGGTGGATCGTAACCGCCCTATCCACCTGGGGAATCGCCGTGTACCCGTGGGCCACTCCACCGTCTATGATAGTGAGAGCAGATGAGCGAGGGGCTTTTTGACGAGTGGAGAAGGGTGCTCTCCATGTAGTCGTCAGCTCATCATGCACCTCCGGGAAGAAAGGGACGGGGGGGGGGGGGACGTGACTGTGAGTGACACGCAGACCCAAGGAACCAATCATCCAGCTGCGATGGCTGTGGGGAGGACTGAGGGTTCCAGTCCAAGCCCACGCTGGCTGCGGCCCGGGCAAGCATGTCGGACATCTGGGCATCAGCCTCAGCCTGGGTGTGCTGGCTCAGTGGCGGCAGTCCAGACAAGTCATCTACGTCAGATGCCGGACCGCTCTCCGATGCAGCGGCGAGCTCATCCAGCTTGAGGGGCTCCAGAGGATAGGCAGGCAGGCTGGCTGTGAGGCAAGCTGCTGTTGCCTCAAGCCCGGACGGAAGTCAACGAGCGTGCCAATGGGCGGGTGGTTTGCAGTTTGATGTACCCGTGAAGCCGCGCCCACTGCCTTCCCCAAACCACCTCCATCGCCAGCTGCATCGTCCTCAATCCCGTGGGAAGGAGTGATGTGGGGGGGTGGCTGGAGTGGCGTTCCTTCGGTTGAAGGAAAGCCGCGACCGCAACGTAGCCATGGTCATGTTCTCGGAGTGAGAACCATGAACCATCCACAAACGCTGCCTCGGTGTGATCGCATCCCAAACACACGAGACAGCGCCTGTGGCCGTCTGTAGTGCACCGTAGATCCAACAGCAGATTGCTCAGAGGAAGAGGAACAGGTGTGTGACTCGCAGACCATCGGCTCCAAAGAAAATTTCTGAATGAACAGACATATTTCCCCGCCTTTATACCTGTATGTCAGGGGGCGGGACATGCAAATTCTGTCTGCCAACTTCTCATTGGCCTTTTTTCATAGATCAGAGGTATATTCGGCGCTCAAGAGAGACCCCTTCAGTAACCCTAGACAGGGAACTGAAACAATAGGTTGACTTTTCTTTAGCTAAAGTCAGTCTGTGCTTCTCGAAATAAAAACACTGCCTCCAGTGGCCAAAGCGGCAACTGTTTTGTGTGTATGGGCACGCAAGTCATTTTCCAAAATAAATGTCCATGGCGGGGCACCAAAAGCAAGTTGTGAAGTAAGTTGTTTTCAGCTGAACAGGCTGTAATACAGTAAAGAGGATTGGATATTTCATAAACTGTATCACCCAATACAAACCCCAAACCTAAACCTAACCATCAGTGGAGTAAAAATTTATTTTTAGAGGGAAAAATGTAACCTCTGAATCGGATATCTGCTTACGTAACACACTTCTGGTCATGATACAGGGGAATGTAAACACACTGGAGCGATGCAAAAATGCTGCTTGTCTGTGAGTCAGCATAATGTGGCCTATCCTAGGGTTTCTGTTTGATCATGTTGAACTATTATTTGTCATAAGACTATGTGGAATGACTTACTGCGATTGATGCTGCATCCATGTTGCTAGGTATCCTTACAATTCCAAGACAACTACAGTATGTCGGCCAGCTCTACTTAAACAAATAGTTACTGAAACTATTTCAACTACTGTAATGGGCTTCTCAGCTGCCTACAGAATCCATCATAAAGCTCTCTCATTTTATCTTCATTCATCCACTTGAATTGAACGGGTATCAACCTGTGTTAATCTACAAACACAAGGAGAAATATCTTTAAAACTAGTTGAGAAGGGGTGCTCATTTTCAGCTCATCTTTGATATCTAATCTGAACAGCGGAAAAGTTCAGTCTGGTTTGTTGATGTCTCCGACAGCTTCAGCAATGAAAATGAGAGTGTGTCTGAAATTTTGCCAGCTCACTGCCTCGCCTTTTGTCTGTGACAAGCTTGAACTCAGCTCTCATTGCAGAGTCTATCATTTCTAATAAAAGGCTTAAATGAAGCACAAAAGAAAGAGACAAGAAAAAAAAGGAACTACAGAACTAAAGTTAAGTAAATTAATTCACAATATCTCACATTCTCTGTCTTTTTTTAAGATTGTATCTGTGCTCAGATGTGTAAAAGGAAAACACCACAAGATATGGCTCTAAAGCGCATTATTTCCTGATACTGCTAATTAAACTGCTAGCATCATTAATTGGTTTGAAGATATCTTTGCATTGAGTTGGAGACATCTTAAGCCCAATTAAAGATAGCTTCAACTCAATTACAGATATCCAAATGCCATGGCCCACAATATGCAATCAGGATTGTCTTCTTTTTTGTGTGCAATAGTAAATGCCCTATAACTCAAAGATTGCGCTCTTTTTACTTCGAGTTTCCTTTTATCATGAAAAGATTGTATGCGTGTCAATGTGCCAGTGTGTTGTTTAATCCTATTCTTAGTGGAGATATTATATGTAGCTGTTAGGCGAAGGGTGGGATGAACAGTGCGGAGAGGCATGCTGAATTTTTATTAGTAACTCATTTGAATGTATATGGTATTAGTTCTGCTCTTTGCTTTGAGTGATACTTGTAAGTCTTTATTTTAGATTGTAATCGCATATATTTGAACATGGATTGGAGGGGAGTGTGTTAGTTGACAGATGGTGGACATTATTTGCACCAGCAGTGATGCATTGATCTCCATTCTCTTCACAAAGGGAAAAATCTGTCTCTGTAAAGTGACTGACCTTATTAAGTGCCTTAGAGTTCTACAACTGTAGGGCAACCAAACTTTGCCCATTAAAAAAAAAAAATAATTAAAATAAATCAAAACACGTTAAAGGGGAAATTCCCTGGAGATCGTACCAACCTAACTTTAGAAATGCTCCTCATATTCATTTTCTTTTGACATTGATTCTGAATTCATTGATTTTATCTACCAGAATTGCAATTGGAGATTAACTCTCAGTCAAGTAGATTATGTTATCACTGGTTGAACAACAAAGAAAGAGTTGGTTTGAAAGGGCGACAAGCACACTGTTTATTTAAGATTATCTCTGAACCCAATTGTTTTATGTGTTTGTATACTTCGTAGTTAAAGTGTTTGATCTGAACTTTGTTAGAAAGTAGACACAGAAACCTTTTGGTCAAGGTTTGGGAGAGGGCAAAGGGCAGATTACCCATATAAATACTAGGTCAGAAACCTTGCCTGAATAGCCATTCTTAATGATTAATTTTTTTTATGCTTTGTATGAAAGTGGCAGATGGTGCTGCTTAGATAATATAAATTATCCGATTAACTTTCACCTCTACTGTCCTCTCTCTCTCTCTCTCTCTCTCTCTCTCTCTCTCTCTCTCTCTCTCTCTCTCTCTCTCTCTCTCTCTCTCTATATATATATATATATATATATATATATATATATATATATATATATAAAATGTTTCTGCATTTTTAAATGTTTGTTTTAGTAAGTAACACTTCATTTGGAAAATAGTGTTTACAAAGTGCTTTACAGAAGACATATATTTGGCCATAAACATCCACATACATGCATTTCGATGGACATACAAGAATATGAAAACATAATGAGATAATATCAGAGAGTACAAAAAAACTGCAAAAAAAGAGAATAAAAGAAATTTACAGAATAAAATGCAAAACAAAAAGAGAAGATAATTAAAATATAAAATGTTTAATAATTTATATTTTTAAAATATGTTTATAAAACAAGTTTATGTATTTGCAGTCAGCATCATAACAATTCCAAATGCTGAATTTTTCCTCCACAGGTCAGTGTGCAAGCTGTGGAGAAAATGTGGTGGGTGAGGGGACAGGTTGTACCGCCATGGATCAGGTCTTTCATGTGGACTGCTTCATCTGCATGACCTGTGGCTCCAAGCTCAGAGGGAAGCCTTTTTATGCTGTGGAAAAGAATGCTTACTGCGAGCCCTGCTATATTGTGAGTGTGATCCATGCACACACTATATATGCACACACACTGTCACATTATTAAGCTGTCCATTCATCACCACCTTATTGGTCTTGTATTGAATATAAACCTGCACACACAACCACACACACTGGTGCTGAACCACAAACCGCTAATTCCACATGCCAGGAGGCGGGATAATGTCTGACCTAGGGATGCTCCGATCAGGATTTTGAAAGCCGATATCGATCAATGATATTTTTTGTCACCTGAACAGCTGACACCGATCCCAATACCAATCATTTCACCTTATATCAGGATCTCTGTCATGACTGGCTATATGTAAGCTTTCTGCACACTGTCACTATTAATAGAATTTTCCTCTTCCCAGTAATATCACTTTTTTATTGTATCTTATTATTGTATAAATAATTATATTTATAAATTCCTTCCCTGCATTTTAATTTAGTAAGATGATTGTGTAAATTGCTTGAACTTTAATGAGGTGAACACGCGCTCTTTCATGAGGGCTAGATATAAAGAGATAAAAGGAAAACGGACTCTACAGGTGTAGCTGCTGTTAATGCCGATTAATCGGGAGATATTTAATAAAGATGTTTTAATTACACCACATCTTGTAACTCGTGTTATTACTAAGATGCCTATGTCCGGCGGAGATTGGGGAGCTGCTGCCATGAATGATAATAAGGACCGTTTTTTCATCTTGCGCTGTTTTCCCACGTGTTTTTTGCGACATGAGCGATCGGTTTACACGAATGGCCGTGTTACTGATCACCGATCGAGTAATAGGACGTGAATATTGGCCGATACCGATCAGTGGCCAATCAATCGGAGTATCCCTAGTCTGAACCATGTAGTTTTCAAAAACTGTATCAAATAAATTTTAGCAAGATTGGCGTAAATCACTTTATATTCTAATTGAATTAACAAAACTTTCGCATTAAATGCCAGATCTAGTGATGTGAAACGTGCTCAGTTGACTGACATTATATTTCTTTGTACTGTATAGCTGTATGTCAAATCTACAATGTTAGTCTCTTTAATGAAATTGCTGGCGAAAAGTTTTGTTTTATTTCGTCAATGGTAATGAAAATGTGACGAAAGACATGACGTTATGATAATCAAGGGATTTTAATTCAAACATTTGGTTGGTCAAAATATGACAAGTTTTGGTACTTGTAGTACCACCTGTTTACTCCAGAGGGCAGTAACTGAAATTTCAGCTGTATGAGCAACGCGCAGTTTATACAGTGAAGAAAACACTTCAGTAGGCAGAACAACACAAACATGCGTTACGTTTTGCGTTCAAAACACTCGGAGCGCAAATGCAATCTAAGGGATCTAAGGGAAGGCATTTTGTGATTATGTATAATCATTATATATTGAATTATATGAAGGGCTTTCTCAGCAAATATTTGTATATGTGATTAATCACAATTAATTAATCGGGACACCATGTAATTAATTCGATTAAAAATTGTAATCGATTGACACCCCTTATATATATATATATATATATATATATATATATATATATATATATATACACACTAACAATAATTATTTTTAGAAAGAAATATAAATAATCATTTTTAAATTAAAGTTAAAAAAATTCATTTTGCACATTAATGTCAACTAAAATATGATATCTTTGTCAAATGAAATAATATATAATTTTAGTCATAGTAAAGTTGACTACAATTATAACATGACGAAATATTTACAAAATGTAATGTACATTTTAGTGAAAAGACAAAAAAAATGTACTGTAAAAAATTATGAAAAGATTATGTTGCAGTGCACCGGACACTTATCTTCCCCTGTTCGTCTAAAATAAAATTATATTTATTAAAAATAGAATATGTGAAATAACAGGTATGTGTTGTGACCTAACACACGATCATACTGTTGCTTTACTCTGCCCATTTCTACATGCATATCCAAGAGGAAATACTTGAACAGCACTAGTTTGCATGCTTTTGAAGCTCTGGTTTCCTTGTCTTCACATGAAGCTTGTTTCAGCTCTCATTAGCTCCATGTTCTGAAGACTTGTCTAAGATCTGCCAGAAGCATCTGTTTCGGTGTAAAACCTGGATTTACGTTCTCTCAGAACTGTTACCAGAACCGCTCCTCTTTTCATAATCATTCACCTATTCCTGTCACACTCGTCATTCTTCCCCGTTGAGCTGCTTCACACTAGTTAGCTCGGTAGTCAAATCTATAAGAGGCATAAAGATTAGACAAACAGTGGCCTCGCATGCAAAGGACCGAGAGTCACGTTCAACTCCATCTCATTCATCTGATAAGCATTCACACGGGCAAATCACACTTCAAATGTTACACAAGTTTTAAAATCACATTAGAATGCCAGATAGGATTAGTGTCCTTTGTAGATTGGAAACCAAATCAAGCCTCCTTCCTCACCCACCAACGTCCACCTTCCTTTTTGGGGGGCTGAAAATATCTGTTGAAAATTCTCCTATTTCCTCAGACAAATGCTAAGAGAAAGGGAAATTAGTGACAGTTACAGTAAGACAGGGAAATTAACATTGTGAGTTAAAGGTTAGGATTTTCTTTTTCTGGCATGCTTTCCCACATCTGAGTGTTGTGCAACAACTACATGTGTGCTGGTTGACATTGTTTGCCATCTTTATATATATTTTTTTTGTTCATGCATTGCAAAGCAGGCTTTTGAACTATTCTGTAGAGAAGTGAAAAGGAAACAGAGTATTAAAGCAATTTACTTGGTATCCTTGTCCTCAGTAATCCATCTGTTGGGTTAGAGAAAGCTCCACAAACATATATTTAATAAATACCAGCCACAAAGTGCTAAAGGCTTTGATGTCTCACATTTGATGTTATAAACCCTTCCATGACTGTTCTACATCCACACATTTGGAAGATCTGTCGATCAAATTAGTTAACACTCAGCTGCCAATGGCCAGGCTTGACCTGTCTCAACCATGCCTCTTAATAGAGAGCAAGATCTGTAGGATATTCAGCCAGAGTAAAATATTGTTAGAATAAAGTCTACTAATTTTAATAGATACATTTTGGATTGGATTCTATTTATTTGATGACTCAAACAAGCCAAACTGCAGAAGAGTCGGTATCTGTTTGACCAACCACTGTGGGAACTATCTTTAATGTAAATCTAGGAAACATTGTGAAACCAGGGGAATCGGTCAGCACCAAAATAAGCATTAACAAATCTTACAAAGAAACCAGGCCATTCCTCAAACTGCCTGTTATTTCATCATTGTTTCCCATCACACTTGTGTTACTTCCATTTCCTCTGACATGTGTAGCCCACTTAAATTACTGTTATGGCCAGAGTATTTCCCTATTTCTCTTATAAGAACCCACTGTATTACTGAGCCAGCACCTTTTTGAGTGATCTTCCCTTTTATCGAGACAATGCAAATTTCAAAGAAGTCAGAATATTGTTGATATTACTGTAGGCAAGTTAAGAGGCCTAAACTAAAATGCTCGACCATTTTTCTGATGACTGCTATCTTAAATCTACCAAATGAGTACTAAATGCATTATTGCACTAAAGGTGCAATTGTCAGTGTGGTTCATCCTGCCGTAACGATAAATATGGAGATTCACTTTATCCTGTCTTTGATCACTTTTGAAGGGCTGTTTGTCTATTGAATTTGGTTTACAGTATTTGAGATCTTTTGCAACTCCTACTTGTGACTAGACCCATATTGAATCTGTGGATGCAGAATTTTGCAGAAAACTAAGTTTTCGCAGATTTGGGGCACCTATCATTCACAAATGTAAACACATTCCCAGCCCCCTTACATAATTGTTTAACCCTATAACGCCGGTTTGTATAAATTATGATACACAATGTTTTAGAGCTCTCGTTTCACTGTCTGTTCAAGGAAATGAGCCAAACAACCTATGGCATGTGTAGTTACACGTTTATTGCACCATCTAGTGGTTATTCGCGTTGGGGGGGGTTATATCGGTCAGTTAAAAAAATGGCGGCGGACTTGCGTGAAAAAGGGCTCTATGTTGGGACAGCTTATTTTAAAAGTTCAAGGTAAGATTATAATTAAAGTTATTGACATTTTTTACAATAAATATTTTCTTTAAAAGACTAGCCTGTCAGTATTTCAAAGCACTATGTTTAAGTTAATAAATTACTATGTTGAAATTATGTTTATCAAATTTGATATATTAGCTTTATGGGTTAAATTTGCCATAAGCACTCTGTCAGATACATGTTATGTATCTGACAGAAATGTATATGACAGAAACTTTACAAAGCATTATTGTTCTTTACTCTTGAAAAGATTAAATAGGAAACTTTGATATAATAAAAAAAAAACATTTGTTATAAGTGTTAAATATATAAGAAAATTATTATATTTGTTTTTAGAGGGCAAAAAGGTATCTCAGATTTCAATTATGACAAATTTGAAATATGACATTCTGTAATAGACAAATACATCATATAAATAAGAAATACAAGAATGTATATGATTTGCATGCCTCTACATCCTTTTATCCTATACCTTTTTAGAATCAGGACAATCAAAATATTATAAGGAAGATTACTGAAATTGTATATATATATATATATATATATATATATATATATATATATATATATATATATATATGTGGCTTTTTCAATTTTGTCTAATGGTACTAAAAACAGATTAATGTAAAAAAAAAATAAAAAATAGGGAGAGAATTTTCTGACATTTCATTCATATATCAGGCTTTACAGGGTTAAGTAATACTTTAGCTAATTTGATTATGTTTTCAGCAGCCATTAAGACTGTAGTACTCTTAACTCAGTCCAAGTCCACACTATTCGTTTTCTGTTTCCTAACATCATTACTTTCCAAAGTATGCAGAAAGTTATCGAAAGTCTGTTTTTTTTTTTTTTATGGGAGAAAAAAAGAAAAACACATTTCTACTGTGGATATAGCAAAATCCATGTGTTTTCACATTAGTGTGTTTATGTGGCCTTACCATGTTTAAATCCATTCTGCAGATTTTCCAGCAAAATCAGTAAAATAACTACATATTCTGCCTGGGCCTGCTCATAATAAGGTTCCATCCTCTTTTTCAAAAATGGTTTCAACATTTTATGCTTTATTCATTATATAAACTTTGTGTAATGAGGATCTGTTTGCCTACATGGCAGTTTCAGGGTAGTTGATGGGAAATGCCAAGTTCTCCACATTTTAACCACTTGTGTGAACTCTGAGGTTTCAGTGCCTTTCTTGATTGCCCAGTGCTCAAGAAAAGTTTGGCAAAAGAAGAATCCAGGCATTTCCAGAAGTGTCACCATCTTCAAACTACCTCACCAACTCTTACAACCTTTCAGCAAACAATCATCTACATTTGCCTTTGGCACAGTGCCAGCTTAGAGAGTACAGTTTGAGACAGCCTCATCATTGAATATTCAAGGGAGCAGAGGCAAATTGGAAATAACAAATCTTGCAAGTCTTCTCTTTGTTGCTTATTTCAAGAGCATTGCTGTATGGAAGATTGGTTTTCTGACTGCTAATAATTTTTGGATATTAAGGTCACTTGATGAGTGATCTTCTAACTGTGTGCCGTTCCAGTGCTTCAAACCGCAACATAATATACTGTGAGACACACGGTTCTGTTGAGTTTTAAAGGAATTGTTCCCCCCCAAAAATATTATTATTTGTTTCAAAATGTACTCACATATATGTCATTCCAAACCTGTATTACTTTCGTTCTTATGCAGAACACAAGGTTTTTTTTGGTGAATATCCATCTGTCTTTTCAAAAGTGTCATTTGTGAGAAAGTCTTACAGATCTCGAATGGCATATTTCATAATTTATGACAACGTTTTCATTTTTGGGTGAATTCTTACTTTAAAGTGATTGGAAATGGGCCAAAAGTAACAGAATTGCAAAGCAGTATATAATCTTTGTTCCAAGGAATATCGTGAGACTGTTATGTCTGAGTACAACTTCAACATTTGCGTCACTTAAACACTGTAGTATCAGTGACTTATTCAATCTCTTCAATCACCCCCTCTGACCAGCTCTCAGAATGATTGTGCTTGTCTTCCTCTGGAACTTTTCCAACTTGGAACCATCTGCTAAAATGGGCCGGGATAATTTAAGAACTTTATTTATGCATTTCATCAGCATAAATGTTCTTCTGGCGCAAGATCAAAAGGATGGAAGAAATCTGAATTTCTTAATGAAAGTAATTTCTTCTTCTTTTCTCCTAATCCTCAGGGTCATACCCCTCTGTGTGATTAGAGAATGAACATGAGACTTCTGTCTCTGTAGAGACATGGCAGTCCCCCAGTGAGGTAGGGGAAAACTTCAAATGAGGCCAGAAAGTCCATCTAGGAATCTTTTAAGAAAGGAGAATGCTCATTTTACATTATTTAGCAGTTTACTGTATTTATCTGCTTGCTCCTATTTTTAATAGGAACTGTGTGGGCAAAAGCAGACACAGGATCATAACATTTAATATTTTCATTGTCCCTATGCAAACATCTCATTTACTGCTCTGTATGCCACAAAACAGACAAAATGAGAGAAAACCCACCATGTATATAACATCATTTATATTCTTACAGGATAAAAAAGCAGTTGCCTTAATGTTCTTTTCAAACTCTCATAAACTGGTCATCTCTACTAAACATCTGCATCTGAAATGGAGTCTAAATATCTTTGGTTCATAACTAACAAGTGTTATATAGAGTGTTTATTGAATACATAGAGTGTGAATAATGTTAGAGAAACAAACTAAACAGAAATATACAGTGTTCCCCTTTGTTTAGTAAAAGGAAAATTATATCAGCCTGTTGGGCCATGAGTTTTAATCTCTTATTATAATTTTTCATAATGTCCTTATAGTAGTTCAGCTCTTCATTTTAGGATTACACATTTTTATTCATCTTGACTTCAAAAGTCCTCTTGAAAGTCATCTTGAAAAAAAGGTATCACTACTGCTTTCTTACCTTATTTTAAGAGGAGCTAATTTCATCTATTTCAGATTCTGTGAAGAATCTGTTATATTTCTGCAAAGGGGTTTAGACGGGCAAGGAGGAGGCAAGAACCGGCTTGAAAATATAAATAATATTTGAATGATAAACTTAAACAAAAGACACAAACACATATGATGGACATGCCCGTAAACAATCTCTCTCTCCCACACCATCTCCCGCAGTCGGCTTTTATCCCTCTCGGAGGCTTGATTAGCCTGATAAGGGACCAGATGTGTAGAATCACCACCCTGCCCCACCCTCCGCCCTGCCACAATTTCATATATTGTAATGTATGCTGGCTTTGGTAATGACAATGCAGACGACGATGAAGTGTAGAACCCAAGTGCAGTTTTATTAACAAAAGTGAGATCCAAAAACCATAACTTGAAACGTGAGCAAAACAAAGGTAAACATGAATGACTAGACTAAACTTGACTTGACATAACTTGGCTTGACTATGAAACAAAAACATGGAATGCTGTACACCAACAAAGTTACATTCACAAACAATACCTGACCCCGATACAAATGAAAAATTAGACTTAAATACAGTACATGGACAAGGGAAACGTCAACCAATGAATTGACAGAACTATAAACAAGATAACAAGACAATGACTATGAACCAATGACATAACAGAACTAATAACAAGACTATGAACCAATAGGAACAAGACACATTAAAATGGGAAACACATGACAAGATCACATGACAATGAAACAGGAAATAACATGACATGGAAGTACATTTCAAAATAAAGACATTAACACAAAACATGAAATGAAAACAAGAACACAAACACCTCTAGACGTGACAGTATTATGCATATCTTTTATATTTTTGTCTGATTTGTCTTATTCAGTATGTCAAGTCACCCTTTTGGTAGACCTATTGTGTCTTTCCTTGTACAAATCGTGACAATTAAAAAGACTAAATTATCAGACTGTAGACAGAATGTCTGATGTTGTTGATGATGTAAATGGTCTATTACCCTAGTAGTAGTAATATGATTTCAGGTTTGAAATCATAAAGACACTTTGCAATGGCACGTGCCACTTGCCACACTTTTACTCTTTTCCCATCTTATACTTATACAGAAAATAATTATTATTTGATATATTCATATGCAACCCACTATAGTAAAACATTTGTTTAATATAATTATTATTTTTTTTGGTGGGGGGATTAAGACTATCCCACAGTGACATCCAGTAATGTTTAGCTTTGACATCAAACAGGAAATATGAGACAATGCATTAAAATCTATTATTTTGCATATTCTTTGGAACAGCACTGATAGTGTTAGCATGTTTCCGCCTCTTGCTGATAGACAACACAGAACTTTTGAACAGCACAACTAGATATCATTCATTCCTTTTAGTAACAGACAGGAAGGATTCTCTGTAATCTCCCATCTGCTTTGTGCTCTCCCATCTTCTTGTCGCTCTTCTTATGTGCTCTAACCTCAGCAATACAACTGACCCATAAAAACATCCTGGCAATAATCTGTCTTTGTGTGCTGGCTTTCCCTGGCTCGACCTATCACTAATTTATCACTGCTTGTTTGAATGTGGTGTAATACAGATAAACTTGTTCACAGCTCTGTTAATCCCCCTTTTTGCATGAAGTGGTTTCTAATCCTGTTAATGCTACATCAGTGTTGGTATACACTGTTTGTTTTCGCTTCTTATGATATTTTGTAAAGCAGCAGCTATGGTGTACCTCTGGTACCCATCCTTGGACCCTTTTAGTTTTCAAAAACATAGTGTAATCGAGGCTTTATGTGAGGAATTGAGTGTGACATATGCTGTACTCCACCAAAAACGAATTTAAACTGCATTTTGCGAATTCTTGAATAATTATTAGGCAGATTCTATTTGCACCCTGGTGCAAATAATGGTATGTGCTGTTTACACCCCAGTGCAAATAGTGGCAGATATTATTTGCACCCCAGCCCAAATAATGGTAATTGCACATTTATATTCATTTTTATATATTTTAAGTAGTATTAAAGGAAATATTAAGAGTGAAATCAGGAAATCGTATGGGAAAAACAGTGGGACAAAACACGGATTCAAACCAGGTTCGCTAGGACAACACTACACATTCAAACACCATCTTTACACCCCACACCACTGTAGTGACATCTATTGGTTAGTGTGTGGTATATTTCTGTGGTTCCACCAGAATATTGGGGTGGAAATAGTTGCCCTGTGTGGTAGATGCTATTAACCCCAGGGTGCAAATAGACACTCCGAATGATTATGCACGCATAAGCTGCACAAATTTTTGACCAAGTATAACAATAATCGAGAGACTACATAGAATATTTCTTATACTTCACTATTACTCATTTGCCATCTCAATACTGTCTTGCAGAGGGGTGAATCAACTGTTTTATGTACAGTCAACTGCATAATAATCAAAGTTAAAGGACAGTGGATTATGCCAATCCTGTTGGCAAATATTTTGTCAATTCATGCACAAAAACTCCAAGTTCAAAGTTTACACAGTTGTACATATTCTCATTTGTTCTGCAATGAAATTTCCAGAGACACTAAATAATTCTTCTGCCTCTTTAATCCCTTGTTAATTCAGTCTGTGTGAGAGTTTGTACATACTTTACAGGGGTTTTGAGGGTTCTCTGTGGAGCTGTGTGATTAGTAGTGTTAGTTAAAGAAAGAAGTTCCTGAAAACTGCAATTCCATAAAACATTATTAGGGAAAGGGCACTACTTTGGAGAGAACAGAAGTGTAACAGCAGCGAATGGGAGAGTCGGTTTCTTGCTGTCGCCTTTGGCTTGCTCACTGGGTTTCTAGATACAAATATTATTTCACAACTTATTTTTACACACACTTCATAATCATATTTAATCAAACTACACAGTGATTACTCTAAGACTTTTTAGATATTACGGTTTCATTTTCTGTTAATGCATGATTTTCTGTAAAGCAGCTTTGAAACAATGTGTGTTGAGAAAGGCGCTATACACATAAAATGACTTTGCTTGACTTAACTTGATCGTACTTAGTGTTGTGTTTGTATGAAAATAAACAAATTAGGGCTCTCTGAGTGTAAAGCTTGTTAACTTGTACAGTGTTTCAAGCTGTGCAGAAAAGGATTTGAAAACCCTTACATGTTTAGAGGTAGAGCTTGTGCTGTACTTCACTTTCTTTTGAGATTGACTTTGCTCTTCGGGGTCCCAGAAACCCCAAAGATGTGCATGTAAAAATAATAATAGTAATAATCTTACCTTCACATTCTTTTAACACTTTGATCTAATCTAAACCATGTTGACAAGTATTATTGAAGCTGTATCCCTCTGTTTTACAACAAAGTATGCACACATTGAAGTTGAGATCCCAAACTAAACTTTGAGGTTAATTGTTTTTAAAATAATAATTTTAATGAAATGCAATATATATTTTGGTCACTCCCATTCATTTGAACTTTGAAAGAGGCATGGAGAAATGTTTTAATGGTCACACAGGTCAAACTTCTCCATAGTCAATGGACACAGTGCAGTAGACTGCACAGCTGAGACTAAATGTATGTGTCCTCTCTGGGTGAGTTTGTAGGAAGCACATTATCATAAATTAAGAGCTTTGTAGAGAGAGTGCTAGTGGGGGGAGTGTTGCAGAGGCTGCTGCTGTGCTTATGGCTCTATCCCCCAGCGCAAGATCAGATTTGACATGTGTTTACTCGTCTACATAAATATTTAGGAACACAAAAATTCTCTCTGGCTCAACACTTTTGCTCAACTCTTTGG
The DNA here is from genome assembly GCA_032164185.1 of Moxostoma hubbsi. Taxonomy (NCBI): domain Eukaryota; kingdom Metazoa; phylum Chordata; class Actinopteri; order Cypriniformes; family Catostomidae; genus Moxostoma; species Moxostoma hubbsi. The sequence continues at coordinate 22,392,223 of JAVLUX010000017.1, forward strand.
TCAAGTCCCCTATGGGCCAGTGTCTATGTCACAAACTGTTATAGATATTTATCAACTTAACAACCTTATTCCCTCTCTTGGCCTTTCTGCCTCTAGTTTGGGCTCATCCAATGTTTCAAGCACTGATGCTGTTAATTGTAGGGCTACAACTGAACTTATGGAGATGCAGAATTGGAATGTGATGCAGCTGTGACTACCTACCTACAATTAAAAATTAACAGCAGTGAAATTTAAGTGTGAAAAATGTGCAAAAGCCTTAGTTTATCAATAATGCTTAAAGGTTTTTCATTTTCAACCAAAAAAAATGACATTTTGGTCATAATGTTTCACCCTTGTATCGTTGTCAACCTGTATGGCAAAACACAAAAGAAGATGTATAATAAGTATAATTTCTCAACACTATGGTAGTGTCTTATTTAAAAGCTTAAAAAGCATCCAAAAGTATAGTATAAGTAGTTCATGCAACTCGTGAGTAATATTCCAAGGCTTCTGAAGGCATATGATAGATTTTGATGAGAAACGACACAAAATTTAAGTCAGTTTAGTGGAAATATCAATGTCCGTTGCACATTCATGTACGCTATGAGTAAATTTCTCACAGTGATACGTGTGTTCACATGAAAACTTCATTAGTTTTGTTTGTAGTTTTTTTATTCTCTCCAAATTTTCTTTTTTAGGTACAATTTAAATGAATAGTCCACCCCAAAAGAAATATTATTTCATAATTTACCCTCATGTAATTTCAAACCATATGGAACACAATTGGAGATCTTGGGCAGCATGTTACCCTCAGTCACCATTTAATTTAATTGTATGGGAAAAAGATGTAATGAAAGTGAATGATGACTGAGGCTTACATTTTGCTTAAGATCTCTTTTTGCATTCAACAGAAGATAAAAGTAAAAAGCCATATTGGTTTAGGCAAGTAAATTACAACATTTTGTGGTGAACTATCCCTTTAATATGAGAAATATGAGATCTGATTGGATTTACTGTAGTAATTTCTGGGTTAATCAGATCACATTTGACCTAATTTACTGGAGCTAATTCTTAATTGTAAAATAAACTATACACATTTACAGCTCCATTAAATTAGTTCTTAATCCAGGTTCAAAAGAGAGGGAATAGTATCTTGCTGTTCAGCAGCAAGGGGTACATGCCCTTTTGTTACTTGTAACTTGCCCACTGCTGATCAGATCAACAAGACTATTGGTTAAGACAGCTTTTATTTGTGAGATAGCCCTGTTCTTTTGATGCAGGCGAACTGCAGGGCTGAATGGCATTGAGGTTAATTATGTAGGTAAGGTGCTATGTTTGTGGCACCCTGCAGATCTCTTCCCTGTCTAAACTGCTCTGTTCCTTCCAAGCAGCTCGCATTACTGCTGTCAGATCCCTTAATTGCATGGAGCACTTAATTAATTGGAGATCATAATTTCTGTTAATCGGGCATGTTTAACGCGGTCCGCCTTCCCCATCTTTCCCAGTCACCCTTACTGCAAGATTATTCAGACTACTTGCTGCATGGAGGCTGGTTTAAATAAATGGCCAGGTCCCTGTGGCCTGCTTCATTATTGCCTGATTTACTGCACATTCATTGAAAATATGGGGAGAAATGCAATCACCATTATGAGATTGCACATTCAAATTTTGTTTTCATTATTTAAAAACAAATTTGATAAGATGCATCTTTTAAATAAGACACCTAACAGTAAGTTCCCATGAAGAGCCACACTCAATAATCTTTAACTGGTTTCATGAATATTGCCTTGAAACTTGATGATTTAAGATTTCAAGGCATTATACATTATAGTAAATTGCAAAACTTAATATCCCATTTAAGTAGTCCAATTAGACGAAAGCATGCATAGTTTCAAGTTTACCAACAAATGGAACTGTGTGCTAATGGTGATTATGTGTTTGCTTGAGTAAATCTGTTTGTGTAGGTTGTTGAACCACATTGGCCAGGTTCCAGGCTGTGCTGAGACATTTTCCTCTGGTGGCATAGTGAGAGGGCATTTTGCCCTGTGCAACAGAGGCTTCTGGTAATGGATGTCCTCTGATGTCTGCATCCTGCCAGGCAGGCTGTGCCACAGTGCCATCCAGTTGGGCCAACAGCCATGTCCGTCATTGCTCTGGAGGAAGGTGATGACACACCAGGGTTTAGGAAATTTTCACCCTTTCAAAAACAAAGCTCCTCACTAACAATTACATGTACACACAATAAAGTTTGAGCATAGTTGATTGACTAAGTCTAAAAAAAACAAAAAACATTTACTTATAGGCGTATACTGAACTGTGGCTATAATCCTTAGTGAGGTAATTTTTAAAGTTCAGAAGTTGACACATAACATGTCCATGAGCTTTTTTTCTATTTATTTGATATTTTTTTCTGTTTATTATACACCATCAAAAAAAAAGAAGCAAGTTTTCTGGTACATTTTGTTCCCAGAGGAGTTATGACTAGAAGTAAGTCCCTTTAAGGTTACCACCCCATTGATGGCACTTGTACTTTTTTCTGAGAGTGTATGTTTACAAGGGAAAGTGTACGTTTTACATAACCATCATTTCTTTGACATTTCTCCCCATTCAACATTTTTTTTTTTAAATCCTGTGACAAAAGTACAAATCAGATGGGGCCTGAAAAGCTCAGCGAGTATTGATGCTGACTACCCCCTCTGGGGTTACTAGTTAAAATGTTGTGTGTTGAGTGGCTCCAGTCAGGTCTACTAAGCAACCAAATTGGCCCGGTTGCTAGGGAGGGTAGAGTCACATGGGGTAACCTCCTTGTGGTCGCGATTAGTGGTTCTCACACTCTGTGGGGTTTGTGGTAAGTTGTGCGTGGATCGCAGAGAGTAGCATGAGCCTCCACATGCAGAGTCTCTGCGGTGTCATGCACATCAAGCCACATGATAAGATGCACGGATTGACGGTCTCAGAAGCGGAAGCGACTGAGACTTGTCATCCGACACCCATATTGAGATGAGTAATGACACCACCACAAGGACCACTTAAGTAGTGGGAATTGGGCATTCCAAATTGGGAGAAACAGGGATAAAAAAAATAAAAAAAACAAGTACAAATCAGGGACTTAAAACAAGTAAATTTTTTGCAGAATGTAACTGAAAACAGGAATGAAATCCCTCTATTCTATTATTTTTAAATGCCCATAACCGGTTAATAACTGGTTAATATTGTTCCAATAATTTTTTTCATTAACCAAAGACCAAAGAGTTTATCACAGTAAATTGTTGGAATTACAACACTTCCTGTTTCTCTTATTAGGAGAACATAAGCATGCACTTTGAAACTGAAGGGCAATGCTAGTTTAAAGACCAATGTTAAAAAAATACAAATTTGGTCTGAAAAGGTGACATTTAGTCTAAGCATGCCCATGCAGTGTGTGTGCATACATGGGAGAGAGGTTAAGGCTATTCATTTATTTTAGGTGGCCAAATTAATATTTTACATATTTTTAGGGATATATTTGATATTAGGAAATAATTTAGGGAAAATATGTTATTTTATTTAGGCTACTGTACTTATTATTATTTCAATCCTTAAAAATTCCCCATATGGGAAAAATGTAATTACTTATTTTTGCATATTTAGGATAAGGCCCTAAATTTAAGCTTGTCTTTCCAAAAACTGGTGCCTTGTTTCTCTTGCGATATCTAGCAACACTACAACCGGTATATCACCCACCCTCAGCGCAGAGTGCTGTCATTTTAAAAAGAACGTTATTTACACGTTCTGACATTTACCATTTGGAAAGGAGGCTGCGGAATGCCAGAACCGAAAAAAAATAAATACAAAAAAAAGTGTCTCTGCTCAGAACGAACCGAAATGAAATACATTTAGTTTTTGGTCCCTGTACAATTATTCCTTGTGTTTCTTAAATAATATGATGTCATAAAAACTAGTTAAATGCATAATAATGTTTTTAAAAAGGCTGTTTTAAAATAGCTTTAAGGACATGTCAACTAACCATAAACTGATTGAAGGTCTTTGAACTTCATTTTTTGTCCTGTCTGCCCCATATGATTGCAAATGACATTGCATCCCACCTTGCCTTCATCCCAAACTGTTAGATGAAAAGGAAAGAAACAGGCAGAAACTTGTTCGCACCAACACCTTTCTGGAGCTGCACCTCTTTATGGCCCTTACAGTGGTGCGGCTGGCAAGCATCTTGAAAGCGTTACTGCTGCCCACGCTCTGCTTCTCACTGAAGCACAGAAGGCAATGAAGACAGGTGTATCCACCCTTCTTGTTTTGCTTGATGTTCGAAGTACAGCAGCAAAGTATATGTTCTAGGCTTTCTTCCATTCTTTTCCATGAAATATTCATATCTGTCTGCATTAGCATTAGCAAGCTTCTAATTGAGATCGGTGTATTCAGACATGATTAACTGGCTGGCATTCCTCAAAGGAGAGACCCAATTAGATAGCACTTGCATGAGTTGCCGTGCAACATCCCTCCTTAGACTGCTGTCCTTGTTTGTGTGGTTGCGTGTGTGCCTACCCTGTTGATACAACCAGCATTGCTGTTTACAAGCATTTGTTGTGTTTTGGATGTTGGGCTCCAGTATGGGATATTGGTATGGTGGTTCCTTACCTGTCTTCCTAACCAGCAAGCCTCTCTTGGTCAGCTGACTTTAGCAGAATGACCTTGCTGGTTGACCAGCATTGTTTGCAACAGCAAACCAGCATAAACCAGCTTGAACCAGCATGCAAATTCATACAGGTCTAAGCTGGTCTTTTCAGCAGGATATGTTGTGCGTGTATGTACTTTATGAAGCTGGTTTAAGCACTACCAGTGCCATATGTGCATTATAAACATAACCAAACAGAACAAAGCTTATGAAGCCTGATTTTGTAGCTTCGCTCTTTCGGTCAAGCTTGCATCACTTCCTTACAGAAAATAATCTGACCCCAAGATAACCCGAGAGAGTGTCACTTCAAGTGCTGCCTGTTACACTTTGTCATTTTGGCTCTGTTTAATATGGATCTGGAGTAATGTGTCTAGAGCACTGATATATATGTATACACACACACACACACACACACACACACACACTGGCAACCAAAAGTTTTGAATGATGTACTGATTTTGCTGTTTCGGAAGGAAATTGGTACTTTAAATTTGCCAAAGTGGCATTCAATTGATCACAATGTATAGTCAGGACATTAGTGATGTAAAAAACAGCACCATCACTATATGAAAAAAAGTCATTTTTTACCAAATCTAGACAGGCCCCATTTCCAGCACTTTATCCTTGAGTAATCACGTTAAATTGCTAGTTTGGTACTAGAAAATCACTTGCCATTATATAAAACACAGTTGAAAGCTATTTGGTTCATTAAATTAAGCTTAACATTGTCTTTCTGTTTTTTTGTGGGTTGCCAAAGTATGCAATAGACTGGCATGTCAAAAAGAAAATATTAGGTCAAAAATGGCAGCAAAAAAGAAACAGCTTTCTCTAAACATTTGTCAGTCAATCACCGTTTTGAGGAATGAAGGCTATACAATGCTTGAAATTGCCAAAAAAGATTTCATATAAAGGTTGAACACTACTGTCTTCAAAGATAAAGGACAAGTGGCTCTAACAAGGACAGAAAGAGATGTGGAAGGCCAGATGTACAACTAAACAAGAGGATAAGTACGTCAGAGTCTATTTGAGAAATAATGTCACCTGAGTATCTGGACAAACTGACAGTTAGAATGCCAAGGATCCGCAAAGCTGTCATTGCTGCAGGTGGAGTATTTTTTGATGAGAACTCTTTGAAGAAATTTAAGAAGTTCAGATTATTTTTTTTTAATTGTAATGTTAGAAATGTCCTGACTATACATTGTGATCAGTTGAATGCCACTTTGGTGAATAAAAGTACCAATTTCTTTCCATAATAGCAAAATCTGTACATTATTCCAAACTTTTGGCAGCCAGTGTGTGTGTGTGTGTGTGTGTGTGTGTGTGTGTGTGTGTGTATATATATATATATATATATATATATATATATATATATATATATATCCTTAAAATAGTGCTTAAAATATTCAGACTGGGATTTTTAAATTGCCTAAAATGCCAGGGATTTGCCTGTTTTCATATTGAAGCGTTCTCTCTGTAGTCATAAAATACGTGTCCGTTTGCCATATAAACCTAGCGTATCGGTTTAGTTTGACTCATCTTTGCCTTGCTTGTCTCCCTCACTCTCTGTACGCCTGCTGCATGTGTGTGGTAGAGGAAGAGAGAGAGAAACTATGCTCCGCTCAGTGAAGTGACCGTGAGAAAAAGGCAGTTTTTAATGAAAACATAAAAACAAGAAACTCTGAACAAACACTTGGATGTTTGTAATAAATACGTCTCAAAATGTCTGCTTGTATCTTCTTACCTCAGTTTCAGTGCATTTGTTTATATTCAGCTGATCTGTTCGCCGAGAAGATACACATAGCTCGTTCTGACTTTAAAGAAACTCCAGATTTTAAATAAATAAATAATTAGATGTGTGAGACGTTTGTGTTGTAGGGATGTACAGGATTTCCGATATAAAATCAGTGATTGAATGACTAAAATTTCCTATTAGGTCAATGGAGTGTTTGAGCACAGCAATATGGCAGCGCAGTGGCTTCACTGTTATGACGTCATGAGCAATCCAGTTCTACATTATAAATCAGTGGTCTAGAGTTCTGTGTTGAGCTGAGTTTAAGGACGTCTGGTTATAATGAACAATAAATGCATGCGATTAATTTAAAATGTTTAACTAGTTTTTTTTATGCAATTAACACTGCCATTTAACAATTTGACATCAAATTCTGTTTTTTTCTTCAGCTCTTAATGAATTTTAAACACTGGTTGGAATTGCTAAACGGAGTCAGTTAAACTGGCGTACACACTTCAAACAAACACAAAAGCGATTCTGTCTGTGTTTGTCAACAATGATCAAGTGAGAAAGGACCTCTTACAAAACCCAGATGGGACGCAGACAGACAGCATGAGAAGAGTTTGGGAGAGGAAATGATATGAAAGCAATTCAACAGGAATGGATGCTTCTTTCAGTTGATTCATTACAATATTTTGCAGTCTTTGCTCTGATAAATGGATAACGAGAAGTGCAAGTATGTTTTATTTTTAATGAGGTAAAAGGTTGAAGATGCATCATAGTGCAGGTATCACCAGTTCTAAAGTTTTTTTTGTTATTTACTCACACTTATGTTGTTCTAAACCTTTATGACTTTTTTTTTTCTTCTGTAAAACAACAAAAGAGAACTTAAGCAGACTTTCCAAGTCATCTGAAGATGTTCGACAACTTTGTGTGAAAATCTTTCTTGACAGACATGGTACCACTCACTTTTATTGTATGGAAAAAACAGCTTTCCCATTCTGCTTTGAATAACTCTTTTTGTGTTCCATGAAAGAAAGAAAGACATATGAGAAGGAACAACATGAGGGTGAGTAAATTTCAGAATTGTCATTTTTGGTTGAACCACTCCTCGAAGCATTCTCCTGTCGGGTTTGATTTGACACAAAATCCGATCCCCTTTCACATGCTTGATTAAAATATTGAGGTATTTTACGGTTTCACTGAAACCTTCCGAGGTAACGGCATACTAAAGTCAGAACAGGAAATGAATGTTTCTGAAGTGTAATGGCAGGGTTGTGTCTTGGGAAAAGACGTTGAGTGTTCTTGGCATAGTGCCTCTGCATTAATATCCAATCCCCTGAAGCCCTCTTTCCTTTAAATTTCTATATTTAAGTAACTCAAATGATAGAGAGAGTGAGGTTGTTTCCCTGAGCACCTCACAGCCCTAGGGATAAAAAGTGGCAGTTCCTCAGTCCTCTGTCCCAGAGCTTCTGTCTGTCTACACTATACCCTCCTTCATGCTCAATTAGTTCTTAAATTTCCTCTTCTCATTCTGTTGCTTTTTACTTGCCCCCGTACCTCTGTCTGAATTTTGACATAAACATATGCAAACAGACAAACAAAATGAATTGAAAATTCTGTCATCATTTGGAATAAAAGTCTGGGGCATAGCTACGTGGTGGACATGGGTGGCCAGTGCCACCCCTGAGTGAAGCTTGGCCACCCCTCTGGCCACCCCTGTTGTGCAAAGCACTTTTGACAACACTGACAGACAGGTGACATTTTTTCGCTACTCTATGATGCAAACAGTCTGCGCTATTCAGGCTGAACCTCTGTGTGTAGAGGTGTGACATAATATAACAATCATTGCTGTGTATTTGATCAAAATCCTGCCAAATGTATTGCGATCACGGATCCAAAAATAATAAGCATGAATCAATATAATAAGCATGAATAAAAAAAATAATAAGTGCAGATAAAAAATAAATAATAAGTGCAAAAATAAATAAAAAGTGCAGATAAAAATAAGCACAGATAAAACAAATAAGCATGAATCAAAAATATATAAACACATTTAAAATTTGCTGCAAAAAAACAACAAAAAAATTAAAGCAAAGTCACCAGAATTCCAAACAAAATCATGTTTACCTTGGTTATATTACTGTTTTTTTTGTGCTGTCTGACAATTGTGCTCATATTTAAAAAAAAAAAAAAAATTTGTACGCTTACGCTGTATTTTCCTTTGCTTTTATTTCCAAGTTCTGCGCTTGAATTTCCAAAACTTGTGTGCAGATTTTCATGTAAATCAGGGGCAATTTGCGTCCCCATTGATCCACTAGTTCTTGATCGACAGCTCCTCCCCTAGCCAATCATTCGAATAGAGGAGGTGACTCCGACGGCTGCTGCTCAATATTGTATTATTTGTGGTTGATAGATATGCTTCTTGTGTCTGTTTTGAGTATTTTCTGCCAGCTCTAGGAAAGATGCTGTCTTAATGTTGTCCGAGAAGGCCATTATCATAGTCTGTTTACACATGTATCGAGTCAGCTGAATTTAGTTAGCAGAATCTTTAGTTTAGGAATGATTTAAGACTCCCTTGTTTGTAGGTTATTGACTGCATATCTAAAAAAAAAAAAACAAGGCTGGGTTGGTATGTATGTTTAATGGATGTTTTTACTAGCCAATGTACTAGCTACCAATGTAGTCGTGAGTTTAGAACCTAACTTGATCCGCTTTTCCACAAAATAAATCCAGATCCTGATTCCAGTGATTATAATTACAATACTGATGAATATAGTAATGCTTAAATATAAAAAAAAAAATTCTAAAAATGTAAAAAGTGTGCATTATTGCTGAAGTACATAACAGTACATAACGGCACATTCAGCAACATGGAAAAGCGGATCAAGTTGTGTTCTGAACTCGCGACTACATTGATACAGCTAGTAAAAAAATGCATCAAACATCCACACCAACCCAATCTTGTTTATTTTTATATGCACCCAATACAATTTTTCCTTCTTTTGTATGGCATTGGAAATAAATTGATAACTTAAAATTCCTTGTGTACATTTGGGATCTATAAATTATGTAGAATTTACAGAATTTCTGTCTGTAGAATTTGCTTTTGGTGCAGCATGTCACAATCAGTAGTGACTTTTTTTGCCACATTAATAAAATCACTGGGTCTTACATGGCCACCCCTGAAAAAAGGTTCTGGCTACGCCCCTGCCAAACCTGTATGACTTTTTTTCTTCTACAAAAGAAGATGTTAGGCATAATGATAGCCTTGGTTATTGATATCATCTCTTATTGTGTTCCATGGAAGAAAATAATTCGGGTTGGAACATGTTAGTTGAGTAAATCCTGACAGAATTTTCAATTTTGGATGAACCAGCCCTTTAAAACTTAAATATAAGACAAGACAAGGTCTGGGAAATGTAACGTGTTAATTTCATTGATTAATATTTTGATTAATACTTTTTGTTTATTTTTTACTTCCTGAAACATCACACAAGGGAGAAAGTTGTTCCTGGCAGACTACTCTGCCTATCAGGCTCTGATTTGGGTGGGGGCGGGGTTTCACCATCTGCTGCCTGCAAGGATCAAACCCAGGTGCATTTGTACAATGGGAGAAACACCACTAATGTTTTCCCCCACTTTCTGTGGCTGAAATTGGCATGTATACATTTTCAGGAGGTACATGCTCAACTTAACTGCACATCCTAACACAAAAAACAGATTGTGTGGAGCAGTGCATGCTTATTCATTATGCACAATGCATGTCACGGGCATAATAAAAACGGGTGTGGATTTACTGCATGGAGAATGGAGACTTCACCCTCAATCAGTGAACCAGGCATGCAAGAGCTGCTGTGTCTATTCACATTGTGTGTAAATGTGTAACTATCATCTGAACCACTGTCAAAAGTGAAACCGCGAAAGAGATACCCAGCATGTGTGTGATATAGAAACTGAGAAGGAACTGACCGTTCAACAAGTTGCAGCCAGGTATACTTGCAGAGACTAAATGGCAGCCAGAGAAAATGCTAGTTTTGAGATATTAAACTTCAGCAAATTAAACTTCAGCATCCAATATGTATAGTGTCTAATAATGCATTGGCAATGTACGCTTAAGTTTCTCTTGCTAATATGAGCAAGAGAAACTTATAATATGTTTGATATGAGCTGAATCTGCCATTTGATCCTATTATTTTTTAAAAAGTCCATTGTAAAACACAGAAGATTTTGCCCAAGTTTTAATTACAGCATGTCCACCTTTTTTAATTATTTTTTTTTATTTTATGGCATGTATACATATACTTGTTGAAGATTAATACCTGTAAAAATGTGTCTAATTAACTAAAAAAAATAAATAAATAAATAACATTTAAATATTTAAAATAAATGATGACTAACCAATTTCTAGCAAGTTTTTTTTAGGCAAAGTTTAATCACGGTTAATTGTGTGTTTAACTGTGTGATAAATTAGTTATCAGATTTATCGATTCACAGCCCTATTTCAAACATAAATAAAAGATAAATAGAAGACATTTTAATGAGTTGATTGCTTAAAACAAGAAAAAGCAACTTGCCAATGGCGTAAGGAAAAAAAATATCTGAATGTATTAATATCTTGCACATTTTTGCTTCTCAACTGTTTGTATCTTGTGCTAAAGATATTTGGATGTTTCTATTGAAAAAAGCAGATATATATATATATATATATATAATTTTGTTATTTTTTTATTTATTTTTTTGCAGTACATACATGTAGAGTGTAAAAATGCAGGGTCACATAGCTGAGCAAATAGCTAAAAGCAGGCGTGGTCACACATTTGTTTAGGAAAGGATTCATCTATTTAGAGCATCCCACTGACCTTTGACCTCTCAGCTATACAGGCAGTGAGGTCACTGTTTTCTTTGTTTTATTGAATATAAATTAATCTTATGATCAGATAGACACTCAGCGTCTTGACCCTGAAAAGCATTAGAGTGATATTGAATGGGTGACTTTGCAGTGTTCTGTATAATTATCATATTGTAGACAGGTGCTCTAATGCATAGTTCTTTCATATAGCTCAACTTAATAAAACATAATCTCTGAGTGCTGTAATATGTTAATTTGGATCCTTTTTGCTGTTAGAGATTTTAAACTTTTTGTGAAATATAGCATATTATATATATATATATGATGGGTTAGGGCATTCCTTTACAATTGAGTAGTAAATACTTTTCGGTTTTGAAAATATTTACAGTAGATACAAGAAGGATTATTTTGGCTTTAAAGGTAAAAGCAGTCGGCAGTCTGACAATAAAGGGTTTTAATATTCTGTGCAAAACAAATTCATATCATCAAGTTTAGGATCATGCAAAATTGATACATCCTCCTATAAAAAGAAGAAATCCAGAAACTTTAGAATGTTTTGCTTAAGTACACACGGCGCATTGTGAATTGGCTGTTGATAGTTACACTTTGCAGAGAGTGGAAATTTGATTTCAGTCTTATCTTATTTCCTCACTTAACATGTACAATATTTTCACATATTCACATTTCCTTACTTTCTCTCACCCTCTGTATTCTGTCTTTCTTTCGATCTAGACAGTCCAGTTTTAGTGCTTTATATTTATGTGTATTAATTTGGAAGATGTCCTAAGTGACTTTAGTAAAAAAAAAAAAAAAAAAAAATTAAACGTGATTAATAATAAAGCAGATTTTAACAATATCAATAATACTGCAATAAAGAATATCAAGAGTAAAACAGAATAGTACAATTAGAACAGTAGAGAAAAGGTAATGAAAAGTTCATTTAAGAAAGCTCTTTTATTTATTGTTATGAATTAGTTAAGTGCTCTCGGTGGACTAGTGTCTTCAGCTGTTTTTTGAAAGTTAGATCTGTAAGGGAGTGCTGATCTAGAAGACTTCAAAACAACAGAGCTTTGAATTTAATGTGGGCAGCTACAGGTAGCCAGTGGGGAGACGTCAAGTGGATTTAACATGGACCCTATATAGTTGGTTGAAGACCAGATGCATGTTCTGGTTTTGTTATAGCATAGTCCAGTCTTTAAAGGTAAAGCGTGTTATTTTTTTGTGACTAAAGTCACCAAGCAGAATGGTAAAAATTATGACCAACATGAACAAACAATGAACAAATGTGTTTTTATAAACTAACATTAACCAAGTGCTAAAATGTTAAAATGCTGTGAATGAATGTTATTCATTGTTAGTTCATCATACATAATGTATTTACTAATGCTATCAAATAGAACCTTATTGTAAAGTATTACCAAAAAAACTTCCAATTCAGTTGAGGATCATATCATTCTTTCCCATTCATTTATCATATCGTTCATCTGACCATTCAGGCATTGAGTGTGTTTAACTAAAGGCTAAAGGAATTTTTAACTTTTAAGAAATTTCAATCTTTACAGATGACTGTATCTATACAGTCACTACAAACCCAACTTTGAACACTTTTGGGCCAACACTTTTAGAAGTTGTTCTGCAAAGGTGATGTGTGTTGTGTTTAGAGTTTAGCCATGCTGGGCCCACAAGCAGAAGAGTGCCTGGCAGATCGACAAAGAAAGTGTCCGAGCACTTGTCAGGAAATTGAAAATGTAACGAGGGAGAGAAGAGGCTACAATTGACTTCAGTGCTCTCCACTCACCCCTTCGTTCAGAAAGATTCTGTCTGACCTAAATGTATTTTACCTTATCTGCCTAGACATTTGTTTAGCCTTCTGGGCAAACACTTAGAGAAATGTATGAAGCAAAAAAAAAGAAAAATGTGAATATATCACATACTGGAAGTGATAATCTGAGAGGATGAGTAGACGTCTAGTGCCCTCTAGTGGATCTCCTAAACTTCATTATTCCAGAACTGAAGCCATTAGTGGTGCACAGAATTTCCTAAACCATCTTTGAAAGTTATAACCAGGCAGTAAATCAACAGCATGTAAATGAAAACTACATTGATGTCAACATAAAAGCTGCAGCGAGAAACTGAAAAGCCATGGCAGAGAAGAGAGAACTGATCGACCTAGACTGCACTGTCATGAAGTTGACTGTTGTTAAAAGTTTCTTCAGAAAATTGTAAGCAGCAGGAAACCAGCCTCTTTTTTAAGTGTGAGGTTTTCCTTCAGAAAAGCAACTCTAGAAGGCTGTTGTGATGGCACCCCGTTTATACATACAGACTGGGAGTTTGGCCCCTCCTCCTCTTCCTTGCCTCAGAGTTATGAGACGAGCCCCTGAGGCTCTCAGCAGCAAGCTTATTAAAGGCTTTATCCGTTTCCAGGATTTGCAGAGGATTGCGAAATAATGTTAATTCCTATTATACTCACTGAAGAAACAAAATAAATTACAAACTTGTGTATCTACAGAGCTGTCTTTGATATAGAGTTCTTTCCTCCTTTTTCCTGTCTGACACACAGCTATGGCATCTAAAGCCAGTTGATCTAAGAATGATGAGCGGTTCGTAGGAGCTCAGGGCTGAGTCCTTTAACCTCCATCTTAGCATGCTGGTGAACTGAGAGCATGGGAAATGATCCCAGTACAACATCAGAGCAAACAGAATTTGGTTGCTTTGACACATGGGGCACTTTCAGTAAATTCTGTCTATGCAAATTCTATAGAATTTCTATAGATAAATTCTTATTGAACAACTGGAGCTGCTCTAACTGCACCCTGCAGTCTCGCCAAAACTTTTATGCTCCGATGGCAGGAAAATGCAATATTACGGAATTCACGTGTGGTCAGTGGACATGATTAATTGCGTTAATCGCATTGAATTAATGTGTTAAATTGACAGCCTTTGTTAGTGGATATCTAAAATGGTTATACACGCAGGCCTGTGAGACCTAGCCACATCGACAACACTGTACTATTCATCTGGGCTTTTTGGCGCAGCAAATGGGATGGCTTACAATGTTGCCACACATGAACACATGCATGGAAGGCTGTGTTTGAAAACAGTGCTGAGTGGCTGTGCCAAAGAGACAAGCAGCCAAAGAGGACAGCTGTGTCCTGGAGTACTTACACATACTGACATGTGTCTGGGCCACTGAATCCAGAATGTAGAAATCCAGGAAATATTTATATTGGAATCATAACCTCTCATGCACAGATCCTCTCTCTCTCTCACTCTCTTTTAAACTCACACACACCCACGCTTTCATTGAGAAAGCCATCCTATAATTGATCACACACAGATGATTTCACCATCCTTTGCCATAATTGCTTGGCTGGAGTGGAGGGAGGGGGATAGAAGATTCTTTTATATGAAATATCGAAATAACAAATCCGGGGCTCGGGGTGGACATTAAGAAGAGGAATGCGAGTGAAAAGTCATCAGCTGGCCCGCGGCCCAGTATCTGTGGCTGAGGAAAAGCCTGCAGTCATCAGAAAGTGGACGTATTTACTGCTGCACCTCTCACAGAATGAAAGCGAGAGTGAAAAATGACTCTGTTTGTGAATCAGAGAGTAGCTAATCAGATCGCCTCACTCTCGTTCCATTGCTCAATATATATACTTTATATCAGACCCCCCCCCCCCCCCCCCCCCTTTTCCCTCTGGTATTTGAGGACAGAGATACACTTGTGACACCTGTTTTGATGCTCACATTATTGTATGGATATCCATTAAATGTTGGTCGCTTATAGAATTATAGAATTGTTTCTGTTTATGTGTGTTTTTGTTTTAGAACACGCTGGAGACCTGCAATATATGTAGTAAACCCATAATGGAGCGTATCCTGCGGGCGACTGGGAAGGCCTATCATCCTCAGTGCTTCTCCTGTGTGGTGTGCCACCAAAGTCTAGATGGTATTCCCTTTACTGTGGATGCCTCAAACCACATCCACTGCATCAAAGACTTCCACAAGTATGACCATGCACACAAACATGCTTAATACATCTACACATTTTAATGAGTGAAGCTGAGTCTGTTAGACTATGATCTGCCCTGTGACAGAATGGTTTGGCTCAACTATTCTCAGATTCAAAGAGAACCATTTAAAAAGTGTGAAAATGATAGTAACTACAAAGTTGTCACTACAACCAAGTATCTTAATTTTATAATTATAATTTTGATTTAGGGTTGCTGTAGTTACTGTGTTTTACCTTTGAAAGGCAGTATACTGCAACACATACTTTATCCAAGACAAATTAAAGCGTACAGTATCTGAACCTTCCTGTACACACTATATATAATGTATACAGTATATACAGTATATGTATACAATATATACAGTATATATATATATATATATGATGAACTTAGCCTCTTGCTCTGATGAACTTAGCCACTTGTTTAGTTGTACATCTGGCCTTCCACATCTCTTTCTGTCCTTGTTAGAGCCAGTTGTCCTTTATCTTTGAAGACTGTAGTGTACACCTTTGTATGAAATCTTCAGTTTTTGGCAATTTCAAGCATTGTATAGCCTTCATTCCTCAAAACAATGATTTACTAATGCGTTTCTAGAGAAAGCTGTTTCTTTTTTGCCATTTTTTACCTAATATTGACCTTAAGACATGCCAGTCTATTGCATACTGTAGAAACTCAAAAACAAACACAAAGACAATGTTAAGCTTCATTTAATGAACCAAATAGCTCTCAACAGTGTATGATAATTTGTAGTACCAAATTTAGCATGATTACTCAAGGATAAGGTGTTGGCTGCCAGTATGTATATATATATATACATATATCATACTTGTAGCCAAAAGTTTGGAATAATGTACAGATTTTGCTGTTTCGGAAGTAAACTGGTACTTTTATTCAGCTGATCACAATGTATAGTCAGGACATTAGTGATGTAAAAAACAGCACCATCACGATATGAAAAAAAGTAATTTTTTATCAAATCTAGACAGGCCCCATTTCCAGCACTTTATCGTTGAGTAATCACGCTAAATTGCTAATTTAGTACTAGAAAATCACTTGCCATTATATCAAACAGTTTAAAACTATTTGGTTCCTTAAATGAAGCTTAACATTGTCTTTGTGTTTGTTTGTGGGTTGCCAAAGTATGCAATAGACTGGCATGTCTTAAGATCGATATTAGGTCAAAAATGGCACAAAAAAAAGAAAGAATCTGCTTTCTCTAGAAACACATCAGTCAATCATTGTTTTGAGGAATGAAGGCTATACAATGCTTGAAATTGACAAAAAAAAATTACAATTTCATACAAAGGTGTACACTACAGTTTTCAAAGACAAAGCACAACTGGCTCTAACAAGGATAGAAAGTGACGTGGAAGTTCAGATGTACAACTAAGCAAGAGGATAAGTACATCAGAGTGTCTAGTTTGAGAATTAGACACCTTGAATGTCCTCATCTGACAGCTTAATTTAATTCTACCTGCTCAACACCAGTTTCATGAACAACAGTAAAGAGAAGACTCAGGGGTGCAGGCTTATGGGAAGAATTGCAAAGAAAAAGCCACTTTTGAAACAGAAAAACAAAATAAAAGGTTAGGGTAGGCAAAAGAAACACAGACATTGGACAACAGATAATTGAAAAAGAGTATCATGGGGTGAAATGCCACCTGAGTATCTGGACAAACTGAGAACTAGAACGTCAGATCTGTAAAGCTGTTATTGCTGCACATGGAGGATTTTTCGCTTAGAACTCTTTGAAGTATTTGAAGTATTTATTTTTTTATTTTTTTCAAATTCTAATAGTAATTTTTTATGTTATTAAAGTCCTGACTATACATTGTGATCAGATGAATGCGACTTTGGTGAATAAAAGTACCAATTTCTTTCCATAAGAGCAAAATCAGTACATTATTCCAGACTTTTGGCCACCAGTGTAGATATTAACACGTCTTTTCATTGTCTCAGTTACACCAAGACATTGTGTTAAACTTTGAACATTTAGAATAGATGAAATTTGACCTTTCAATAGCATGTTAATACTATGTTATTTAAAGTTGTGTCTTGGTATATGCACCTGTGTCCTTTGAATAGACTCTCTAGTGTTGACAGTATGGAAAGCAGCTTTTTTGTATCTGTTAAGGAATTGAAAGGTTTCAGATGGAATCCGTTGATTGTGAGAATGTAATCACAACAGAAATGCTATTGTGTCGAGGAACAGTTTGGTCAAACCTGGACTGTACTCATTGTTACTATTGTGGTTTATATTGACCACCATCTGCAGAACATCCTCCTTTTAGATGTGTTGGTACAACCCAAAGAAGAAGTACAGTCACCTGACTAGGTTTTGCTTTGTGTACACATCCTCACCGCCTCTCTATTTTGGTATCTCTGTTCTTGTCCTGTGTTCCCAAAATGCAGAACTAACGTATTCATTGTGGAGCTTTCGAAAACATTTGTCTTTGAAATATTATTCATCTGGGCTCCATTGGAAACTTTCAAAAGCTGCCAAAGTAATTGTAGGTCTTTGATTGCTGATGGCATTTCCATATAAATGTATTAAAGCAGAGTAATATTTTTTACATAGCCTTTAAATACAGTGGTTTGAACAGTTTTGGACTTAAGTCTTTTAACACTTAAATTAAGTCAAAGTTAAAGATGTATACATTTCATTGTATTAGATAACAAAATGTGTTCCCTTTTCAAGGAAATTTGCCCCACGTTGCTCTGTGTGTAAAGAGCCCATAATGCCAGCTCCTGGCCAGGAGGAGACTGTGCGTATTGTGGCCTTGGACCGTGACTTCCATGTGCAGTGTTACCGTTGTGAGGTGAGTAAATGTACTTGAGTGTGGTTGTTTTTTAGTTTCTAAACATCTGTATAATTTAGTAATTGCACATGAACAAGGGTGCACGAGACCAATAGCACAATTGCTAATGTGATATTGCTTTTAGTACTGCAAAAAATATTGAATTAACTTTTTTAAACAAAATGCTCATTTATTTTTGGAAAATAGTTCCAAAAGAAGTAAAATCATGAAGCACTATTCAAGCTCAGCATCAGTCATGAACAAAACAGTGTTTTTGAATGAATCTTTTAATTAAACGACTTGTTTTTTTAACTAATATGCTTTTTTACTAATCAGTTGAGTCAATGATTTAATGACTTTTTAATGATATTATAAAAGACACTCATTTGTTATCACCTGCTAGCATAAAATTGTAATCTGCAGAATGTCTTTGGTGAATGGATTCCAACCTGGCCTCATAGAATCACATTGCAATTCCTACATTTTTCAAAGTGATTTTTACATGGCTCATTGTATGTATTGTGACAGTTTCCTGATGAAATTAACACTTAGAGACACTACAACGACAATTAATTGTATTCCCTTTCACACAAATCAAGAGTGAAAGGGCAGACTATCAGTTCATAAACACTTACTTTTCAGCCTGTTCCTCACACAATGCTCTCATGACATTTTGGCCTCTATGTCCATTACCATACATGGCGCAGCGCAACGTGAATCAACTGTGCACAAAACCATATCTGATATTCCTGAGAGGAGCTAATGATTTTGTGACAGTGCAAAGCACAATGGGCATGGGTGGGAGTGTTTCGCTATCTGTGGGTGTATGCGCACAAACTGTGGGTGTATTGTATGTTAATACAAATTTTCCTGGGAAAGATATATTAGAAGCATCGCTATTTTGTCTAAAGTTTGGAGATTCCACCAGCAGGTCACAATAAAGTTCAAAAACGTATAATATAGAGGAACATCATAATTTCATATTACAATATATATTTTAGATTTTGTACTTAAACTTTATTACCAGAGGTAATTTGCTTCTGAAATTATGTCCTTGAAAATCACAGTTATAGCCGTTTTATTAAACAAACATTTATGAGATTTGTGTTCATAGTTTATAGTTTATCATAGTTTATTTTTCAATTATTATTATTAATATGTTTATATTAACAATTATATTTGTGATATAATTTGCATTGGTTTTTTTTAAACCTGTTGTCATAGAGGGATTTTTAAGTCACTGCAAAAGGCCAGTGGAAGAAGTTGGACAGGGTAAAATCTTTGGATTGGGGGAGGTGGTTATATACGATTGTTTTTACCACTTGTAAAAGGATTAATGGAAAGGAGGAGGCGAGAACCGGCTTTACAATATAAATAATATTTTAATAAGGAACTTAAACAAAAAGACAAACACACAAAGGTGTCGGACAGCTGCTCTAAATTTCTCGCTCGCTCTCGCACTGCAGCTTCCAGTCGCCCTTTATCCCTATCTGAGGCTTGATTAGCCTGATTAGGGGCTGGGTGTGCAGCATCACGACCTGGCCACGCCTTCTGCCCCTTTATTATTATTTAAATTTATTTAAATGTCATTTGAATTCAGAAATAGTTTTGGTTTAAGTTTTTAAAGAAAATGTGTGTTTAAATAAATTAATTTAATTTTTGAAGCAAACTCGACTGGTAGAAGTGCGTGCTAAAAAAAAACTAAAAAAAAACAAACATCCCACATTCCAAAGCCTAACTTGGAATCATACTAGACAATTTGATTAAAAATACTTACATTCTCTATAATTTAATGGAGGCTACATGCAAATCCTGATGAGAACCACATTTTCCATGCGTAAAAGGAGCGTGTCAATATAAATATGCCAGACATTCAACAAGGACGCAGTTAATATTTTATTTGTATTAATATTTTAGTTAATATTTATGTTCTTTTTATTCATTGCACACAGCCAATTTACACTACCAAATTCTTATGAATGGGCTTTCTTTGTTTATATTGCTGGTGCTTGACAGGGAATGGACTGTATAATATGAAAATACCAAAACTCAATGGCCATGCCCAGTGCCAGCCAACTAACTTTGCGTGTATGACATATCGCATAGCGCTGTGCTTAGCGCTCTTAAAAAAGGGCCCTTTAACATTTTACTGTAGTGCATAATTTGGAAGATGATACATTTTAACGTTTGCATTACATAATCAACTACATTAACAAGCTTTTTTGACTGCGATCACACTGTGTCGTAGCTCAACTTATAAACAGTTGCACTAGCAATGCAGTGGACTGAGGAGTGAGTCCTGAATAGCATGCAAGTCAACACATGAGCCCAAAGTGTCATAGAAGCTCAACAAAATGAACTGTTTGCTTCAGCAATTGTATTTTTCATGTCACATTTATTTTTTATGACACTATCAATAAGGTTAAGGTTTAGGGTTGGGAGGATGGATTTGTTTTAACCTTAAAAATCTGTTGGGAGAGAACTTGCTTGTAGGCAACACAGTGGACATTTCAACTCGGAACTGCTGTGATATATGTAAGGAACCACGTTAAATCATTTTGCAAAAATGGTGATTGTTGATGGATTCAAAAGGGTAAAGTCACTGGGATGAATCAAAATCCCCACCACTATTTGGAAAGCCACGAACACAGTCAAGTGGAGTGATACAATTTTTTAAGTGACCCAGTGCTGTTATACTGAATATCAGCACTCATAGAATACGACTTGACCAATCACATTTGAGGACGAGAACAAACTGTTGTCTAAATGTATTTGTGTACTGAGTCTTGATTTTTCACATACTGAAAAATTTACTATTTTGTGTGTGTGCACAACAGGACTGTGGCTGTCTTCTCTCTGAGGGGGACAATCAGGGTTGCTACCCTCTAGATTGGCAAGTTCTCTGCAAAAACTGCAACACCAGTCGCATCCAGGCCCTCACTGCCAAGGCTACGACTGACCTCTGAGTCACACACATGCAGAATATACACGCACATCCCTAGTATCCCTGCAGATGCATTCGTCAATTCCTGAGAAACACCATATTCTGTCACATCACTACACTCAAATATTTATGCCTAGACATACCCAATGCACATGCATGCATAAAGCTGTCATTCCACTTAAGGGGATACATCTTTTCTTGTTGCTCATGCGCCTCCACACACTGTATTGAAATTGCACTCATTTATTCTGTCCAGGGAAAAGTTTCCCTTCTTATTAGCAGATATGTATTCATCAAGGCTCACAGCAGCTGATTTTGAACACCTTAATAATGTAGACCTTATAAGAGATAATGTATATAGAGACGGACAGTGTTTTAAAATGCTCCTATCAGTTTTTAACAATGTATTTTTAAAGCAATTGTTTACTCACCCAGATGTCATTCCAAACCCATATGACTTTCCATGTTCCATGGAACACAAAAGGAGATCATTCAGTAACCATTCACTTTTATTGTATAAAAAAAAAAATACAATGAAAGTGAATGGTGACTAAAGCAAATAGGGTCTATCGATTATTTTGGTTATCGAGTAATCTGACGATTATTCTTTTAAATTATAGACGATTAAATTACCCAACTCAGATTGCATAAAGTTGTCAAGGTGAATTCACATTTGGCTAAAATGCATTCATTAGCCTTAAGTTTTTATGTATTGTATGATTGAATAACAACAATAAATTAATTGCGAAAACAATAACAGACACCCAAAGCAGATCTATTTAATAAAATAATTATATAATTCAGGCTGACAGAGATTGGCTTCTCCAGGTGTGCCCAACTTTTTTTTTTTAAGATCTAAGATCTTAAGATCTGCTTTTTTCTTTAACTAGTTCAACATGATCTACCCATTTTAGTTTAGAACTCTAATATGGAAAACAATGCCATGGCAAAAAAATATTTTATCTTTACAAAAACAATGTCTGCCTACTAAACTTATTTATTGAGTATGAGTTATATACACTGATCAGCCACAACATTAAAACAACCTGCCTAATATTGTGTAGGTCCCCCTCATGCCACCAAAAAAGTGCCTACCCTTATTGCAGAATAGCATTCTGAGAGATTATTCTTCTCACCAAAATTGTACAGAGCAGTTATCTGAGTTACCGTAGACTTTGTCAGTTCGAACCAGTCTGGCCATTCTCTGTCTCTCTCATCAACAAGGCGTTTCCGTCCACAGAACTGCTGCTAACTTGATGTTTTTTGTTTTTTTTTTGGCACAATTCTGAGTAAATTCTAGAGACTGTTGTGCATGAAAATCCCAGGAGTTCAGCAGTTACAGAAATACACAAACCAGCCCATCTGGCACCAACAATCATCCATGCGATTATCTATTCAGCCAATCGTGTAGCAGCAGTGCAGTGCAGTGCAAAAAATAATTCAGATATGGGTCAGGAGCTTCAGTTAATGTTCACATCAACCATCATAATGGGGAAAAAAGCGTGATTTCAGTGATTTGGACCGGGGCCATGGCATTATTGTTTGTGTATTTGTGTAACTGTTGATCTCCTGGGATTTTCATGCACAACAGTCTCTACAATTTGCGGCACAAGGGGGACCTACACAATATTAGGCAGGTGGTTTTAATGTTGTGGCTGATCGGTGTACATGGTTAAACTGTTTCATAGACACTTAAGAGCCGTTTTATTTGTTTGTTGTTTTAACTTGTTTGTTGTTTTTTTCACCTGCATGCAAGATGGAATACAATATTCACAGTATTCATGCGAGATACATTTTTTTCACTCTTGCGTTGAGCTGCAGCAGTTGTGTTGCACTTGTGCTAAATATTGCAGATAGTGTAACGGGAGCCAGCTGGTAGATAGCTGAGAGTGTTGAGATAGCTGAAAGTGTGTAAACTTCACTCTCCTGACCTCAAGAGGTGCACTAGTGACTGATGCTAGAGGCTGTAGCCTTTAGCCTCCTTGTTAGCGCACCCGCCTCCCACACCGGAGACGCCGGTTCGAGTCTCGTTCGGAGCAGGGCCGGTTACAATAGCAAAAGATTGTTGCTTGCCACGTACCTTGTAAAATGCCCTTAAACATCTGGACATTCAGTTCCGTATTGAGTAAAATGTTAATAATTTCACATGCGAAGACTAGCCATTTCTACCTCACGTAAGCCAAAGTTTTATATTGCTTCTTTGGGGCGAGATGCGCAGCTGTGGCTTTAAAAGCAGACTCACGATGAACTTTGACTGACAGCACAAAGACCTGCGGTTTTATTCAGTAAATAAAGTTCTCTGAATTCCCACATTGAGTTTTACCTGTAATAATGGCTATAAACTAGCAAATATTCATCAGAAGTGGGGCATTGCAATCTATTTTTTAAACATAATCATCATGAAATCTAATTAACGTGAGGAGAAAGATTGTATTCATATTCAAATGGCAATTAATTTACTCAGAACAGAACTAAAACGATAATTTGCTGAAAATAACCTAATTAGATTGAGTTTGGTGTGTTTGTGCAAGGCCAAAGGACATCTTTTTCATGACATTATTTTATGTTGCTTCATAAAGGCCTTTCATAAAAGCCTGTGATGTGTAGATAAATAGGATTAGATTCCATTCCAATGTGTTTTTTTGCTGAATTCAGCATGTTCCACACAGTAACAAAAAGCTCAACTTCTCTAAAATTGCTTGCAGCCTGAACTTACCGTGCTGTGTTCAGCGGGTTTGTGAAAGCTGGATGTCATCTTTTCAAGTGCTGTTGCATTGCTGAAGTGTTGTTTTGGGTTTTTGTTGTTTTTTTAGGTCCTGCATTGTTTTTCAAATCTAAAGTGAAGTGCTCTCACACTGCTGGTACCTCTTGTCATTGTGTTCGTGCACTTCCGTCTTATTTTCGATTTGTCGAATTGTCAGTTTTGTAATAAATTTTGTTTTAATTGAGTAATCAAATGAAATTGAGTAATCGTGACAGCCCTAGAAGCAAACATTCAGCCCACCATCTCCTTTTGTGTTCTATAGAAGAAAGTCATATTGCTTTTGAACAGGAGATTATTAATCTCATTAATAATATTTAATAAAACTCATAGAACATCACAGACTCTACCTCTGAAAAGGGACCATGCTCTACAGTAGCTATGCCTTTAAGTATGTATCTGACCTATGGCTTTATTTTTAATATTGATTTCTGCAGTGTACTGCACTGTATTTCACCATCAATCACAGAGGCAAGATCTATGGAAATACACTTTCATGCAGAGCTACTAGTTATATACACAAAAGGTGCGTTCCAAACCACAGGGTGCCTACGCAGTGTTCACTGCTTCTTTCTCACTGAGCATGGGATCTGTTGAAGTTAAAGTCATTTGATAAAATTGTTCATTTTGGAACGTCATCAAACACAGGCAATGCTTGAGTCATGCAGAATTTGCGGTTCAAGTAAGATTACACAATATAATAGTGTAAAAATTAATTACCATCCATCCATCCATCTATCTATCTAAATTAATATATTTCTCCAGACTTGTAACCATGAGTTAAATAACCAAATAACATTTATTTTTTTTGTATTAAAAAAGTTATTTAATTTTCTGGTTACAATTCTGGAGAAATATACCAAATTAAATACACTGATGAGCCAAAACATTATGACCTTATGTTTTGGCTCATCAGTCTATTTAAATTAATATATTTATCCAGACTTGTTACCCGTAGGTTAATATCTGTTGTTGTTTAATACAAAAAAAAAAAAAAAAAAAATGTGTTTATTTCATAATATGTATGTCGTCTTAATTGTTAAATGACCAATTGTTATGATAATGGATGTAACGGTTGCATCTCATGCACTTTGCACTCGCCGTAACTGCATAGAAAGCACACCTAAGGCGAATTAGGCTTATTTAAAACGCCAGTGTCTCAAACCCCATTTGTTTATTTTATTTTAAAGTTTCTTTTAGCCAAGCTACGCAAGTACTCTGATGGTTCGCAATGACTGGTGGGTCAATTTCGCTCTCCACTTACTGATAAGTTATGTGTCGATGTACACTTATTCCCTATGCTGTCTAGAGTGCCCTTCCGACTGAACATACACTCACCTAAAGGATTATTAGGAACACCATACGAATACTGTGTTTGACCCCCTTTCGCCTTCAGAACTGCCTTAATTCTATGTGGCATTGATTCAACAAGGTGCTGAAAGCATTCTTTAGAAATGTTGGCCCATATTGATAGGATAGCATCTTGCAGTTGATGGAGATTTGTGGGATGCACATCCAGGGCACAAAGCTCCCGTTCCACCACATCTTCTGCTGTTGTAGCCCATCCGCCTCAAGGTTGTGCGTGTTGTGGCTTCACAAATGCTTTGCTGCATACCTCGGTTGTAACGAGTGGTTATTTCAGTCAAAGTTGCTCTTCTATCAGCTTGAATCAGTCGGCCCATTCTCCACTGACCTCTAGCATCAACAAGGCATTTTCGCCCACAGGACTGCCGCATACTTGATGTTTTTCCCTTTTCACACCATTCTTTGTAAACCCTAGAAATGGTTGTGCGTGAAAATCCCAGTAACTGAGCAGATTGTGAAATACTCAGACCGGCCCGTCTGGCACCAACAACCATGCCACGCTCAAAATTGCTTAAATCACCTTTCTTTCCCATTCTGACATTCAGTTTGGAGTTCAGGAGATTGTCTTGACCAGGACCACACCCCTAAATGCATTGAAGCAACTGCCATGTGATTGGTTGATTAGATAATTGCATTAATGAGAAATTGAACAGGTGTTCCTAATAATCCTTTAGGTGAGTGTATATGCTCCCTTTGGAGTGGAATCTCCCTTAAGATGGCTGAATACCATGTGAAGTACAACCGGAGGACCCTAACGGTCAATTGGAATGCATCTAAAGTCAAACTAATGTATACCAGTATTCAAACACACACATTTACTGCAATGGCTTTTCATAGCTTTATCTCATAATGCAGATACAAACATGCTTCAATATGTATCATTCAAACACAGTTGCATGGCATATTAAATGGATATAACATTGAAACCTCATGATGCCTTTGATAGTATCTCGGGAACATTGAGGTTTAATTTTTGCCAAGGTACACAACATATACAGGTATAGACATTAACCCTGACATTGATTCATGCATCATGCATTATTATGAGCATCTTTTGAGTACATACAGGTTTAAACACTGATTATGAACACATTTCTGAAATAACCCTTTGAGATGAAAGTTACCAAAGAGCTACTTTTAGTTTCTCTGGGAAAGTGTGTATGTATAATGTTGTATGCTAATAAAATCTATTCGGAAGAGTATTTTATCCCTTAAGGACTGTGAATAACCTTCAGTAGCTCATGTCAGATTCAAAGCCCAAATATGCTGTGGTTCGTTCAGTGCGATCTCCTGTTTCATCCTCAATGGAACTCTTTAATTCATGTGAATTTATCTTGAAATATCCTATGCTTAGAGATTTTTGTGGTTTGGAGATATTGTTTCTAATTGTGCTCAGTTTTTGCATTTATTTGTATATCATGAGTGAAAACTAGTGAGGATGTATTGGGATAAAAATGTATGTGCCGTAAGATACAGCATGCACAGTGATTTGTGTAATAGCAGAATGAAAATAATTTAGTATTAAATAAAATGTCTCAGAGGAAAAATGAATGGTCTTAGATTAGGTTTAGAGTGTGACAATCAAGGCTGAAAGGATTTTGGAAAATGTTTTGTATTTTATCTAATTTGATCAAAGACTTGTTCACTCTTACAGCCCAATGATCAATATTTTAATATCCTCAAATTGTGAATTTATTGTAGTATTAGTTACTGGATAGACAAGACAGTATTATTAAAAATAGGAAAAAACTTTCTACTTTCATAATTTTGTAAATGGATGATATCATTATGCAAAGTTCTTCTTTGTTGCATTGACACTTTACATAAGAATGATATGCAGACATTTTTTGTTCAACGAGAAAGTGTATGAGCTGTTGTCCTTAAAGCTACAGTGCACACCGTTTTGGAAAATTTGAAATTATGAATATTTATCTACAGATTGCCATCATAAATTTAGAGGCTTCGAGAGTTAACACCTCAGGAAAATTCCAGCCATATCGCTTTACACCAGTGATGGCCCAGGGAAAATCCCCTCTGGTTGCAAGAGTAAATTTAGATGTGAAAATCATATATATGCAAACTGAATATAAATATATACACTGGCGACCAAAAGTTTGGTATAATGTACAGATGTATCTGTTTTGGAAGGAAATTGTTACTTTAATTCACCAAAGTGGCATTCGGCTGATCACAAAGTCAGCACCACCACTACTTTAAAACGTCTAGATTACGTATGTAACCTCCGTTCCCTGATGGAGGGAACGAGATGTTGTGTCGAAGAAGCGACGCTAGGGGTCTCTCTTGAGCGCTGAATATGCCTCTGATCTATGAAAAAAGGCCAATGAGAAGTTGGCAGACAGTATTTGCACACCCCACCCCCAGACATACAGGTATAAAAGTGGGGAAATGCATCGAGTTCATTCAGGATTTTTCTGAGGAGCCGGAAATGGTCCGGCCACAACAGTGGCTCGGCTCAGCAACATGGCCGGGAGGACACAACGTCTTGTTCCCTCCATCAGGGAACATACGTAAACCTAGATGTTCCCCTTCTTCGACACTAAGGGTCCAATTTAAATCACACCATGCGCTGAGCCGTGTCCGTGGTCTGCTGACACAGGGGTGTGCAGGTATTTCACGTGCAAAGGCGACCAGCTGTGTCAGACTGCACGTACCCTTCCCCAGTGCCCCATAAAAGTCGTCGGAATCCTTCTGGTTATCCTAAACAGGGGGAACAAGGCGACGCTTGCCAACCCGGGAATGGGCCAAGCCTAGCCGGCCTCTTTTCTCTCTATGTTTCTCCGCATAGAGCAAGAAACGGCTGGGGCCCTTACACGCATCGAGGGAAGGGGGTCTTACCTAGTTTCCTATTCTTTCAGGGGGAAAAGACCCTGCGGTTCCACTCACAAGGGGACCGTACCACAGAAAATAGACACGGGGGGGGAGTCCAAGCTGGAGTCCTGACCTGTGGAGCAGCTATTCCAGTACAGGTTAGATTAAGTACCTGCAGTGGATCAGGTCGGCGTGTTCCTCCACTGAACTGCGGACCCACTGCGGACCCACTACGGCACAGCCTGGGTGTGATAGGCCAATGAAATGGCGTCCACCACCCAGTGGGAAAGCCGTTCCCTTTCCGATGTCCACCAAAGCAGACAAAGAGCTGCTCAGAACGTCTAAAGCTCTGCATGTGGTCCAATTAGATACGCAAAGCATGTACCGGACACAGCCACGAAGGGACTGGGTCTGCCTTCTCCCGGGGTAGCGCTTGCAGGTTCACTTCCTGGTCTCTAAAGGGCGTGGTAGGAACTTCGGGATGTGTGAGTGGCGCGCAGCGACTTGGCTCCAAAGGAGGAGATGACGGGTGAGTCGTGACATGTGGCGGGAGTGTATGCCGCCTTGGCGATTTATGTACGCTACCGTGGTGGTGCTGTCTGACCTGATTAGGACATGTTTGTCTCGAACTAATGGGAGAAACTTCCGCAGGGCAAAGAAAACAGTCAGCAACTCTAGGCAGTTGATGTGCCAGCGCAGTGGGGCCCCTTTCCAGAGGCCCGCGGCTGTGTGCTTGTTGAGGTAATTGAGTATGTGAATGCCGGCTTCTCGGAGCAGGGCAAGGGTTGCCTCTGCGACTTACGTGAAGACGCAAGGGGACAGAGACATGCTGAAGGGGAGGACTTTGTACTGATACGCCTGGCCGTCGAACGCGATCCGTAGGTAGGGTCAACTATTTGGTTTGTTAAATGAAGCTTAACATTGTTTTTGTGTTTGTTTTTGAGTTTCCACAGTATGCAATAGACTGGCATGTCTTAAAGTTAATATTATATCAAAATTGGCAAAAAAAAGAAACTGCTTTCTCTAAAACTCATCAGTCAGTCTTTGTTTTGAGGAATGAAGGCTATACAATTCTTGAAATTGCCAAAAAACTGAAGATATCATACAAAGGTGTACACTACAGTCTTCAAAGACAAAGGACAGCTTGCTCAAACAAGAACAGAAAGAGATGTGGAAGGCCAGATGTACAACTAAACAAGAGGATAAATACATTAGAGTCTCTAGATTGAGAAATAGACACCTCACATGTCCTCAGCTGACAGCTTAATTAAATTCCACCCACTCAACATCAGTTTCATGTACAACAGTAAAGAGAAGACTCAGTGTTAGAGTGGGCAAAGAAACAGACATTGGACAACAGATAATTGGAAAAGAGTGTTATGGATATTAGCCCAATTGAGCTTTTGTGGGTTCAACTAGACTGTAAGGTGCGTGAGAAGTACCCAATAAGACGGGCAATGGCAAGTGTTACAGGAAGTGTTGGTTGAAATGCCACCTGAGTATCTGGACAAATTGACAGCTAGAATCCCAAGGATCTGCAAAGCTGTCATTGCTGCACATGGAGGATTTTTGATGAGAACTCTTTGAAGTAGTTTAACATGTATTTTTTTCAAATTGTAAGTAATTTTTCACGTTATTAATGTCCTGGTGAATAAAAGTACTCTTTCCTTAAGAGCAAAATCTGTACATTATTCCAAACTTTTGGCCGTCAGTGTAAATACACGGTCACGGACCCTTCATGATATATTATGGCAGTTTGTGGATTTTTCTGTATGTATAATGAAATTAACTGTGGCTTTAAGCCACGAGAGCAACATTAGTGTTTCAGTGCTTCAATCTATACCTCCTTTTCTCAGTACTATTTCTATATATCCCATGCCTTTTCCAGCCTATTCTGACTGAGCACAGACACAGCTGTTTGTGGCTGGTGCTGTGTGATGTACAGTATATGATGTTCTAATGGTGTAGTGTAATTTATATATTTTTTTTTTTTTTTTTTTCAGATTTGATCTATCCAGCATTCCTTACCCATTTATGCTTTATGTGTAAGGTGTATTCTGTTATTCTGTTCAAGTCTTTTCAATTCATTGTGCATTCATTGTGTTTCATGTTGTGCCAGTTTGTGATTATTAGCAATAACTTGATGAACATATAAGACTGTTGTTGCAACATATTCCAAATAGCAACATTTAAGTGCCTTTGAAATACATGAGTAAAATGTATTGAAAGCATACCGGTCGAAAGCTGACATATATAGGGCACTTTGATCTTTTTTTTCCCCCTTTCATAGAGAAAGAATATTTGAACCTAATATGTGTCGTGGTGAAATTGTAAATGTATTCTTGGATTCTGTTCTTCCACTCCTTGTTTAACACATACAACTTCCTCTATAATTAATAAACCGTTTTAAGAAAAACTCCATAATGGTTTATTTGATTAGTTCTGTTGTCAGTTGTATTTTCCCCATGTAAAACCTTGTAAAAACATCAGCCAGTCTCCAGACATTTTTCTCTGCTTTTTTATGAATGCTTTCAAATGCTAATGTTAATTCATATTTCAGCTTTTTACACCATTTGGCAAGATTCCCAGGTAATGAACAGACAGCTTTTCATTGTAATATTTGCACACCCTAAAAGAATGCTCTGTGAGAATTAATTTATCACAATACTTACATCAGTAATATAATGTATACAGAACATACTGAGCTACTTAAGTTGTTATTTGAGAGACAATCAGCACAGTTTCAATTTAGGTAAACTCAAAATGCTGCTGACTGACAGCATTTTTCCTCTTTGCTGTCTTAGGTATTTAGTATGTGAAAGCATTGAGATGTAAAATTAGTTTTGTTGCTCATGCTGGAATGAGGTTGATGGAGTTGTTAAAATAATTTAAGAGACTCAAAAGAGGACCTTTTTCTTGGGCCCTCTGGGACCCTTCTTGATTTAATCCTTTCAATTTGTCATCCCTCCTGCGTTCCGGCAATAAGCCACAAACAATCTTTCATTCTTTCCAGATTGCTAAATTGGAGCAGCCATCCAAAATATAAGAGTTGAAAGGGATCCCTGAGGAATGCAGAGAACATTTCACATTAATAATTATTTAAAAAGAGTACAAAACAGCGCAGTATTCAATGACACGTTAGTTTTGGTTTTATTTGAAGATTATAATTGCAGTCTTTGCGAGGTAAAGATTGTAAAAGCGGGCCCTAAGAGACCACACAATGCCACAATATTCTTTGAATAATATTATAGCATTATCAGTTTGGGATTGGGGCCACAGCGCAACATGACCTAATCTCTCTGTTCTATATGCACTTTTGCATTAGTATATCTCTGACCTCTCGTTTTCCTCTTTAAGCATGTGATTTAGAAAAAAAGAATGACTATATTTCCTCTGTACAGGAAGATTATCCAAATGTTAATATTGAAATAAAGGGGAAAATCTCTATAAATCTACATATCTGTACTTTTGTGTGTGTGTGTGTGTGTGTGTTTAAATTCTTTGTGTGTGTTCCCTTCAGGGACAACATGTAGCACTTGGTTTTGCTGTGTGCTAATCTGCTGTTTACAAACAAATTGATGAGTGTGTGTCCCGCTGGCTAACCTGATGTGGCTGCTAATCTGTGTATGTGTGTGTGTGTGTGTGTGTGTGTGTGTCCATGGGTTTATGAGTGCATATAAGTGAGAGAGCCAGGAGGGTCCCCCCAGGAGCCAGCTATGGCCTTTCTGAATGTCTGCCTTTAATACTCAGGAAGTGGGATGAATGCAGTAACGAGTCTCGATCATGCAAGATCTTGCCTGCTAAGCTTCACTCCTTTAAACAAAACAGTTGTTAGGTCAGATTTACATAACATTACAATGTAGGTCGACATTGTTGGCTTGGTCGCTTAATGCGCTCCGAGCTTGCTGTCATCATTAGCTTTCAAATGAATTGCCTGCAGTGGTGCGCTCGCTTCAGAAACCCAATTTTGCGGGTCTCTGGTTCCTGCAAGATTTCTGATGTAAAGTTAACTGAGCCCTAAAGAAGTATATCTGAAGAAAGGGCACCACTGGAGAGGCACTTTTAGGAAGACTGAGCTTTTGAGGTATTTTCAGTATTAGACGTATTTTAATAAAAATATTGTGACAATGGCTTTGTGAAGTTTTTGAAGGAAATGTAAGCATAGTTCTAGCAGGAAGATCTCGAGATTCATTATATCAGGCATCTCATCGAATCACAATACAGCCTGAGCCTTATAAGCCTGCTCAGCTCCCTCTCATTGTTTGCATACTTCTGTTGTTTTCACCCCCATCCACCCCATCACCACCAGTTTAGGTCTGGTCCTGGGTGGGGGTAATCTCCCCTTCCCTGCCATCATCATCTCCTGCAGGATCTGACGGTTAAAGCAAGCTCCGGAGCGCTGAACCGTAGGCAGTGTCTCAAATTATATAAGTATCTTTTCGTTGTTATTAATTCCAATTATCTCAAGTCTTTCTGGTAGAACGTCTAGGTTACTGTTGTAACCTCCATTCCCTTATGGAGGGAATGAGACGTTGTGTCAAGTAAAGCGACACTAGAGGACTTCTTTGAAGGCCTCGGTTAACTTTGAACTTGAGAAAAGTTACCGATGAGAAATTGGCAGACAGAATTCGCATGTCCCTCCCCCGGACATACAGTTATAAAAGGAGGGTCTCATTTAGGTTTTGCACTGAGGAGCCGAGAGTAAGTTTCATCCATAGTAATGGCTCGGTTCAGCGTCGTGGTCATGGGGACACAACGTCTCGTTCCCTCCATCAGGGAATGAAGGTTACAACAGTAACCTAAATGTTCCCTGTCTGTCGTTCACTTCAACTTTGTTGAAGCACCACTAGGGCTCCCTATTCAATCACGTCATGCACTGAACCATGTAGATGCACTGCTGATGCAGGTGCGGGCAGGCAGTTGCGTGCCAAAGCAACAAGCTGCAACAGACTGCACGTACCCTTCCCCAACGCCCCATAAAATCATCATAAACTTTTTAGGTTCCCTGCAACCTGAAGGGGGGAACAAAGCGACGTGCCAAGCATGGGAGCAGGCCGTGACAACCGCTCCTTTTCTCTCTCTATGTTTCTCCCATAGAGTTAAAGCAGTTGGAGCCATCTTAACGCTATCACATTCATCGGGGAAGGCGAGGAAACAGACCCCACAGAGACCACCACCTGCCCAGGCTGGAGGGAGGTAAAGAGTGGCGAAATACTTCACATGGGTTTTCAGGCTACATGTGAGAATGGCATGGTGGTAGATCCTACCTGCTGCGAGGGAGGAGTTACTACAAACACGGCAACTGGGGGGCAGCGGGGACCATCCAAGGGAGACGCAGGTCCACCGTAGGGGGACCGTACCGCGGAAAATACACAGGGGGATTAATCCACAAGTGCCCATCTGTGAAGGAAAAACATCCAGGGAGCACCCAATCTAGTGGACTCTCCTGAGGAAAAGAGCGCACGTGATCAACTCAGTGGAGGGAAAGGGCGCTATGTGCAAGCGGAACACACGGTCAGATGTACCGCATTCCCGAGTTCTATGTTCTCAGACCTGAGAGAACACGTGACGAGTCCAACTCAACCATGAGCTTGTAGAATCTCGTCAAGGTATTGGGTGGTGCCCAGCCTGCTGCTCTGAATATGTCTGCTAGGGAGGTGCCGTTGGCCAGTGCCAACGAGGATGCCACACTTCTTGTCAAGTGTGCTCGAACCTGAAAGGGGGTGGGCATGGCCTGGGTGTGATAGGCCATTGTGATGGCATAAACAATCCAGTGGGAAAGCCTCTGTTTGGAGACAGCGTTCCCTTTCCGCTGTCCACCAAATCAGACAAAGAACTGCTCAGAACATCTAAAGCTCTGCGTGTGGTCCACATAGGTACGCATAGCAGGCACTGGACACAGCAACAACAAGGCTGGGTCTCCCTCCTCCTGGGGCAGTGCTTGCAGGTTCAATACCTGATCCCTGAAGGGAGTCGTAGGAACCTTGGGCACGTATCTTTGTCGCGGTCTTAGGATGACATGGGTGTCTGCCGGACCAATCTCCAGGCAAGTGTCGGTGACAAAGAATGCTTGCAGGTCGCCAACCCTCTTTATGGAAGCTAGCGCGATCGTGAGGGTCATCTTCAAGGAGAAGGCTTTGAGCTCAACTGATTCTAGTGGTACTAAGGGGGGTCTCTGAAGGCCTGATAAGACCACAGAGAGATCCCATGAGGGGAACAGGCATGGCCTGGGAGGGTTCAGCCTCCGGGCACCTCTAAGGAACCTGATAATCAGATCGTGCTTCCCTAGGGACTTACCGTCCACTGCGTCATTGTGAGCCAATATGGCAGCTACATAAACCTTTAAGGTGGAGGGGGACAACCTCCCCTCCAACCTCTCTTGCAGAAACGAGAGCACTGACCAGACTGTGCATCTCTGCAGGTCTTCAGATCGGGAAGAACACCAATTTGCGAACAAGTGCCACTTTAGGATGTAAAGTTGCCTGGTAGAGGGAGCTCTTGCTTGGTTTATCGTGTCTACGACAGCAGGTGGTAGGCCACTTAGATCTTCCACATCCTGTCCAGGGGCCAGATGTGGAGGTTCCAGAGGTCTGGGCAGGGATGCCAGGGGGTGCCCCATCCCTGAGAAAGAAGGTCCATCCTCAGGGGCATTCACCAGGGAGGGGCTGTCACGAAGAGCGTGAGATCCGAGAACCAAGTCTGTGTGGGCCAGTAGGGGGCCACCAGAGTGACTTGTTCCTCGTCCTCCCTGTCCTTGCACAGCACTCGTGTAAGTAGGCACACTGGAGGAAATGCGTATTTGGCCAGCTGTGTGCCAGCGTGTCTGTCCTGAGGGGAGCCTACGCTAGGGAGTACCAGAGCGGGCAATGGGAGGTCTCTTGTGATGCGAACAGGTCTGAACCCAGATGCTGTGTATTTGCTCTTTTAGAGAAAATGACCTCTTTTATAAATACTCTCTTTTAGCAGCACTGTCAAAGCGCCAGGGGGCAAAGCTGCACTGCCATGCAGAGAAGGAGAAAGCCACTGATATGTGCCTTAGGATCCAACATCTGAGCTCAATGCACAACGGCTCGGCTCCGAAGAAAAATTGTCATTGGCCTTTTCTCAAGTTCAGAGGTAACCGAGGCCTTCAAAGAAGTCCCATAGTGTTGCTTCACTCGACACAGTGTCGATGTGAGGGACAGACGAGGAACTATAAATCAGGATTACTACCTTGGTGGTATATTGGTGCTAACATCACCTTCAAACAAGTACAGGATTGCAGGAAATACATTTACAAAATCACATATCAAGACTCAAAATTTGCAGAATCATCAATAAAATTAATTGTTTATTTTTAATAACAGTTGAATATTTACAGGTGCACTGTGTCTGCAAAAACTCTAATGGGGACCTAAACTTGTGATTCTCAACCAGGGGGGTCTGTGGCCCACTAAGGGGACTCAAAATACATGAAACATCAAAGGGGACCACAAGATGTTCTGAAATTATTTTAAATAAATTATGAAATAGGGGAGACCTGGGATCATATTTTAAAACCTCTAGCACTAAGCAAAGCCTTATGCCATAAGTCATGAGAGTTAGTGGGCACAGTGATGGCAGATTATTTGTGAATTGTTATCCGGTACTGATTACAAATAACACGAAACAAAATGGAATTAGTTACGTAATCTCATAAATACATTTTTGGGAATAATCTAATTACTTTTGGATTACTTTCAACCAAATTCTATTTTATTTTATGCATTTGAATAGGATATTTATTTTAACATAAATGTTCAAAGAGATGTATTCCATTCTTTATTACTAACAAAAAGAGCCTCTCAAAAAGAGCTCAAGACATTTTTAAAATGTACATTAAATATTACATGAATGATATAAACATTAAATCTAAAAGCAATGACATTGTGCAATGATGTGCATTGCCAAAGTTTATAATTCAAGACACTGAGACAAGTTTCAAAACAACATCTTTTCTCAGTGCATAGTATAAACTCAGTTGGAAAGTTGGCCGGTGGAAAATGTTTTAGAGGGTAAAATGTTTGGGTTTGGTATGATTTATTTTATTTATTTGTTTTACTTTTTTTAAGCACTTTGTTATTTCAATTATATTTTAATTTAGTTGGAAGCATAATTTGAATTTCGAAAAATTTTGGAATTTAGAATATATATATATATATATATATATATATATATATATATATATATATATATATATATATATATATATATATATATATATATATATATATATATATATAATTTTGTGTGTGTGTGTGTTTCAATTAATTAATAACATTTTTAACAAAAGTAGAAGTAGATCTTCTGCAAAACACAAACAAAGATTTCAGCTCTGTTGGTCCTCAAAATCAAGTGAATGGTGAGCAGAACTTTGAATGGCCGAAAGGCTTCAGTGGTTAAATCCATATCTTATGAAGCAATATGATGGATGTGGGTGAGAAAAAGATTAAAAAAAAAAGTAAATCTATACTTTCAATTTCACTTCCAAATTCTGGTGTGGAAGAGATTTTCACTTTCTCATTCAGCCACCTACTGGTTGGGGCTGGTCAAATTTGGAGATTGATCATAAAAAAGGACTTAAATATTGATTTTCTTCTTACCCACATCTATCATATAGCTTCAGAAGATATGGGTTTAACCACTGGAGTCATGTGGATTAATTTGGTATAGTCTTTTGGGCCTTCAAAGTTCTAGTCACTGTTAACTTGTATTATTTGAACCAACATAGCTGAGATATTCTTCTGAAAATATTAATTTGTGTTCAGCAGAAGAAAGAAAGTCATACACATCTGGGATGGCATGAGGATGAGTACATTTTTAGATAATTTTTATTTTTGGGTGAACTATCCCTTTAAAATGAGGTGTCAAAATTCAAAATGCACAAAAGTGTGTTCTCTCTACAGAGATTTTGTATGTTTGTGAGTTACAAAGATAAATGAGAACCACTGGTCTAAACTATTATTCTTGTTCAAACTCAGAGAACATATTGCCCTCCAGAGCTGAGAAAAGTGCAGTCTGCAAGGTCTGAATAGAAAACGAACAGGGAAGTAAAGGGCACAAACTGTTTGCTGTGTAAATAACGTGCAAAGACGCTCAGAGAACGTCAAAACATGGAGGCCAATGTTGGAGCAGCCTGTCACCGCCGTTCACAATCACATGTCACCCAAGGGGGTTAGTCATGCCGTGATGCTGTAGTGTGTTCTTATTCTGTGTGTGTGTGTTTGGATATGTACAAATGAAGTATTTCTTGCCAAAGTTCCTTAACACTTGGCACCATAATTGTGCATAAATAACACATGCAAAAGACTTCAAGGTATGTGCATCACTTACACAGTACATTCCTGTACTTTGCAAGAACAGTGAAATCTCCTGATGTCAATAGTCGAGAGCATGTGTTCATACCTGTAGAAAAATAGAATTCCTATAGTTCCAATGTGTAATATTTCATATGTGTGTGACTTGGAAACAACCACACATCTCGGAGGAGAATAGTATCACACTTGTCAACATGTATTCACACATAAACACTTCTAAAAGCAGATGCATCATGTTTTATCTCCAGTTGAGGCACTACGTCATGTGTTTCATTGTTGTTTGCAGGCATACAGTGCTCTTGGACTGAAACATTTTTAATTGTTGTCTAGATGAACTCACTCATTTTAGAGAATATTTATGAGCAGAAACAAATGCAGATCATGTTAAGAGTTGTTACTCTTCTATCTTTCATATGCTGACATGAGGACTTTTTTGACGACATGAGGGTGAGTAGATTATGAGTTCAATTATGTATAAATTATTAATTATTAATTTTCATGTGAACTATTCCTTTAAGTTAGTTGCCTCTTTTGAAACTACCTCATAGTATTACTACCTCATTAAGTGTTTATGTGTTATGTCCTATTTCAACAAAAATAACATGGTACCAATATCCATAATTCTTCCTCACCAACATGATCACACAGGAAGACAGCATGTTGTTTCTGGGTGTACCAGTACCCTAGGATTACCCACATGTTGCCGACTCACTGACAAGTGGCATCTCCCATCAGTCATTTTTGCATCAGCTTCGTTGGTTTACCTTATCTTGTGGAGCGACCTGCTTTGGATCCCACATTGAAACCAGGAAGTAATTGCATTGATGAGTTCAATTCTGAGGTGGCAGTTTTTTTTTTTTTTACTCAGATTACAGTTTTACTCCACTGATGTTTAGGTTTGGGTTGGGGGTACAGTTAATAAAATATGCATTCCCCTTCATTGTATTGCAGCCTTTATAGCTGTAAACATCTCACTTCACAACATGATTTTGGTGACCCTCCATGGACATTACACCTGGAAAATTGAGCTCACACATCCCCATACACCCAACAACATTTATTACTTTGGCCACTGGGGCAGAGTTTACATTTTCAGTAAGCACAGCCTGATTTCAGCTAATAAGTTACTTTCTAATTTCACTGTGAGATCATTCTGTCCACTTACAAAAAAGCAAAACAGGCAACAAACATTATCTTTATATCCTCACAATGACACCATACAGCTAAATATACAAAGTAGCAGTAAGCCAGTAAAAAGCTTAAAATTTAGTAATGGCCAACACAGTTCTGACCTGAATCCAATGTCAAATCTGTGGCTTACATGAAGGATTGTGATCTGTATTTAAGGTATAAAGAATGGTCAAGTGGTTAGTTCTCAAATACTGTTCTTTAATGATTAATTACTGACCATTATTTTGACACAATAAGTTTAATTTACCCTTAAACAGTAGATAAATAAGACATAAATGGTTCCAGAAAAGGTTCCAGAACTTTCACAATGTTGATGGAGATGAATAACAAGCTTACTGTATTTAATGTGCACAATATGTTTTTAATCTAAAATGTAGATCTTTTTTCACTTTATTGTGTTATTCAGTGTGCAGTTAGACATGTAAAAAAGGCCAGTGGTGTGGCAAAAATGCTGATTTGCGACCTGGGGGTTGATATTTTAGTTTTGTTGTGGTCCTAATTTACCCTCTGCTGTTGGCTTTGATTTTCCTCTCAGTGACTCTGTCCTCGAGAAATGGCAATTAGCTGTGCACAGCTAGCAGGCTGTTCAGAAGTCTGTTTAGAAAACAAAATAATGAGATTATGCCGGGTAATTAAGCCCCCAGTTGTGCAGAGCACTATGCTTATCTTTGGCATATGTGGACTGCGTTATTGGTTAGTAATGCAAGGTTGTGTGGTTTGCATGTGTGTACATTATTGTATGCTTTCTGTGAGTTTAGAAAACGGTCATATCAAAGATGTCCACCAAATGTTTGGCCTAAAAGAATGTAAAAAGTGTTTTATATAAAGTTCATTTATAACAACTCTCTTTATTTTGGTCATGGCAAACTACATTTGCTTACACTGCTGTGAAGCAGAGCAAGTACAAAGACATGCTGCTAGAACATACACGTACCTCTGCACAATCAGGGCAGTCTCGTGACGAAAATGTCACCATTGCTACTTTTTCATGGACTATGAAGTTAAAGTATATTTTCCTTTCTGCTTAGCAACACCATAATTTAATTAATGCAGAAAATACATTAAAAAAATCACATTTACAAACACATTAAACACTCAAAAGAACATCATCAATTCTCAGTGACAGCTCTAATATTATTAAAAAGTCTGATAACAAAGGGAATGGTGGAATTCGCAAAACGTTTGATCCTTGCTTTAATTAATATTAAGTTATTTTCCTTCCGAAGAAGCCCTTCAGTTTATTCACCCCTGGTTGATGGAAGACGATTGTGAAGGGGATGATCCTGGGACATTTCAATGATTCATTTCACAGGCTTGCACTCTTCGAAGTTGTAAATCAGGTAGATTGAGGTTTTTGTGCTTCTCTCAATAATTTTTTGTGCTCTCTACTCTTTCAAAGGCAGTCACTTAATATTTTGTGCAATCAACTGAACGGACATTCGCATACTCAAGACATGGTCTTGTCAGATAGCAGTATATACTGTCGAGGTCATCATCAGAGGCTCCATGTTTTGCCAACACCGTTAAGAAAATGATACATTTAGTCCTGGTTCACTTAGCGTTCACTCTGGCATTTTTAACACTGAACCAAAAGATACAAAACAAAAGGCATAAGGATAAGGTCACAACCTGATTGGACAGCTTTAATGACATATATTTTGCGATGGACCTTGCCGAACACCCAAAACAATGCTGGCTGCTGGACTAAATGCACTCATTGGATTTATATATGTATATATGGTGGTAATATAGCACCAGGAAAAGCACACACAAACTAGGATATGCTGCAAGGACGACAGACAGTGGTTCTGATGCCTGTACCGAACTGTAATGGCAATATATCTCCTATGATGAGAAGATCCAGGTATACTTGAGGTCAGTATTAGGCAAATTACTTCCTGTTATTGGCTGTTTAGACATCTTTGGTCCATGCTGCATTCATATATCAGTCGAACCGCACCAGAGTTCGTTTGGAAGTGGACCGAGACCCACTATTCAGGCGGTTTCGGTCCTCTTGTTTGTTGCGCACCAAGGTTTGGATGGCAGCGTTCACACTTGTTCAAATTAACTGCAGTAACAGAGCAATTGCACCAGAGTTTGTTTTAATCTAACCAAACCTGCCAAGTGTAAACACACCCTTAGAGGCAGGCCCGGTTCCAGATCAAAATCACTGAGGGTGCTTCTGAAAATAGAGGAGGAGCTCTGTATAAAGTGGAGATTTATCATAATTACAAATTTTTTAAATATATTAAATCATGTTTAAATGTAACTAAAACAATGTAAATAACAGTTTTTTTCACATTATTGCTTCTTTTTTTTCACATGATCTGCCACTGAAAATGACAGCAAAATGCTGCACCTGCAGATTAAGACATACTAATTTGCACAATCATACACGTTTTTAAGTTTTGATGCAGCAATTGTGTGTTCACAAACTGATTTTTGCGTGTTTGATGGGATTCAAGGAAATCTGCTTGCCAATTTACAGTATTAGACTTACATATTTGATTGAGCAGAGGTATGCAATTGTTTTGGTACAGGGGTCACATCAGCTGTTAAGTAGAACATGGAAGAGAAAATATAAAAAGTTCTGCATAGTTGCATCTTTTAAGCCCAGAAGTAGTAGTGCACTCATGCAGTTAATTAATGATGCACAGATTTGTGAAGTGGGTACTGATACTGACATTCTCTCTCATGTGTTAGTAAAACTAAAGGCTTAATAAAATTATTCATGGTTTATTTTACCATACTTCAATGCAGTGGTAATTTAGTATTCAATGTAACACTCTACACCAGGAGTCTGGTTTAATAGTAAAATTAAATATTCTGAAATTATAGATTTTAAAAGCTTATTTTAATGGCCGCAAAGTGGACAAAGTTGTTTTATTCTGAAAGCATTATCAACCTGTTCACACGCTCATGGGTCATGATGTGAGTCTTGTCAATGGTTTATTTGGCATCCCATTCAGCACACAACTGAATAAAACAGGCTGCATGACACTGATAAATGATTACTGCCAGAGTAACATTCACATAAAGGTGTGAGCGACATCTGCATTTTACAAATAACATAAAAAACAAGCATATTCCCTTCCGTGTCCCCTTCCGTGTGCAATTGATGCAAGTATCTTTTGGGATTTTACTAAAGTTCATCACTGAAAAGGTTTGGCACTAAACAGCACAGGCAGCAT
This sequence comes from Moxostoma hubbsi, assembly GCA_032164185.1. NCBI lineage: Eukaryota > Metazoa > Chordata > Actinopteri > Cypriniformes > Catostomidae > Moxostoma > Moxostoma hubbsi. The sequence goes on from JAVLUX010000017.1 coordinate 22,433,879, forward strand.
CACAAATGGACATGGAGTAACTGCATCACACTTTCTTTGAGCAGAATATTGCTCTATTGAGCAATTTAAGTTTTTTTCCGAAGAGGAGAGAGATAGTGCGCGCACTCGCATGCATGGTTGCCAGATTGCATAAATTAAGTGTGACATAAGGTGAAATATTTTCTGTTTGTGCAAGTATAAATCTGTGATTGGGGTGTTGCATCTATTATCTGGCAACCCTGAGTATATTAAAATCTTGTGGATGCACGATAGGTCCCTGTGGCACGGTGGAGGGCGGGACCGGCGCGTGATTGCGCACGCCCGGTCCCGTATCAGGCTAATTGAGCCGTCAAGAGGGATAAAGGCCACTCGCAGATGGCGATCGAGAGAGAGAGCTTAATCAGCAGACATGTCTGCTGTCCTATGTGTTTGTTTTAAGTTCTTCATTAAATTATTATTTATGTTGACGAGCCGGTTTCTCGCCTCTTCCTTGCCCATGAACTTGAACAGTGTTACAGTCCCAAAGCCAGATAAATTAAAGATCTAATAAAAAACAATAAATCGACCCATCGGCAGCAGTTTGCCCTGGTGTGCAATTGAGGGTGCTCTAAGGTTCATTTGACTGCCTTGCCTGCCAAGTCCCCGTCCATTTTGCCCACTGCATTCCCAGCTGCTTTGCCCACTGCATCCCCGGGCCACCGTGATCATGCAGCCTATGATCCTCCGCCTCCCGTGGCCCCACCCCCTGAGTTTCCTCCTCCTGCGGCCTAGCCCCTTGAGACTCTGCCTCCTGCAGTTTAGCACCCTGAGCTTCCAGTGGCCTCACCCCTGAGTCTCTGCCTCCAGAGTCCCCAGTGGCTCTGCCCCCACATTTACCAAGTGCCTTGCTCTCTAGTGCCTTGCTCTCTAGTACCTTGTTATCTAGTTCCTAGGTTTTCCACCCTTAAATGCATAAATGTAAATCTAAAAGGCTATGAGTCCCCAAGTACCTTGTTTTCAGAGTTACAAGTGCCTTGTTCTTTTGCTATGCTCTCAGAATCCCCAGCTGCCCTGATCTCTATGCCCTCCGAGCCCCCAGTGGCTTGGACCTCTGATCCCTCCGAGCCCCCCATTGCCCTGACTTCCAAGCACTCTGAATCCTCTGTTGCCTTGGCCCTGCTTGTGTCCTCTGTTGTCTTGACCCTATCAACATCCCTTTTAGCCCTAGGCCTGACCTCTGAGTTACTTGTTGACTGGAACCTGACCGCTGAGTACCCTGATGCCTGGATCCTGACAGCATCTTCTGTTACCTGGACTCTATTAGTGCCTCCTGTGGCCTGAGCTCTGCTAGACTCTCCTGAACATCCGCCAGGTCCTCAGTGGTCACCTACTTTCTTGCCTGGTCCATCTTGGTCTCCTGGCCATCCGCTGGGTTCCCAGAGGTCACCAACTGCCTTGCCTCACGCTGGATCCACCCTGGTCTCCTGGACTCCTATTAGGTCTGCCCTTGTCTCCTGGCCTCCCACCGGGTCAATCCTGGTCGTCTGGCCTCCCGCCAGATCCATCCAGGTCATCTGGCTTCACGCCGGCTCTGCCCAGGTCATCTGGCCTCCCGCAGGATCCGCCCTGGTCTTCTGGCCGTCCGCCTGGTTGTCCCTTTTCTTCTGGCTGTCTGCCTGGTCATCCCCCTACTTCTAGCTGTCTGCCTTGTCATCCCCTGCTGTCCTCCAGATCCCTCGAGGTCTACAGGCCACTCTCCTGGCCCCCTTAATCACCTCCCATATATCACATATATATATATATATATATACATATGTGTGTGTGTGTGTGTGTGTGTGTGTGTGTGTGTGTGTGTGTGTGTGTGTGCACACTGGTGGCCAAAAGTTTGGAATAATGTACAGATTTAGCTGTTTCGAAAGGATATTGGTACTTTAATTCACCAAAGTGGCATTCAACTGATCACAAAATATGGTCAGGACATTACTGATCAGCGTCATCACTGTTTGAAAAAAGTCATTTTTGATCAAATCTAGACAGGCCCCATTTCCAGCAGCCATCACTCCAGCACCTTATCCTTGAGTAATCATGCTAAATTGCTAATTTGGTAAAATCACTTTGAAAACCCCCAGATCATCACGATCCTCCACCAAATTTCACAGTGGGTGCAAGACACTGTGGCTTGAAAGCCTCTCCAGGTCTCCGTCTAACCATTAGACGACCAGGTGGAGGATCGGTCATGATCTGGTGTGCTTCAGCAAGGCTGTAATCAGGCAGATTCATCTTTGTGAAGGACACATGAATCAAGCCATGTATAAGGTTATCCTGGAAAAAACTTGCTTCCTTCTGCTCTGACAATGTTCCAATGCTTAGGATTGTTTTGTCCAGCAGGAAATTGCTCCTTGCCACACAGCCAGGTCAATCAATGTGTGGATGGAGGACCACCAGGTCAAGACTCTGTCATGGCCAGCCCAAACTCCAGACCCGACCCCTATTGAAAAGCTCTGGAATGTTATCAAGAGGAAGATGGATGATCACAAACCATCAAACAATGCCAAGCTGCTTGAATTTCTGTGCCAGAAGTGGCATTAAGTCATCCAACAGCAATGTGAAAGATTGGTAGAGAGAATGCCAAGACACATGAAGGATGTGATTGAAAATCAGGGTGATTCCACCAAATCTTGGTTTCTGAACTCTTGCTAAGTTAAAATATTAGTATCGGGAGAAATGTTGTCAGTACTTTATAGAATAAAACAAATATGTTAATTTTACTTAAACACATACCTATAAATAGCATATGCAGAGAACCTCAGTGAAGCGGTCTCTTAATTTTTTCCAGAGCTGTATATTCTGTTTGTACATGGGACATTCCCCTACGGTCACTAGAGGCCACTAGTAGGAATAGGGCTTATTTTGAAGTATATTTTTATTTCTTGCCATGTCTCTGTTCTGTGTGCTCCCCTTAGTTGATCCCAGGTGTGTCTCGTTTACCTAGTTAGTCTTTGAATAAATAAGTAATCTTGTTCTCTGTGTCTTTGTCATATTAATAGTGCAGGGAAAAAGTCCCTGTTTGCACAGTACGTACAAAAGACATCCTGCATCAAGCATGTAGAAAATGATGATGCTACACAATTAGACATACTTACAATTCCAGATAAACATATCTAGAGCTGTGGTGCTGGGGAGGAGGAGGGTTTCAGAGAGAAACTCTCATAGAATTTCAACGTAGTGAAACTGGCTTTCATGCAAACAATGGAGGCAATTAAAATGCTGGACAAAGACAGAGTACACAAGTTGATTAAATAACAAATTAGATGTTAAAAGGACCTACAGCATCTACCTGCGCCATGTAGAATTTCATGACTGAACAAAAAACAGAACTCAGATTTTTGGTGTATGAACAATCATCACAAGGTAGCACTTGGAGGGAATTTGTCACATTTGATCAAAATTTGGGTGGAAAAAAATCTAACATTTCCTGTGTTATTATGTTGAATGCATAACCTTAACATTCTTAGCTGCATGTTCTACCAGTTAAGCTACAGGAACTAAGCTAAATGTATTTTATTTTTATTTTTTTACTTTAGGCAGGGACGGGGTAAATATGATTTGCCATTTCATTTTAATTCAAGAAGAGACATTTAATACACTTGACAAATTGAAACAGCACTCTGCAGAGTGTGCAAATCCCTCCCTTGCATTGAGAACCCATTCCATTGTGTTGACGACAAGGCCAAATAAGCATTATTATATTCCCTCATCAGTTCCCTCTCTCTGTGCTCATGAGTAGTAAGCACATGGGTGTTTGCTCTTGCTGTTTGCTCTGCATTGACAACCATTAATCAGTTATGAGACCTGCTAGTGCCCCTCATAAAGATTTACAACCTCATGCTCCTTTAATTCGGTCTGGCTGCACACTCTAACGCATGAGCTCTTTGTTTTATGGCTTCTCTATGACTGTAAACTCTTTCCCCAAAACCCAAAACAAAGCAGCAGAGAAATACCAACTGAGTCTAAGACAATTAGAGGCTGAGTTATGCTGAGATATTATTTCCAGGCTTTCATACAAACAATAGTTTGTCTCCCTATGAGAGCCAAGAATCTGTAAATTGACATAACATGGTCTTTTACTTCAATGGCTTGTGTTCTGATTGGTATCTTCATCGAAAGTTTCAACTTTGTTTGAACTTGAGGTCAAGGTTTAAGCAATACCTAATTTCTTCTATATGTATTAATGTATGTTGATTTTCTCAAGGCAACTGAGTTCATCTTTCACATCTAACGCTTGCCAGCCCTTCGCTCGTTTTGCACCATGCCCTCTTGCACTGCTTCATAGCCCAGGTCAGCAGCTAAAACTCCTCTTCTAAGACTTCACAATCGCTGTTCGTGAGCTGCCTCTTCCATCTCTCCCAAGACAAAATGAGATAAGATGTTGTAAAGCGAGTCTCGACTGGACAGGGGGAAGAAGGACACGGTGACAGGCTGGTGAACTCAAAAGGTAAGGGTTTCTTTAATTTGTCAGGGCGGGGTTAACATATAGGTGAACACAAATAATCGTTTACTATAGTTTCTTTAAATCAGGCTGCCAACACTGGACTGGCATCGCGCCCCGACTGGCACTTTTTTGTGGCTCATTTATGCCGCTCTCCCTGTGCTCACTGAAATTAGAGACAGGTGTTAGACATATTTTAGCTCAGGTGTAAGCGCCCTCACCGCTCCCCCTCTCCGGACGGGCGCTTGACCACGCCCCCGCTGCAACATACCCCCACCGCCCGACTCAGGCCGGGGCGCCATCCGGCCTGCCTACCACCCCCATTTCTGGAAAGGAAGTCGGCGACAGCCATCTGCACCCCCGGTCTGTGGACCACCTCGAACTTAAAAGGCTGGAGAGCCAGATACCAACGGGTGATCCGGGCGTTAGTATCCTTCAAGCGGTGGAGCCACTGCAGTGGGGCATGATCCGAGCAGAGGGTGAAGGCCCGCCCCAGCAGGTAGTAGCGGAGTGTGAGGACCGCCCACTTGATGGCCAGACACTCCTTCTCCACGGTGCTGTACTTCGTTTCCCTCAAGGAGAGCTTCCTACTGATGTACAGCACCGGGCGCTCCTCCCCCTCCACCACCTGCGAGAGTATGGCCCCCAGCCCCCTGTCTGAAGCATCCGTCTGTAATAAGAAAGGGAGAGAGAAGTTAGGTGAATACAAGAGCGGCCCCCCACAGAGTGCGGCTTTAATTTGTGTGAACGCCTGTTGGCACTGCTCCGACCACTGGACCGGATCTGGAGCCCCCTTTTTAGTGAGGTCAGTCAGCGGACTGGTGACGTCCGAATAATTAGGTACAAACCTCCTGTAGTAGCCAGCCAGCCCCAGGAACTGCCTCACCTCCTTTTTGGTCTTGGGCCTAGGGCAAGTCGCTATCGCCGCGGTTTTATCAATTTGGGGACGCACCTGGCCATGACCCAAGTGGAACCCCAGATACCGTACCTCCACACGCCCAATCGCACACTTTTTAGGGTTTGCAGTGAGCCCCGCCCGCTGCAGCGACTTCAGGACCGCCCTCAGATGTTGTATATGCCGCTTCAGTCATTACTATAGATAATAATATCATCTATGTAGGCAGCGGCGTTAAGCAGAGTGCGGCCGGAGGACGCGATCCATCAGACGCTGGAATGTGGCTGGGGCCCCGAACAAACCGAACGGAAGTGTCACGAATTGGTGTAATCCGACGGCATGGTGAAGGCTGTTTTTTCTCGGGAGATTGGTGTCAAGGGGATCTGCCAATAACCCTTTGTTAAATCCAATGTTGAATAAAAGCGAGCAGTACCTAACCGATCGAGCAGTTCATCAACGCGGGGCATTGGGTACGTGTCAAATTTAGACACCGCGTTGACTTTTCTGTAATCCACACAGAACCGCACCGACCCGTCACTCTTGGGAACAATTCTATTACCCCCATATCAAGCATGGCATCCAATTCGTCCCAGACAATTTTCTTTCTATGCTCGGGGAGGCGATAAGGGCGGCAACGAACGACCACCCCCGGCTCGGTCTCGATATGGTGCTGGATGAGGTTTGTGCGACCCGGTAGGGGAGAAAACACGTCTGCAAACTCCTTTTGCAACCTGGCAACCTCTGCTCGCTGGCACGGGGAGAGGTGGTCTCCACAAATGACCGGGGCATTGAGATCTGGTTTTGGATTTACCTCCGGTCCGAGCTCCGCCCTCTCTGGGACCACCGTAGCCAACGATACAGGGACTGCCTCCCTCCATAATTTAAGGAGGTTGAGGTGGTAAATTTGACGCGCATTCCCCCTATCGGTTTGCTTAACCTCATAATCGAGATCCCCCACTCGTCGTGTGACCTCGAAGGGCCCTTGCCACTTGGCGAGTAATTTGGAGCTCGATGTGGGAAGCAATACAAGAACTTTATCTCCCGGTGCAAACTCCCTCAGCTGCGTTTCCCTGTCGTACAGCCGGCATTGACGTTCTTGGGCTCGGAGCAAATTCTCCTGTGTTAGTTTTCCCAAAGTGTGGAGCTTTGCTCTGAGGTCAAGAATGTATTGAATTTCATTTTTGCTATTCGTAAGTCCTTCCTCCCAGCCTTCTCGTAAGACATATAAGATGCTGCGCGGGCGTCGCCCGTACAACAGCTCAAATGGAGAGAAGCCGGTTGAGGCTTGCGGGACCTCTCGCACTGTAAACAACAGGGGATCGAGCCATCTGTCCCAGTTTTTAGCATCCTCGTGCACGAACTTACGAATCATGTTTTTGAGGGTTTTGTTAAAGCGTTCCACTAGGCCATCTGTCTGCGGATGATACATGCTAGTGCGAATCGATTTAATGCCCAATAGATCGTAGAGTTTGCGAAGTGTGCGTGACATAAACGTTGTGCCTTGATCGGTGAGGATTTCTTTTGGAATCCCCACCCGGGAGATTATTTTGAAGAGTGCCGTAGCAACACTACGTGCTGAGATGTTGCATAGAGGCACTGCTTCCGGATGTCGCGTTGCGTAATCTACTAGGACTAACACAAAGCGATGTCCGCGTGCTGTCCGCTCTAATGGCCCGACGAGGTCCATTCCAATTCTCTCGAAGGGGACCTCGATCAACGGAAGAGGGCGCAATGGCGCTTTTGGGATGGCCGGTGGGTTTACCAGCTGGCATTCACGGCACGCCGCACACCACCTGCGGACGTCACCGCTAATGCCCGGCCAATAAAAACGGGTTATTAGTCGGAGAAGTGTTTTTCTTTCCCCTAGGTGACCCGCCATGGGATTATAATGAGCCGCCTGGAATAACATTTTCCGGCGGCTCCGTGGAATCAAAAGCTGTGACATATTTTCTTTAGTCTGAGTGTCCTGCGTCACTCTGTACAGCCGGTCATTTATAATTGTAAAATAGGGGTATGCGAGAGCGATGGTCAGCGTCTTCAGCCAGACATCGATCATTTTCACCTGATCAAAAGCATGCTTGAGGGTTTCGTCCCGCGACTGCTCCAAAGGGAAATCCTCGTCAGGGAATTCCCTACGAAGAGGAGGGGCGGAAGCCTCACCCCTCTCCTCGTCATCTCGATTTGGAGCAGCCGAGGACGGCCCCGGCTCCGCCTCCCCTGTCAAAGCATCGCACATCGCACATCTCCCCATTTTAGTGCAGGACCCATCCATACAAACTCCCCCTAGCACATCTTTAAACGCTGGCCAATCGGTCCCCAAAATCAGAGGATGGGTGAGGCGGGGACTAACCGCTGCCTCCACTCTATGCTTTTTTCCCCGGAATTTCACTAACAAGGTCACCATTGGGTACTTGTGAATATCCCCATGCACACAGCTCACCCTCACCCGTTTAGCTGTGCGCAAAGCCCCGGGTTGAACCAAGCGTTGATGGATGGTGGTCTGATTGCAACCGGTATCCAGCAATGCTTGGTGTGTACCCCCCTGGATTCTTACCGGAATCCGGTACGCTCCAGCCCGATCGGGGGCAGCATGCAGGGGATCGGAGACCCGAACCACCGTCCCCACTTCCATCATCGGACACTGATCACGGAAGTGGCCCGGGTCCCCGCACCTCCAACAGGCTGGCCCAGGCGCCACACCCGTACCTGCGTCGGCGGACGCCCCCACCTGAGGGGGAGAGCGGCTGAATGTTGCGTGGGGGGGGTGTGCGATGCCACCGTGGGTCTCTGCCAGGCTCCTTGCCTGCGGGGGGCAGGAACGGACCCTGGAAGGAAGACAGAGCGAGAGGGGGGGAGGGGGATGGGGAAGAGCAGAAAAAAACACAGGGGGAGGGGAGGGAGAGAGAGAGAGAGAGAGAGAGGGCTCATCCGCCCTCGGGATCGCCGCCATGTGGTCCTCCACGAGCTGCACGGCTGCCTCCAGCAACGTCGGGCGGTGGCACTGGACCCACTCCGCCGTTCTCTTGGGCAATCGCTGGATGAATTGCTCCAGCACCACCTGATCGATGAGACCCTCGACGTCGCGGTCCCCCACTAGCAGCCACTTCCGGCAGGCATCACGGAGCCGCTGAGCAAACGCGAACGGGCGGTAGGCTTTGTCCAGCTTCATGGCCCGGAAGAGTTGGCGATTTTCTTCGGGGCTCCGACCAACCCGTTGCATAATGGCTCTCCTCAAGTCGGGGTAGGCCAGGAGGTTTGTTGCCGGCAGTTGTTGAGCCGCGAGTTGGGCTTCCCCGGACAAAAGAGGTACGAGGTGGGCTGCCCATTGATCGCGCGACCAGGCCCAGATCTCAGTGGTACGCTCGAATAAATCTAGGAAGGCCTCTGGGTCGTCCGTTGCCCCCATCTTCTGTAACATGGGAGGGGGCAACAGGGAATGATTGTCCGGGGTCGCAGCTGTGGCAGGAGCGACCTCCCGGCTGAGGAGGCTCCGGATAGCATGTCGGTCCTCTGCTTGAGCCCGCATGATTTCAAAGAACCGTCGATCTTGTTCCTCTCGGAGCTCAAGCAGGGAGTGCTGGTGGCTTTGGTGTAACGCAGCGAGGGACTGGAGGACTTCGGTCAGCTGGGAGGACTCTACGGGATGACCTTCCATGTCTTGATTCCCGGGTTTCGGCACCAGTGTAATGTGAGTCTCGACTGGACAGGGGGAAGAAGGACACGGTGACAGGCTGGTGAACTCAAAAGGTAAGGGTTTCTTTAATTTGTCAGGGAGCGGGGTTAACATATAGGTGAACACAAATAATCGTTTACTATAGTTTCTTTAAATCAGGCTGCCAACACTGGACTGGCATCGCGCCCCGACTGGTGGTGTTGTGGCTCTTTTATGCCGCTCTCCCCGTGCTCACTGAAATTAGAGACAGGTGTTAGACATATTTTAGCTCAGGTGTAAGCGCCCTTACCGCTCCCCCTCTCCGGACGGGCGCTTGACCATGCCCCCGCTGCCACAGATGTCTTTTACCTCCTTTTAGTCATGCTAGTCCTGGCAACTTTACTGTCTTCATTTTGTCCACAATTTTCTACAGAAACCCACACCCTTTTGGAAAAAACTGGTCTGCCAGCTTATTGTGGTCAAGCTGGTTTGTTGCTGCTGTACCAGATGTCAAAAGCTTGGCCAAAATGGTCTACCAAGTCGAAAACAGGTCTACCAGCTGGTAGTCCAGCTCATCAACCGTGCAGACAGTTTGGACTGTCTAAATTTCAAGTAAGACCAGCAACCACCATAAAAGGATAGATCACCCCAAAATTTTAATTCTGTCATTGTTTACTCAGCCTCATATTGTTCCAAACCTGCAAGACTTCTTTTTTTTTCTTTAGTGGGGCACAAACGGAGATGTTAGGCAGAATGTTAGCCTCAGCCATCATTCACTTTCAGTAAAATGTGTTTGACAGATTTCTGTTCTAAACTGACCTCATAGTAAGAGAGGAATGCCTCTGCCCTTCAAATCTCATCTCAATGTGCTTTCCCGTGTCACTCAGTTATGTCCTTACCTTTGATCCTTAATCACATCATCCAGTGTTAGCAGCAGTCTGTACTGCACTGTTAAAATTAATTCTCACCCATTCACTATATTTCAGTTGACGAGATACAATCAGTATAAAAATCCAAGACTTTTACAATGACAGGAGTTCGTGAGAGGTTCCTCGTTCTCTTCTTGGATCAACATAGTCTTTGAGTAACCTTAACTTGTAAGCCAGTCCTGGATAATGCCTGATTTATATGCACCTCAAACCGCCCCTTCAGATCCTTCTAAATCCACAGACTTTACCCACAAAAGCACCAGTGGCCCTATGGTCCAACCACATCTAAAGTTAATAGAGTCTTAATAAGTTTAAAGAGATCTTTCTTTCCCTTAACCTTATAACCTTTATATGCATGCACATAGTCCAGTGTATTTAGTGTTATATAGATTTCCCCCCTCCTGAAAATCCACATTTATTAAGCATATGAATATTGAATGAACGGAGATAAATATGGTGAATAATTTAGCATAGCTGCATAGCGTGCACGCCTGATTTAGATGAACTCAGTCACTCACTGATGAAGTTAACAATGCCCATGTGAGGATGTTGGAAGCTCCTGAAATATTCATCCTTCCATGAAGTGCAATTAACTCCAGTTTCTAGATACTTATATGTTTGTGTATAAGTAATAAAATCATAAAGCCTCTTAAGCTGTACGCAGACGTATTAGTTATTATTCACCAGTGTACATTTTCAAATATTTTTCAAAGATAACTCTTGGTTAAATTAGTCTTTTTAAAATGATTATGTCTTTCAATATGCATGTAATTCATGAACAAAGTGTATGATTAAATCTAGGCCAGGTTCCTGGAGACCTTTTATCAAATAACCTTAAATCACGGTGAGAGATTATTTTAGACCACGTAACTGTAGTATGATAAGATGCATGCATTTATTGTTGGGAGAATTTTAGCTTTGATAATGTGAAATTCTAACAAAATAAATGTTTAACGCTATGAATAATTTAGGCCTTTCTTATGAAGAGCTAAGTTTCTAAACACCCAGGACACAGTAATATATTTGTAATTTTAAAATGAGGATGGGAGACGGAGCTAAAAGATAGCATGCCCATGTGGTTTGCATAAGTTCTGACAGCTGAGAGGACTAAAACAAGAAGCCTTCTTTGAAAATCCCTGGACTGAGAATTATTTGATCACACATAATAACTTCAGCCATAAATGTATTAAAGCTTAAAATGCATATCCTTTGGATAGAGAACAAAGCGCATCGAAATACAGGCATGATAAATTATTCAGATCAAACTTGTCAAACTTTTCTCCAACCCCATGTTTGAAAGTGTGTTGCTTAGAGATGCTTCAAACTCTTCATTCTCCTCCCTTGTTTTGGTATCTCTCTCTCTCTCTTTGTCTCTCTCTCTCTCTTTCCTTCACATATGCAGACATTTACTGTCTACCCAATGTTGCATGTCATTCAAGGTAATGGACATTGTAATCCCTATAGAGACTGTAGTTGTTCATGGCATGCATGTGCAGAGTGCTTTTGAGCACAACATACCAAGGATCATGATTAATATTTCTTAAGTAAAAGGGATTGTGGATTTGGTGGGATAGCTTTATTTTGTCGGGATAGTTTCTATGTATTCATGTATAATGAATCTGTAAAAAGTACCTGAAAAACAATTCTACTGTGCCAATGAATTACTTATGTAATGCATGAAATCATGATTACAAATAATCATTGATATTTTCACTGTGTTCTCTAAATTACAGTATTTGGGGAATCTGATGTGTTCAGCCAAATAATCGACACAGTTGTATATAAACACATGGATTTTGATATAAGATTAATGATATGTCTCACACAAGAAGGGGTTCGAGTCCAGGCTCAACAGGCCCTTTCTGTATGGATTTTGCATGTTCTCCCCATGTTTGCGTGAGTTTCCTCCGGGTGCTCCAGTTTCCACCACAGTCCATGCAGGTTAAGTGAATTGGAGACTGATAATTGCCTTTAGGGTGTGAATGAGCATCTGAATGTGTATGTCTGTCTGTGTTGCCCTGTGATGGACTGGCCACCTGTCCAGGTTTCCTGCCTTCGGACCAAAACAGCTGGGATAAGCTCAAGCACTACCCTACATAGGACAAGCGGCTATAGAAGATGGATGGACCAGGCCTAGTTGTCACACTTATTCCTAACATTAATTTTTCTCAGGGTTCATTTTTATAAAGTCAATTTCTGAATAGCCACATTTCTTAAAGTCTTGGGTACTAAAAAAGGCTATCGAACATTTTCACCTTCATTGCCCAGGAAAAGGTACAAAGAAAAAGATACAATTCATGAAGCACACAATAGCCTTCTGTGCCAACATTCACCAATAAAGGTGCATGCTGTCGCTATATGGGGTAAACTTTTATTACTGAGATATACCCCTTGTGACAACTTTCCCATTTGACAACTAGCCCCGGTCTCCCATATATATGACTTGGATATAAAAAACTCAACCTACATTTGATCAAAAACATGAATGTCTCTTTGTGTAAGAACCCTCTAGCTCCCTCTTTCACCGAATGGCTGTGGTCTTACTAAAAATGTTGTCAAGGATTAAGTGGTCTTGCTTAAAGGGATTGAGGGATTTTGCAGATTACAGCTCTGACATTTGTAAATAAACAGTGGAATTTTAGCTTAGCAGATCCTGACTTCTAATCAGCAGGATGGATTAACTGAGATGCATTTATCAATTAATTCATTAATTAAAACACGCTGACTTGTACTTCCGTCATTTTTAAACCTTATGGAATAAAAACTGTGGGAAAAGTGCTGTTTACAGTATATTGCTTTATCACTGCATAATGGAGGCAGAAGGTACAGTCTGTCTATGGATGGTCATTCCAGTTTTAGGTAAAGAAAACACAATCTCAGGAAATATAACGCTAGCCAGCTTGACACCTATTCTAAGAACCAACAGCCTAAATTCTGATTTATCAGCCAGTACTAGTACAAATTTCTTATTGATCTTTGAGTGAAAGTGAACAAAGTGGGAATATTTTAGGTCACCAAGAACTCACAATGGACATGGAATTAAATGTAGGAACAATCATTTGGGAATTTATGTTTTCTAATTTGCCTGAGTTAAGTGTGGTTTTACAATTTAATTTTTGAATTAATTGATAAAGTGCACTTTCTGAGCTGCTCTGTGTTACAGCTCTATCAGTGTTTGTCTCCTGCAGTTTGGAGTGGATGTGAAAAACTATTTGTGTTAAGAAGATGAGCATCTGGTTATGCCAACCCACCAGCAATTTATTCAAAGGTATCTTCACCTGGAATTTTCACCAAAATCGTATATACTTTGCTTTCTCCAAGCAATTCATATCAAATAATTTTATATATGCAAGATATTATTGTAAGATTGCCTGTTTCAAGAACCTCCTCTGTTCCTTTATAGTTTCTGTGAAGGAGTTGCCTGTGACTGTTACAAAGGAATCTTTTCCTGAGGATATATAAATTAACTGTATTTTACAAAGGCTTCACTCTTCAAAGTCTAGAGACCATTGGGTTGTTTTTCCCTTGTTTTCCTAATTTCTGTAAGTTGCAACCTTCAGATGCATGTATTAAAGTCTGTTTTAAAGGTTTTGCTTTAATAATTTGCAATTTAATCCATGCTAGTGCAGTTCTAGTATTAGCACCCTTTTGTACAGACAGGTCACTAAATACAGAGCCCTAGATGTGATGCTTTACACAGGCAATCAGCTTTTTGTAGTCTCACATTACAAATGTTTCACACTCAAGCATTATGAAAAGCTAGTTTGGCTCTGGTTCACTTCTAGACTAGAAGTTTCTTTTGGGTCCCAAACTTGTGGATGATCTTGCTGCGAGTTCTTTTAAAAAGAATATTATTTTAGCAAATTAATGTTTTGCATGAATTACTTTGCACTCACTTTTCCCCCCTGTGATCTGTGAAGCATTGCATTTCAAACACAGCCTCTTAACCTCTTTTCCAGGGCAGCCTCATAAGGGAAATGTCATTGTAGCAACTTTCATCCCAAAGGATTCCTGCGCAAGGATTTTGTTTGAATGACACAAAACCTGGTAGTGGGTTCAACCGCAATGTTTTATAACATTTATAAGGAGTGACTTCTGTGTAGAATGTCCTGGTATAATTTTTTTTACAAGTACGAGTACTTCCTTTCTTGAAATAACCGTTTGTTTGTTATTTTTTCATAATTTCAGAAAAAAAAACTTAATTTTAATTATACTATCAAAATGGTGTCTAAATAAATGAAATCTGAATTTTAATCAAATTAAAAAAGAACAATTAATATTTTTTTTTTATTAAATGAAGTGCTTTTACACAGAACCTCACAGCATAATCCAAAATACAATATTGCAGTTTTTTTTTTTTTTTTTTGTCAAATAAAGTGCTGCATAACAGAACATCGCAGATGTGAGATATTTCTTAAATATAACATAATTACTATGGATTTGCGATTATTATTATTCTAAGTAGGGCTGCAGATTGAACGTGTTAATTCAGTGCTATTAATTTTATTAAATATAACACGTAAAAAAATTAACTCAATTAATCGCAGTCCCCCCGGATTTTAATAAGGAAGATTCCTGAGAAATGCAAGTTTGTAGTACCACCTGTTTACTCCAGAGGGCAGTAATTGAAATTTAGCTGTGTGGCAACGCGCAGTTTATACAGTGAAGAAAACAACCAGACAGAACAAAGCAGACATTTGTTATGTTCTTGCATTCAAAACATTTGATGGAGTGCAAATTCGAACTAAGGGATCTCAAGATGTGTTCTAAGTATTAAACTATATTTAAATTGACACAGTGACCTAAAAATTTTATGTTTATGAAGCAACGCACCCGAGACGCTATACAAGCATGTCTGACTCTTGTTGAAATTGACGGTCCTTAAACAAGCCCTCATAATAAATCTCCAACTGATTGACAAATTCACTTGGATTGAATGGATTGCTGTTAACTGTGTGCCAATGATTGACTTATGTTCAATAAGATAGTAGTAAACAATACAATCAAAATTGCTTAAATCACCTTTCTTTCCCATTCTGACATTCAGTTTGGAGTTCAGGAGATTGTCTTGACCAGGACCACACCCCTAAATGCATTGAAGGAACTGCCATGTGATTGGTTGATTAGATAATTGCATTATTGAATTAGTGTTATATGAGGGGCTTTCTCAGAAAAGATTTGTATATGTGATTAAATGCGATTAATCAATATTATTTAATCGGGACATCATGTAATTAATTACAAATTTTAATCGATTGACAGCCCTAAATATAAGTAGTAGTAGTAGTATTTAGTGAATATTGCATACATATTATTCACAGTCGTGATACATTTCTGTTGTACATTTTCCCCTTTACATTGAGCTTTTCCTATGCCGGAAGCTTTTATTTTGGAGAAAAGGTCTTTCTGGCTCTGTATTGCAACTCTGCACTGGAAGATCTCTGAATATCTGTTCTGTGTGATTTTTCTAGACATAGATGTAGCGCCTCCTACCCATAACCATTAATTGGACGGAGCAGCCGAGTTCCTATGGTGTGTCTCTCAACTTTAAAAATATAAATTCCCTCCAGTATCCTATTAACTACTGTGACAAATTAAATGTATACACCTTTAAATTCCTTTAATGTGTACTATGTGTACCCCTAAAATATGAAGACTTCAATCAACACAAAAGGTAAGTATCAAGAAATAACAATTATATTTATAACCGTAAGTACAAATCAATAAAATAAAATAAATAACTTCTGTATTTCTTTTCAAGTCAACAAATAATAAATGTTCTCTTTAACAATAGCAAAATGACTATACTGTTTACTTTTCTTGTAAATATTCCTACTAGTAATGTCCCAAATTTACAATACAATAAAGTACGAATAAAATACAAGAATGAAATGAACGTTCACATTAAACATTCTCAAAGGAACTATTAATCAGCTCGCATTTTACTAAATTAATAAATTAAATCAATATTTCACAATAAATCAGTGCACTTGGAATTAAATAAAATGAGTATTCCAAATATCACTCATTTCAGTAGGATTTTTCAACCTTATTACAGTTTAACTCTTCCAAAATTATGTTAACAATCAATAGTTATTTGTGGGCCCACACACACACACACTCACACACCCACCCATTGCAGGCCTGTTAGTGGCTTGAGAGCGTTGTGGCCTTAAAACACACAAATGGCCTCTTCAATCTAAAGAGCACACCAAATAAAATAAATATCACCTGAACTCCTCTTTTGAATCCAAACGAACCCAAGCGATCATCCACGAACTCCAAGTAGATCAGCAATTTGTCCGTAACCACTCTCAGCAGTTGCTGAATTAATGGCAAATCTTCTTCCTCTTGGTGTCTGTAGTTTACTAAACTCCAATGACATTTAAAGATCACTAAATTAAGTTATGAGTCTCTTACTCACAGTTACTCACACAAATAAAAAACTCTGGATTAACTCTCACATTACATCTGATACACTTCGATGTATGCAGTTCTCTCTCACATAGATATCTGATGAATTATTATGCTTCCTATATACTACACGACTTTCAAAGGCGTCGGATTGTAGTACCGTTCATATTAGAAATTTGTCTGTCTTGCCATGGAAGTCGTAACGTTTTAATATTACACAACGAATCAGCGACAGGGGTGAACGCATTACAAAACATTTCACTACTGATGAATCCATGATGACTCTGCCTGGACTGCAAATTGCGTTTCACGACAGAGTACACACGAGAAGTGTTACGAGATGCATAAGAAAACAAATGCATGATCAAATGTTATGCATTTCAGAATATGATGTGTATGTTTTTAATCATATATTTTATTGGTTGCAATATAAAAAAGTACCTCCTACTGAAAAATCTACCTATTTGCTAACCTGACTGTCCAAGAGACTTGGCAATTTCTCTCCAACATTTCTATTTCTCCACCCGGTTTTGCTACAGTTCAGATGAAACATCAAATAGTCACTGGTGTTCCTGCCAATGTTCCACTAATTTTTCCTCCATTTCTTCGGTCCACTGAGTCTTTCTTGATAGGCTACGGCAGCCATGCTTGTTGATGTTCTGTTGCAGGTACATCAGGACTCCTTACACTGAAACATTCTGTGCCCTGTTTCTTGCTCTCTCATTGGCTGAAGGTCAACGCAGCTGTATTCAGTCAAAGCATATTTCACATTGCACGATTTGGAATCGCAGACAGGTCCAGATATTTAACATTCTAGATATCTCGTTGACATCAGCGATGTGTCAGCGCTTCTCTAAAATTTTATCTTTCATAATTCATATATTGCGAATGTCACTCACAGGAGCGAGCTCCGATTTGCCTACGATTTCAGGCTTTTGTCGGCGATCTCCACAAAACTGTCGGCGAGCGAAAATTGGTCTTAAAATTGTGTAGTGTAAACTCGGCATTAGTTAGTGTTTTAAAAAATGAACTTTCTTTCTCTAAACTCACTGGCTTTTCTTATGACCTCTCTCTCCGATCAGCCTTCTTAACTCTCTCTTCCTGTATCCAATCACAATCCACATCCCCTAATAGAGGCGGGATTAAGCTAAATAAATGACCAATCATCAATTAAATTAACAAACTTACTGGCAAAAATCATGATTTTTTGATAAGTACATTACAAACAAACTTGCTTAATCAATGTAACTCTTAAAGAAACATACATAATTATTTTCTAATTTCCCAAAACAAGAAAACAAAAAAAATGTATATTATTTATGTTCATAATGTACTCTTTTTAATAATAATACCAACCATAAACAAAATAATAAGACATAAAGACAACATATAAGCCTCCGCTTATGCTCGCTCTTTCTCTATCCTTCTCTTTTTTATGCATGTTTCACAAGAGTTCTCTATGTAAAAAAAAATATAGTGAGAATAGACTGAGAATAGAATGCAGGGGCCACATTACAGAGCAATTATTTTTTTACACAGATCCATTATTGTACTTTTTTTGCACTTTTAATTTGATAAATCTTTATGTGGCTGCATATAATGCTCAACAGTGAAAATAAACCCCAGCTCCAACCCCCTCCATGTTGAACAGCAGTCAGGTGTGCTGTTAGAATGTGAGTAAGAGCGAGAAAATATGTTCCTACAAGAAATCTCATCCGGACACGAATTGCCTTGACCTTTCAGTTGCTAGGGTGCACTGTTAATTTTAATATGTAACTATGACAACCCCCGCCTCTGCTAGCTGCTCTGACGCACTAGCCAAATAGATAGCACGTTGTTTGTAAATGTGCCCTGGCTTAACCTCTGGGTTCTTCGATTTATTCTCATTCACACTGCCTCACACACACACACAGAGAGACAGGAAAGTCATCACTTAGCAGTGGTTCACTTTTCTGCTCAGCACAGACATTGGCTGTGTCTCGTTTGGAAGGCTGCGTCCTCCGGAGGTCACATTTGTCGGCTGCATATGTCATCGAGGCTGTCTCATTTAATTATCTTTTTTTGTCTTTATTTGTCTTATTTTTTATCATATATGCACTTACATTTATACAATTGCTAACCTTTTTTGCATTACCAATAAAAAAAATTAAAAAGTTAAATAAATAAACGAGACAGCCTTGATGGCGTATGTGGCCGACAAATGCGACCTCCGGAGGACACATCCTTCCAAATGAGACACAGCGATTATTTCAAGGATGTTCGCTGCAGCAATCAAAGGCTCAGCATGCGATTGGTTCTTTCAAATGAGTTTTAACTTACCAACCAACACAACATACTTACCAACTTACCAACACAAGTAAATTCCATTAAAATTATAGCCAATTGATTGTACTTTGTACAAGGGAAACCATTCAGGAGCAGAAATTTCAGCCATAAAACTTGTATGTGTTTCAAGCTGTTTTTACACTTGGTTCAATTACTTGGTCCTAACAATGACTTCAGGTGTAAAAAGTGCAGTGTCAGTTTTAAATCAAGTGGGAATACAGTAGAGTGAATTGGTTTTCTGAAAGTCCAACTGAAAAGCCCAACTCTAAAATTGTTATTGGTCAATGAAGGCCTACATCAGAGTGTTACAGCAAAAGTTAAATGTTCTCAACTTTTGATTGCATGACATAGCCTGATTTCATGCAAGTTACAGTGCGTGAGTGTGGCGCCATTTTTTCAAAATGATATTACATAACACTTATCACAGCAGATCCAATAGGAAATGTCCACTGTGTAGGAATTTTGGATTATAAATATAAATACATGGTATGGGTTAAAGTGCCTGTGTTCCTCAATCATAATGTAAGGAATTTATAACAGAATTAGGGATGTTCGACAACCATTATAAGAAAGATAAATGACAAATAAATTGATTATTTGTCTGAACAAAATTCTTCACCATTAAAATCGTAATACAACGTCTCGTAGTATCCACTCACAATTTCTATTGTAACGAATTAGCTTTAATAAGGGAATTATGTTGATTATATTATGAACTGCTGTTTAGTGCTGTCTCAATGTGGGTGGGATTTTAGGCTGATCGTCATTGTTGCGCTGCCTATACTGCCGTGACATCATCTTAAATGTGACACAAAACAATAAACAATAACATGACCATTAGCTGTTAGCTACTAGCTCATTGTGCTGCATAAAGCAGTTGTTGCATGGTGATTTTCTACAAGTGTAACAGTTAAATTGGCCTGGTTGTTTTAGAAGCAAGCTTTCCAGTAGCTGGTCAACTAAATTAAGTGAAGCTTTAAAGCAGAGTATAGAGTTAATGTACCATCCTCCATCGTGGACTCCAGGGCACTCTCCCTCTCATTGCTTACCAGTCTAGATAGCATCCATTTGGTCGAACCACTTCCACTTTTCCTTGATGGTTCTGTAGTCACTTTTAAGTTGTTTTTAACTTTTCCCTTCACCGTTGGTAGGTCCGGTGGTAGCTGGGTCTTATCTGTGCGGCCAAATGCTGAGACACTTCCTGTAAGACTTTTTCATTTTGTTCGTAAAGAGAGGCATGTCTGCACCTTGTTTATTGCACAGCCATTTCTTTAACAATTTGAAAGTTGCATGAACATATGATACTGCCATCGCTGTAGCTAACTTTAAAACTAGTGGGTTGATGTCCCGTGTCAAAAATCCAGTGATGCTAGTAGTGACGATTCTCTCTGACCAATCACATTTAGTATTGGCTCAGCTCGCTTGGAACCTCAACTGAGGTGGTACTAAAAAAAGTACCAGGTACCAGGTACTATCCACAGTGGAAAACCCCCAAAAAGCAAGCAGAGTCGAGTCAAGTCAAGTTGTACCGTGCAGTGGTAAAGCCCCTGTAGTAACTTCAAGGAGGACACAGGAAAACAGGTTCCTTCAACTCAGGTACGTGAGCTTTTATTGGCTTTTACAGTGGCCCCACAACACCCCAGCTTCACAATAAACTTTAGCTTCACACTAGGGCTTCCAGACCCCAACTCTCTCTCGTCTCTGCTGGCGGAGTGGCTCTTTTTATGCCGCTCTCCCCGTGCTCACTGTAATTAGAGTCAATGGTGTTAATCATAATTTGGCTCAGGTGTAAGTGCCCTTACCGCTTCTCTCGCTCCAGACAGGCACTTGACCACGCCCCCACTACCACATTCCCATAAGCCAATAAGAGGTGGTATTTCAGAGTGTCATTTCATTTATGGCCTTTGTTCCAAGGTTTGTCAGTTTCCCGTTCACTAAATTAACATTTTAATCATGAATTTCTTAAGAAAACTATAACTGCAAATAACCTTAAAATACTTCACACCATCATACTGGAATTTAAGAGACATACCAAACACTTGTACTTCCTTATTAAATTACAGTTACAATTCAGTTATAATTCATGATAAAACGTCCTACTAATTAGTTTCTTTAGTTTTAACATGGTTAATACATTACAGGTTATGAAAGTCATAATGTTCAGGATTATCATCTGTATAGGATACATTTGTCCATATTTATAGTATAATCACATGTCTGTGTATTTGTATTGTAGTGAAATAGAAAAGGCCAAGATCCATGTCAGCGGTTCATGAATGAAGCTTCATGTGAGCTGGAAACATGCCTTGTGATTAGTATAATAGTTTTAAATGTGGAGAGGTGGTTATATTGTAGGGCACTAGGTTTCAAACAATAGGTTTCTTTGGCAATCATGAAAAGAGTAGTCCCTCAGCAAATGGCCAGTCATGTGAAGAATTAGTTTGGGGGGGTTATCTGATTAACAACATAGACAGATGAGATTCACTGTGCCTTTCCCAAGATTCCCCACTGTTTTACGGAAGTAAAATTTAGTGTAGATTCTATATTTAAATCATTCTGTGTGGAATTGTTGAATTTCTCATAGTTATCTTCTGGATCAAAGTACTACAACTGTGTGGCACTAAAAGAAAGTTAGTTCTCACAAATTGTTCTCACAAACAGATGAGTTTTCTATGGTTAATGCTCTTTATCAAGTTTTAAATAAATAATAAAAATAATCATATTAATTGACCTCCCTGCCCTAAATCTTAAACCTAAACCTAACAGATAGTGTCATAACAGCATATGTGACATGAAAAATGCAAACCATTTTATTTTATGGTGCTTTGACACTTTGGGTTCATGTGTAGACTCACTAACTCTCTCTGGTCTTGTACCATGGTCTTTTGTGCAACATCAGTTGAGCTAATTTGGTTGCACGTGAACAAGCTTTTAAAACGTATTGTGTTATTTTATGCAAATGTTAAAATGTCTCATCTGACAAGTTATGCACTCTAATAAAAATATTTTTATGTAATAAGAAAGCATTCTGTGAGGAGCAGGGTGAATAGTCTTTTTAAACTGATAAACTGCTGTTTTACTCGTGATTTATATGAAAGTGAACAAAAGTATTCTAGTTTTTATTTTACCAGGAAACGTCCATGAAACGTTCTGTACAATGAGCCACATAAAAATCATTTTTCAAAAATGTAGGAAGAGTAAAGTGATTCTATGAGACCAGGTTGGGTTTTCCCTATTCAAGGCCATCAATTTGCAGCATTCTCTGATGCAGCATAGACTCTAGTGTGTAGGTACCCTCTGGATGGATTGCTTTTATACAAAATGTGAACAGTAAAATAATTCACATGAACCGTATCCTTCAGCCACCATTTGAAGCAGACTCAGGTGCGGTTCACACATATCAAACAAACTGAACTCTGACGTCAAATAGACTTGAGTTCACACCAAAAGCTCTTGTGTGAAAGCACCCTCTGTCTCGTGCTTAAATGCTTAAATATTCCTGACACCTTTTATTCCCTAGACTTGAGCGTATCGCTATGTTCTAAAAGGCTAGCTTCAGATGTGATACATCGACTTTGTGAGAACACATCAGATCTTGTCAAGTCTTGTTAATTATTCAACTGATGAGTCAAACGGCATCATCTTGGATCACATTTGGTCCTTATACCTTTCAATCTTTTTACTGTTTTTTTCTGTCACCTTGATCTCTACATCATGTGTGCAAAGATTTCTCACTTCTGTCATTTATGCTTATGGTATGAGTTGTTTTTGGATTACACACAAAGTTGTTTCTCAAGTGTAGATGGATCATTTGATGGGTTTAATTGGGTATCTACTGTTCAATCAACTTGGCAGCCATAAGCCCCCGAACCCTTCACCCTGTTAATGTTTAATGAAGTCTCTTGGGGTGATCCAGATTTCTGTGTTGTGCCAGTTACTCATATCCCATGCTGGCCATGCTTGTTTGGCATGCTTCTCGTCTTCATGGTAAATCATTAAGAAGCTACATGATGAAAGAAATCTGAAAATGTACAGTAGAGTGTGGTTTAGGGTTTCCTGATAAAGTGGTAGACTCTAACCAATGGTGTGGACTAATCTCAGCTTCACACGTTGAAACATACTGTATGTCTGTGAAAATATATATATATAAAAAATATATATATATATATATATATATATATATATATATATATATATATATATATATATAGCATAAACTAGCCAATACCATGCTCATGTACTTGTGCTTGAAAAATACTCAGATACCAAAAACCAATACCATCTGAAGAACGAATGTCATTACGTAAACATTCAGCACACATATTAAATTCATGTTATGTTCTAATGTGATTATTAAATTGAAAAGGCTGTGATTTAATGTGATAAATATAGCATTTGCATGTGCTGCACACTTGAAATGTGAGTGCTTATAAATGTGTGGAGCCTGTGTTGTGCCAATGCCGCCAAATTCTTTTAAAGCACTTTATCTCATACACGAAAAACCAGAGGTGGGAGCAAGTCACACATGTTGCAGTGTTGCCTTTGCCTCCCAACACACTATTACCTGCTTCCCCCCTGCCACGAGGCCCCACCAGGTACGTCCAAATGAGTGTCCCATTAGTGCCCCTCACACGGAGCTTAGACGCATGGCTTGTGCTTTTCAGCCTAATGCGATAGCTGGCCAGGACCATCCGACTCGGCTAAGGGATTCAATTCGCCAGGCTCCCGCCTCATTGCAGCGGTATTCGCTCCACGCCAATGAGCAGCAAAACGCCAACACCTTACAAGCAGAGATTTCCACTCTGCTACTCAGGGACGCAATAGAGCCTGTCCCTCCAGCCTAGATGAAGAAGGGTTTCTACAGCCCTTACTTCATTGTACCCAAAAAAGGCGGTGGGTTGCGGCCAATCTTGGACTTACGAGTTCTCAACCGGACTTTACACAGACTCCCGGTCAGAATGCTCACGCAGAGGCGAATTCTAACCTGCGTTCGGCATCAAGATTGGTTCGCGGCGGTAGATCTGAAGGAGGCGTACTTCCACGTCTCCATTCTGCCTCGACACCGACCCTTCTTAAGGTTCGCGTTCAACGGCTAGGCGTATCAATACAAGGTCCTCCCCTTCGGCATGTCCCTGTCCCCTCATGTCTTCAAGGTCGCAAAGGCAGCCCTTGACCCACTACGGGAAGTGGGCATCTGCATACTCCACTACCTCGACGACTGGATCATCCTAGCGCACTCTCGAAAGTTACTATGCACCCACAGGGACCAGGTGCTCGTGCACCTCAGCCGCTTAGGGCTTCAGGTCAACTTAGAAAGAAGCAAGCTCTCTCCAGTTCGGAGCATCTCTTTTCTCGGTTTGGAGTTAGACTCAATGTCAGCACGACTCACAACCAAGCAGGCGCAATCAGTGCTTACGTGCCTGGCTCGCTTCAAGCCAGGCACAGCGGTTCCTCTCAAACAGTTCCAGAGGCTACTGGGGCATATAGCATCCTCGGCCGTGGTCGCACCACCCGGGTTGATGCATATGAGACCGCTCCAGCACTGGCTTCAGACTCGAGTCCCGAGATGGGCATGGTGCCAATACGAATAAACCATGTGTTTACTCGTCAACTGCCTTGAGTTGTTGGCTGTACTCTTTGCCCTGCGGAGGTTTCTCCCATTGATTCAGGGCATGCACGTCTTTATCCATTCAGACCGCACCATCACAGTAGCGTACTTAAATCGCCAAGGTGGCGTACGCTCCTGTCACATGTCACAACTTGCCCGCTATCTCCTCCTTTGGAGTCAGCCATGACTCAGGTCGCTGCTCACCACTCACAACACGATGGCGGACACGCTGCCACGACAGGTGTCACTCAGCGGAGAGTAGAGGCTCTAACCCCAGGTGGTCCAGCTGATTTGGGGCTGCTTCAGCAGGCCACAGATAGACCTCTTTGCCTCCCAAGACATCTCCCACTGCCTGCTCTGGTACTCCCTAATGGAGGCCCCTCTCGGCACAGACGCGCTGGCACACAACTGGCCCTGGGGTACGCATTTTCCCCCAGTGAGCCTTATTACACTGGTGATGTGCAAGGTGAGGGAGGACGAGGAACAGGTCACCTTGTTGGCTCCTTATTGGCCCACCCAGACCTGGTTCTCGGATCTCACACTCCTCGCAACAGCACCTCCCTGGCAAATTCCCCTGTGACCTCTTTTCTCAGAGACGGGGCACCCTCTGGCACCCGCGCCCAGACCTCTGGAATCTCCACGTTTGGCCCCTGGATGGGATGCGGAAGACTTAAATGGTCTACCACCTGCAGTCATAGACAAAATCAACCAAGCCAGAGCTCCCTCTACCAGGCAACTTTACGCCCTCAAGTGGCATCTGTTCGCAAATTGGTGTTCTTCCAAATCTGAAGACCCACAGAGATGCGCAGTTCGGTCAGTGCTTCATTCCTGCAGGAGTGGCTGGAGGGGAGGCTGTCCCCCTCCACCTTGAAGGTGTGTGTTGCTGCTATCGCAGCCCACCACGACGTAGTAGACGGCAAGTCCCTTGGTAAGCATGACTTGATTATCAGGTTCCTTAAGAGGCGACACGACGACACTACAATCGACACAACGTCTCGTTCCTTCCATCGGGGAACGGAGGTTACAACAGTAACCATGACGTTATACAATATATATATATTTGTAAATTGCGTTAATGAACAAACACAGTATTTTTATCACGGGCACTTAAAAATACTGTGAATACCTTATTATCTAAATTGTTTTGATTTTCAGAATTAACCGGTTAAAATGTATAAAACTGCCTGTATGCTGTGTAAAAATGCGGTCAGATTTTCACATTGATCTAACAAAAACGGCAGACGGGCTGAATGAAAATGCAAATTCGCTCTCTGACAGGTGGCGATTATGCAGCAGAAATGTAGCTGTTACTCTGGTAATGCCTGTACACAAAGCAGCCCTGCACTTATATAAACTACTTTATTAGGCTTTATACCAGGGGTCGGAACCTGTGGCTCTTTGTTCAAAATCAAATGGCTCGTCGGGTCTCTCAACATTCACCAACACATGAATGTTTAAAACTTTCTAGAGATAATTTTCCTGCAGAAAGTGAGGGTGCGATTGCAAAGTCAAATTTGTCATATAGCTACTTTTGGTGAATAAGGTTTGAAATAAACACCCGCCGAATGCAGATTTTTTCAGGCAGAGAATTTTTCTGATGTACTAGCCACCGTGGAGGGTAACCTGTAAGACTTCTTGGAGTGATATATTACAAGGAATTAAACACAAAGCCATGCATTTGATGAAACGTGATTATATTTTGAAGAACAAAGGGAAAAAAGCCGCCAATTCAAGTCTGATTTGATATGCACAGGCATAGATTTCTGGATCTCATTTCCCAATAACTATTGATCTTAGCTGTTAAGCACATTTTCTATGATTTTATGAATGTTCGTTATATTTTATGAGAACCCAGGGTGTGAAATATCATCCGCCACCTGCAAAATGCGATGAGGCTCAGTCCAGTTCATGAGCTCCTCGTCCAAATGTATTTCATGCACAAGTAATTTTGCTCATCTACTCACCAAACAGGCGGATAACATGTACGACATCTCAGAGTGACACATGACAACAAATGCTGTTAGTCAAAAAGACGTGCTTCAAGAAACACACTTTATTGTATTTTTAAGAACAGACAAAATAAAAGCCGTCAGTGCTCGTCTCTGATTTTCTGTTTGGCGTGCAACTGGACCCTATCTCATGAAACAAGTGCATGTAAAGAGTTATTACTCCTTTTTCCTGAAAACTGTTTAGAAGAATAATGTATGAGAATACGTTAATGTATCTATGAGAATGCTGAAAATGATCTCCGATCATCTCGTGAGTTTTGCTTTATTTCCACGGAGCAGTTCGCTCTTACACATTGTGCACACAACTCTCCAGGATCAGTAATATATACAGGTATCTTTGTTTTAAAGAAACTGTGGAATGATTCATGAACACGTAGGCTTTTTTTGAAGGTGAGTAGATTTTAATGGCCACAGCAACGCACACAACTTCCTCTTACAATTTAACAAATTAATCAATAACATAAATGGACTCTCTGTAATGCAGTGTACGTCAACATGGGATTGACGTATGTGCGTAGCCCTCTCTCCTGTCTGGTTGTTCTGTGGCCATTTTTATGCAGCTCTCCCCATGCTCACTGAAATCAGAGACCCTTCCCGCTTTCTCTCCCCGGACGGATGCTTGACCATGCCCCCACCACCCAACTCAGGCCGGGGCATCATCTGGCCTGCCTACCACTCCCCCCCCATTTCTGGAAAGGAAGTCAGCGACAGCCATCTGCACCCCCAGTCTGTGGACCACCTCGAATTTAAAGGGCTGGAGGGCCAGATACCAACGGGTGATCCGGGCGTTAGTATCCTTTATGCAGTGGAGCCATTGGAGTGGGGCGTGATCCGAGCAGAGAGTGAAGGCCAACCCCAGCAGGTAATATCGGAGGGTGAGGACCGCCCACTTGATGGCCAGACACTCCTTTTCTACGGTACTGTACTTTGTATCCCTTAAGGAGAGCTTCCAACTGATGTACAGCACCGGGCGCTCCTCCCCCTCCACCACCTGCGAGAGTACGGCCCCCAGACCTCTGTCTGAAGCGTCCATCTGCAATAGAAAAGGGAGAGAGAAGTTAGGTGCATGTAAAAGCGGCCCCCCACAAAGTGCGACTTTAACCTGCATGAACGCCTGTTGGCACTGCTCCGACCATTGGACCGGGTCTGAGGCCCCCCTTTTTAGTGAGGTCAGTCAGCGGGCTGGTGACATCCGAATAATTAGGCACGAACCTCCTATAATAGCCAGCCAGCCCCAGGAACTGCCTCACCCCCTTTTTGGTCTAGGATCTTGGGCAGTTCGCAATTTCCGCGGTCTTGTCAATTTGGGGGCAGACCTGGCCATGACCCAAGTGGAACCCCAGATACTCCACATGCCCAATCACGCACTTCTTGGGGTTTGCCATGAGCCCCGTCCGCCGCAGTGACCTCAGGACCGCCCTCAGATGTTGTTTGTAGCCGGGGCCCCAAACAAACCGAATGGAAGTGTTACGAATTGGTGCAATCCAAACGGCGTGGTGAAGGCTGTTTTTTCGCGGGAGATTGGCGTCAAGAGGATCTGCCAATAACCCTTTGTTAAATTCAATGTCGAATAAAAGCGAGCCGTACCTAACCGATCGAGCAACTCATCAACAAGGGGCATCGGTTATGCATCAAATTTAGACACCGCATTGACTTTTATATAATCCACACAGAAACGAACCGACCCGTCACTCTTGGGAACAAGAACGACTGGGCTGGACCAATCACTGTGGGATTCTTCTATTATGCCCATATCCAGCATCGCATCCAATTCCTCCCGAACAATTTTTTTTTTGTGTTCGGGCAGGCGATAGGGGTGGCTACGTACCACCACCCCCGATTCGGTCTCGATGTGGAGTTGTATGAGGTTTGTATGACCCGGTAGATGGGAAAACACATCTGTAAACTCTTTTTGCAACGCGGCAACCTCTGCAAGTTGGTGCGGTGAGAGGTGGTCTCCGTAAATGACCGGGGTGTTGTGATCATAGCTTTTGTTTACCTCCGGTCCGAGCTCCGCCCTCTCCAGGACTACCATAGCCAACATTACAGGGGCCACCTCCCTCCACAATTTCAGGAGACTGAGATGGTAAATCTGACATGCGCCCCTTCTATCGGTTCTTTTTACCTCATAATCGAGATCACCCACTCAAAGGGTCCTTGCCACTTGGCGAGTAATTTAGAACTCGATGTTGGGAGTAATACAAACACTTTATCTCCCAGTGCAAATTCCCTGAGCTGAGTACCCCTGTCATACAGCCGGCATTGTCGTTCTTGAGCTCGGAGCAAATTCGCCTGTGTTAGTTTTCCCAAAATGTGGAGTTTTGCTCTGAGATCAAGGACGTATTGAATTTGGTTCTTACTGTCTGAAGGCCCCTCCTCCCAGGCTTCACGTATAACATCCAATACACTGCGCGGGCACCGCCCATATAGCAGCTCAAAAGGAGAGAAGCCAGTGGAGGCTTGTGGGACCTCTCGAACTGCAAATAACAGGGGATCAAGCTATTTATCCCAGTTTCTAGCATCCTCGTGGACGAATTTACGAATCATATTCTTCAGGGTTTTATTAAATCGCTCCACTAGGCCATCTGTCTGTGAATGGTACACGCTAAGTTCGCGAAGTGTTCGTGACATAAATGTTGTGCCCTGATCAGTGAGGATTTCTTTCGGAATCCCCACCCGGGAGATTACTTTGAAGAGTGCCCCCGCAACTCTACGTGCTGAGATGTTGCTCAGAGGCACTGCTTCCGGATAACGCGTTGCATAATCCACCAGGACTAATACAAAGCGATGTCCGTGTGCTGTCCACTCTAATGGCCCGATGAGGTCCATTCCAATCCTCTCAAAGGGAACCTCGATTAGTGGAAGGGGACGCAATGGTGCTTTTGGGGTTGCCGGTGGGTTTACCAGCTGACATTCATGGCACGCCGAACACCACCTGCGGACGTCGCCGCCAATGCCCGGCCAATAAAAACGGGCTATCAGACGGAGTAGTGTCTGTCTTTCCCCTAGGTGACCTGCCATGGGATTATAATGAGCCGCCTGGAAAAGCATTTCCCCGTGGCTCCGTGGAGGGGAGGGGCTGTCACCTCCCCCTCACTCGCGTCATCCCGAGATGGAGCAGATGTAGACGGCCCGGCTCCGCCTCCCCCGCGAAAGAATCACACATAACACATCTCTTTGCCTACATGCAGGACCCATCCGCACTTATTCCCCTTAATATTTTATAATTATTTTTAATTAGTGGGTGAGGCGGGAACTATCCGTCCATACTCTATATTTTGAACCGTGAAATTGAATTGTCAGAATCACCACAGGGTATTTGTGAATATCCCCATGCACACATTTCACCCTCACCATTTTGTGCGTATCCAATGTGTTGAACCAAGCGTTGGTGGATAGTGGTTTGATTACAACCGGTGTCCACCAATGCTTGGTAAGTATCCCCCTTGATTCTTACCGGAATCCGGTAAGCACCGGTTCGATGCTACAGGGGTGGGGGTCGTCCACTGCCTGGCGCGGGGAACTGGTAGCGCTGGCGGAGCTCCTCACCTCCGCGGGGCAGGAAGAGAGCAGAGTGAGGGGAAGAGGAGGAACACACAGGGGGAGGGGGAGAGAGAGAGCAAGAACAGGGCTCTTCCGCTCTCGGGTACGCCGCCAAGTGGTCCTCCGCGAGCTGGACCGCTTCCTCCAGCGACAACGGGCGGTGGCACTGGACCCATTCTGCTGTCCCCTTCGGCAGTGCACGGATTAGCTGCTCCAGTACCACTTGATCGATCACTTGCTCGACGTCGGAACTCCCTGCCAGCAGCCATTTCCGACACGCATCTCAGCCGCATTCCGAGCCGCTGAGAAAAAGAAAATGGGCGATCGTCTTTCCACAGTTACAACGAGCGGAACAGCTGCCAATGTTGCTCTGGACTGTGACCCACCCGCTGTAGGATCGCTTTCTTTAAGACTGGAAAAGACAGTAGCGTAGCTGCCGGCAAATGTTGAGCCGCACGTTGTGCTTCACCCGAAAGCAGAGGAAGGAGTCTCGCCGCCCATTGTTCTCGTGGCCAGCCCCAGATCACCGCCGTCTTCTCAAAGAGATCGGTAAACACTTCAGGCTCATCCTCCGTGCCCATTTTCAGAAGCAGGGGCAAGGAGGCTCCGGATCGCGTGTCGGTCCTCTGATTGAGCCCGCAGGATTTCAAAAAAACGCTGGTCCTGGTCTTGGCGTAGCTCAACCAGGGATTGCTGGTGGGTCTGATGTAGGCTGGCAAGGGACTGGAGGATCTCCATGGGGCGTACTTCAGCTGATTCAAACCGGGTTCTCGGCACCAATGTGGAATGATTCATGAAGACATAGGCTTTTTTTTGAAGGCGAGTAGATTTGAATGGCCACAGCAACGCACACAACTTCCTCTTACAATTTGACAAATTAATCAATAACATAAATGGACTTTCTGTAATGCAGTGTACATCAACACGGGACTGACGTATGTGCGTAGCTCTCTCTCCTGTCTGGTTGTTCTGTGGCCGTTTTTATGCTGCTCTCACCATGCTCACTGAAATCAGAGACAGGTGTTAGACATAATTTGGCTCAGGTGCAAGCGCACTTACCGCTTTCTCTCCATGGACGGACGCTTGACCAAGCCCCCGCTGCCACAGAAACAAAGACGAAAATTATTAAATTATAAATTAATACAAGACACTAAACTAAAATTTAGTTCTATTTTATTTTCTTTAGCAGCATTAACTGTATTAAGAAATGCAATAAAAAACACATTCAATAAGAACACACATTTGGCAGCATTTTTGGGGAACACAAAGGAATTTATTAGGCTTATTTATTACGATGATTATTATAATTATCTTTACATATATAATTGTCTTTAGTTCTTCATATAGGCTATTAGTAATTTTTCATCTGCTGTCATGACAGATGCTTGCATGATGGCAAATGGGGTCGTTGGAGATGATAAATGTTTGTATTTGGGGAGGTAGTTATATATAAGATTCTTTAATCACATAGTTACTTTAATTGCTTTTTTCGTTTCATTTAAAGTGCAATTTGAATTTAGAAATATCTTTTGTTTAAGTTTTTTATGTTTCAATAAATGTATTTAATTTTAAATAGCAAAATCAATCAAGCAAAATATTCACCATATAATCAGATATTGTAAATGCGATTATCATTAAAATATTTTTTACACATCACCCAGCCCAAAAGCGAAGTTAAATTAACGCATGTACTCAATTCCATATTGCAACATGTTGCCTATTAATATTTGCAAATTTGTTTGTTTTTGAGTAGTCTATGGGCAACATAAACATTTTATTCTATTGAAAATCTTTGTGGTATGGCTCTTTCGAAAAAATGCATCAACCAAACAATTGGCTCCTCTGTGAAAAAATGTTCCCGACCCCTGCTTTATATGGCGGTAAGATGTAAAGAAAATATCATCTAAACTTTCTGAAGACAGTCAGTTCCCTTCAGAGATACATTTATATAAAATAGTCATAAAAGTATTGCATTCAAGGGCTTTAGTAAAAGTCTTCAGAAGTCATAATCACTATGAGAGCACTTGAATTTCGTCATTCTGTATATTTTATACTACTTGTCACATTTTAAATAAAGTGGACATTGTGACTGGAAATCTGCCTGTTATGTTTTTATATTGCCAACAAATGGATATGGTATATTGTTTAGAAAAGGCACAAACACACACATTTAGAGGCAATGTTCGGTAATTTCAAACTTGTCACGCTACAAAACATGAGATTAATCGTGAATTTATTTAATATACTGACAACCCTCAAACATTTGAACAGTAATTTTACATATTAATCATTCTGGATAATGAAATGATAATGAAATTATTTACTTACCTTTCCTTGTGATTTTTGAAATGTCTGATGAAATTCGAGGTTGTGGTGGTTGTATTGGATATTTTTGCATTGCATATTTTCATACTTTTTTTATTCACATGGTCCAATACGAAATATTTATATCCAAAGGAGATTATTTTGGAACTTGACAATCATATGTCATTTTGGCACATTGTGAGCACAGCATTAAATACGCAGATGCAGATCAGTGGTGCTGGCAGGCTTACTTTTTGCATATTAATTTATCGATCTCACAATATTTTTTAAACACATTTCATTACTGTTTATAATAAGTTATTAAAAATAATAATAATAATAATAAAAAAGATTCAAGTCATTGTCGAGTCATTCAGTCAAGCAAGTCACAAGTCCTTAAATTTGTAACTTAAGCAGTCAAGTCACGTAACTCGAGTTCCCCACCTATGCGAAAACACAATCAGAGCATCGCACACTCTGTTTGTAGCAGATGACAGCGAGCAGAGTGCTAAATTCATTTTGTAGTGCAAAGCACACACAGACAACATATTTACTGAAATAAATAGCAGCCTTTTCTTGTTTAACAAACACTTTGGCTGTTTCTCAATGTGCGTTCTTATGTGTTCTTACGTTCTTATGGACTCGTTCAACATCATCATCCACTGCCAAAGTTCTATTCCAATCCTCAAGAACATAAGTACAGAGAATACATAAAATTACCCAGATGTGTTCTTGAACAGGCCGAATATCGAGGATGCATCGGATGGTGACTTGTGGGCAAGATCAGGGCCACATTAAGGTGGTCCGAGACCCCGGGGCTTACCGATTCGCTGGGCCCCAGCCAGTCATAAGAGCAGGGGAAGTGGAACGTTATCACTCGATGATCATGTACTACATGTAGGGATGTGAGGTAACAAATTAAATATATTCACGTTACTGTAATTAACCACTTTTTCCAAAGAATTTTACTTTTTAAGTAGCTTAAAAAGTTTATACTTTTAATTTATCTGTACTACTGCACTATTTTCCCACTGTCTCTCTGCTACTTCCCTGTCCTGATTGAATTTTTATCTATCAACATTGGCTAGGGAGAGTCTCATGACTCCCATCAAATCAAATCACATGTAAAAAGCTTGAACGGCAGCTGCAGGTCTGGTGCCAACTGTGGAGAATTCCTCAAGCTCAGTTTAGATCTGAACATATCCGGCCACACCTGAAAGGAATTTTCGCAGTGAAAAAAGGCCAATTGCTTGAATGTGTCATGTGAGTTTAATTTGCTCAAGCCAGATATCAGCATTAATCCTGCCTCTAATTTCAAGAAGTATATCTAGGTAAATTTCATATTTCTGCTTACTAGATTCTGTGTGTCTATACCGTAGCCTGTAATTTAACTATCACTGAGATTATTGGGCTGCTGTGAGAGATTAATGCAATGTTATAAAT
Organism: Moxostoma hubbsi; assembly: GCA_032164185.1. Classification (NCBI taxonomy): domain Eukaryota; kingdom Metazoa; phylum Chordata; class Actinopteri; order Cypriniformes; family Catostomidae; genus Moxostoma; species Moxostoma hubbsi. Next base: position 22,467,448 of record JAVLUX010000017.1, read on the forward strand.
AGGGCTGGGCAATAAAATGATCTAGATATTTATCTGAAAAACATATGTCCTCAATCAAACTTTTGAGTAATTTTTATATTTAGCCTATGTTCTACATCTAGAACATGGGTGTTCATTACATCAATCACAATAGCAAGAGCACCACTGGTTAGTTGATCTATATGAAATATAAAAGATTGACTTTTTATTTCCTGACATCTGTAGCTGCATGCTGTTTGATTGACAGGCGGCTAATGTTTGAGCGCTAATGCGGGTTTGAGCCTAAATGATCAAATACACTTTATAATTCCTTGGTGAGGCATTAATGTAAACATTTATGTCTAAAATGAATTTAAACAGTGGGACAAAAAGTGTATTTGCATCAAAATGTTGGACTTGAAGCATGCACGTAACTGAATAGAGCACTGTCTAGTATGCTATGTCATATAAAGGCTATTAATCAAACAACAATAACAAGAAAAAGAGAAAACCACTCACTACTTTTAGCCAAATACCTTGAGTAGCTTTAAAAGTATTAATGTAATTGAATAAAAGTGCCATTTTTAATAACAATGTTTTTTGTTTTTTTTAATAATACTGACCCCTGATGTAGAGTGTGTTAAGTGGTATAATAAATTACAAACAACCAAACAACTTTTCCCATGCCTGCTCTACCTCCTCTATTGTGCAGGACATGGCGTGCCAAGTGATCCTGCTTATTTAGCTTTTTTTTTTTTTTGCATTCCTTGCATTATTGTGAACATGTTTTTTGTACAACAATAACGCTCTCTCGGCATTACCCTTAATGCCGAGAGAGCGTTATTGTTGTACAAAAAACATGTTCAAAATAATGCAAGGAATGCAAAAAAAAATAAAAAATGCTAAACTAAGATTTAGACCCTACACATAAACTGATTTTAATGTAATTGTTTAATACATCATGATTTAAAATGGTAATCAGTGTATTGAAAATAACTTTTTAATCTTTTCATTTCTGTTATCCTGTCTCCATTTTGTTTTTTGGAATCAGATTTATGTAGTGTTTATCATAGATAAATAGATAATAGTTTTTAGGACAGCTACTTTTACTCTACTCACACAACATTTTTCGGGAAGTAACAGTACTTCTGCTTGAGTATGATTTTTCAGTACTCTTTCCACCCCTGTCTACACGGACAGGTTTAGTCATTTTGCACGCTCTCTGTTTACATCAGCATCTCCCACAGATCGCACTTAAATAAGCACCCTCCCGAGAACTTCGGCGGGAGAATAAATATATATTATTCTCTGTAATACTACCACTACTACTACTACCAATAATAATAAATCAATAGTAATTTTATTATATTTAAGAAATATCTCATATCTACGATGCTCTGTTATGCAACACTTTATTTGACAAAAAAACTCCAATGTTGTAACATTATATTGAAAAATTAGTTTTCAATATTCATTTCATTACCGTTTTAATTCATTCATTTGTTTAGACACCATTTTGATGATAAAATTTTAATAAACTGTTGATCTAGTATTCAGAAAAAAAGAAAAACATAGTATCAAAGACTACCAAAAAGCAAGTATCTGTAATCATATTACAGATTAGAGTTACATTCTCAAAAAAATGATATCGGCATATCCCTAGCATAAACCATTGAATCAGGAGGAAATGGAGGGAAAGTCCAGAAATCATTTAACCATAAAAGGAATAGTTCACCAAAAACTGTACTTTCTTTCTTATACTGAACACAATTGGAGATATTTTAATGAATATCATGGCTCATCTTTTCAATACAATGGCAGTAGATAGTGCCTAACTTTAAAGCTTACAGACCAAAGAATCAAGATAAAAATATAATGAAACTAGTACATGCAGCTCGTGCATCTTATTTCAGGTCTTCCAAAAACATGAGATAGGTTTTAAGTGCCCAACGGACATCAGCATTTTCACTGAAAAATTATTTACATTTAATAACCTTCAGAAGACTTGGAATTGTCGAATGAGCCACATGACCTACTTTTATTATACTTATTTAAGCTTTAAAGTGAAGCACTGTGCATTACGATTGTATTAAAAGATGGGCTGTTATATTCATTAAAACATCTCATTATGTGTTCCACAAAAAATAAAAAAGGTATATGGGTTTGGAACATCAAGAGAGTAAATTATTACAGAATTTTCATTTTTGCTAAACTTTTTCTTTAAAATGAACCCTAAACCAGTGTGAGGAATACAGAATTAATGAATAGCAAGTGTATCTGCCCCTCATGTAATATCTTACCTCCAGGGCCCTTGAGTTTCACAGGAATACAGGACCAATATTCTGTTGTAGTCTTGGTGAAGTGTTTTGGAGAAAATAAAGACCACAAGAAGACTTTGGAGAAGTCAGTCCGACCATGACTCATTATGAGCTATGAGAGTAATGGACTCAAAGTATGCAAGAAGCAGCCAATATGAGCTATCTGAGGTTAAAAGGTGGAAAAGGGAGGAGTGAAGCAATGGAATCTGGAACATTGCATCGCTGTTATTTGTAGACTCTACACTCACAGACTTGCTGTTTATCCTTTGAATATGAAGAAGATCCACAGCGAGAAACCTGACAATAATTTACAACTTTAGTCCTGAGCGTATCTGTTCAGAAAGCATTTATAGACTAGTCTGTTATGCAGTCGAAAGTATCTGTCTGGAAGTTACGATGAATGTATTAAACTGCTGAAGAACTAATTGTGTCAACCATTGCAGAGACTATATAGTTTTTCCCATGCTGCATGGTCTATTATTGTAATTGTAAAGTCGAAACCAACTGTGATTAGTTACTTTACTTGTCAGTCAGTTGATTATTTCCTGTTTAAGTGGTGATTGTCAGAAGAAGATGTAAACACTACATTTTACTCAATGGCCTGGCTTTGCTAGACCGAGTGTGTTATTGTGACAATAAATGGGATTTTAATATTAGTTGAGATCAAGGAATCTTTAGCTGTAGTTTAGCTGTAAAACTAGATATGCTCACTCCAGAGGTGGGTAGCACTACATTCCCCTTCTGTCACTCACTTGAAGTTGTGTCGAATTAACACATACGGGTATAAAGGGAAGTGGGCGTGCATCTGTCAGTCAGATTTTTTCCTCGAAGCTGAGCGGTTGTGCAACAGCAAGTTGAGTTCACCACTGTTCCACTCACATATACTGGCAAGAAGCACTGCTGTTGGATTCTACAGCGCATTTCCAGCTGGCATTCTTTCTGTCTGCATGCTGTGCAGTCCACACACCTGGGCACTTCAACAGCACTTTCACTGCCTAAAAGAGTTTTTCCCCTCCTAAAAGAGTTGTTTCTCTAAGTTTTCACTCATAAAAGAGCAATACACAGACAGGCGTTGAACGTCTTTTTCAGGACACGTCTTTTTCAAGATGCCCTTCCGTCTCTGTGTAGTTCCTGGATGCGGTCGATATCTCTCCAAGACCGATGGCCACAGATGCTGCCTCGTGTTCCTAAGCAGCGGGAACACTGAGGCGGCGTTTGTGGATGGTTCATGCACTCACTGCGAGAACATGACCATGGCAGCATTGTGGTCGCGGCTCTCCTTCTTGAAGGTGAATGCCACTTCAGCCGCCCCCCGCATCGCTCCTTCCCACGGACCTGAAGAAGACCTGGCTGGCAATGAAGGACCCCTCTGCTCGTCCGCTCTCACAACCCTGGATGGCAGGGCAGCCCATGGGTACACAGAGGTTCCCCAGGTGGACAGGGCAGTTACGATCCACCTGTGTCCCGAGAACACCGCCACCTGGTGGGACCGCCTGGTACTCCACTGGCCACCGGACAGGCTGCCTCTGCCCTGCATGCCATGGCTCTCCTGCAGGTCCACCAAGCCAAGACACTCAAAGATCTGCATCTGGGTAGTCCCGACCCCGACGTGTAGCAGGAACTGCTCTCTGCCACCGACCTCGCTCTCAGAGCCACGAAGGTCGTCCTCAAGCACAGGCACTCGGGCAGTCAATGGCCGCATTTGTGGTCCTGGAGGGCCACCTCTGGCTGAACATCGTCGAAATGTGCAACGTTGACAAGGCACGCTTTAACAACACCCCTGTCCCACAGCTTGGTCTCTTCGTTGACACTGTCGACGACTTTGCCCAGCAGTTTTCGGCGGTGAAAAGGCAGACGGAGGTGATCTACCAAATCATGCCACGGCATCGCCAAACTAGCGCACCCCGCGCCACGTCTGCCCACCGAGGGCGCATGCCCCCCCGTCTCCATGACACCTTCCAGGACCAGGAAAGCTCCTAAGCGCTCCTGAGATGGGCGACCCAGGCAGTCAGACAATCGCTCTGAAGCTGGTACCAAGACCACTCCGTCCCCCAGTTGAGGGCCGGGAAGAGAATCCTTGTTTGCATAATTTAAATTTACCGCACCGCCTTCAGGCTACGTTACCCACATTCTCAAAAAAAGAGTGATTTCCTCACTTTCTGGGTCATCTAGCCAGTGTGTGCCATTCTCACTGCATCCCGGCTCCAAATGTCTACAGTCCCATTTCCCCGGACGCAGTCTCCTCACCTCCGGACCCGCAACTGCTCAGCCCTGGCAGGCCAGTGCTGACGAGTTCCAAAGACACCTTTCCAGGACCTCTTCCTCAGTCTGTAACCCACCCCTGCCAGGTGCGCGGAGCAAGGTAAGTGCTATTACCTGCCCCACCCCGTACGTCAAAAGCTATCGTCCTTCTAGTTTGGACGCGTAGCTTTCGCAGGATGTGGCCTCCGCAGGGTCTTTTCCCCCTGAAAGAATAGGACTGGGAAAGACTGCCTTCCCCGACGCATTTCATTGCACTTAGATAGCCCCAGCCGCTTCACACTCTATGTGAGAGACATAGAGAGCGAAAAGGCCATGACTGCCGGGCTTGCTCCCATGCTAGACATGTAGCACCTGTTCCCCCTCAGGGGTGCTGGGAACCTAAGGTCTGTATATGACATCTCTTTTGGGGGCGTTGGGGAGGTTTATGTGCAGCTAATACAGTTGCCTCTAGCACGCAGCAGTCTGCTTGCTCCTGTCTCAGCATTTCATGTAAAACGGGCTTGTGCGTGGCTCTTCTGAATGGGACCCCTTGTGTCACTTCATTCAACACAACGTCGAGTGAGTGACAGAACGGGAACGTCATGGTTACTGTTGTAACCTCTGTTCACTGAGGGAGGGAACGAGACATTGTGTCCGTTCTGCCACGGCAATAGACCTACCTCTGTAAATGGCCGTACCTTATTCTCGGCTCCTCAGTGCAAAAACCTGACTCACAGACGTACACTCGCTTCCCTTTATGCCCGTATGACCGGGGCGGGACATGCAAATTCTGTCTGTCAATTTCTCATTGGCCTTTTCTCAAGTTCAGAGGAATGCGAGGCTGCCAAGGAAGACCCCATGTGTCACTTCATTCGACACAACGTCTCATTCCCTCCATCAGGGAATGGAGGTTACAACAGTAACTGTGACGTTAACTACGTTACATTTACTTGAGTAAATTTTTGAAAATAGTTTTACTTTTAGAGTAGGTATTATATTGGGTACTTTTTACACTCACTCAAGTAAATTTAGAATATTTTTTTTTACTTTTACTTCATTACAATGGCCGGTGTTCCTGTTGTTACATTACTGGGCTTAATTTTAGTTAATGTGTAATTTATTGCGAGATTAATGAATGGGACTTTTATAAGAGCTGAAGTTCACACAGCTGCGCACGCTGCTGACAGACTGTCACTCAAGTCGTCATTGCTGCAGCATCAAACTCTTCAAAGTGAAACACTTTCTTCACTCTTCACAGTGAAAAAAATATAGTTTTGTCATGCAGTGCCTTAATCTAACACCAGATAAAATCACAGCTTCAACTCTAATGCTCAGGCTCTATCTAATGCTAATGAGGGCTTTTCCGTGTAATGTGATGGTAATTTTCAGGGTGGTAATTTAACTGGGCTCTTATGAAATCCATTTTTAAATGTACATTTTTAAATCAGTGTAGCAATATATCAGTGCATTTGTCTTGTGTCCCGCAAGTCATGAGCAGTATTTACACATTTACTGGAAACTATTGCAACTACTTCGGGCGGATTAACTCTATAAATCCATGTAAACATTCAAATTAAGTGCCTTTTGCCCTGTTGTTCGCATGATTGACAACTGGAGCGCGAACAGACAGCATTTCTGTGCGTGCACAGCGAGGGGTGCGAGGCACGCGTGTGAGAGATGTGTGGGTGCGAGGCAATCGTATGGTGAAGAGAGTGGCTGTGTCCGAAGTCGTTCACTCATTTACTAATTCCTATATAGTGAATGGTAGTTAGTGCACTATATCTCAGCAGTGAGTGAACACATTTTTTTTGTGAATTCTGAGCTCTGGGGCTGTCGCAGAAACAACATCACATATGAAATTTTTAAATACTTAGGCCTTACTTGTTATTCTTATTAAATAATATATAAATACAATACATCTTCATTCTGTTTGTCATGTTTAATATATACTGTGTGTTAATTTAAAGAGTGAACACATTTTATCAAATAAACAGTACATTTTAAAATGTAACTGTATGCTTTGCATCTCTATATGTTATTATGTTATTTAAATTAAGTAATGATTTGCCAAATAGTAATTTAATACATTGAGTATGAAATAAAACATTGCAGGAGTGAAGGAAGCAGTAAACCCCCAGCTCGTAAGTCTTCCCCATGGTGAATTGGAGGCAATTAACTGTTGTCGAGTGTACATTAAATACACTGAACTAGGCGGTACTACTGTATTCTAAATTTTTTCGACAGTGAAAACTGTAACTACACTGAAATAAGAATCCACACAGCACTTTAAAAGCTATGAAATAGTGAAAGTAGATATTAATAAAGCATGATCTTGCTTTGGTTTATATATCAGCATATATATAATTTTCACCGTAGCTAATAATTACTAGAAATGTTTCCAAACCTCTCTTCTTAATGAAAAATTAATCCAGATCTGACAAGAGCCCTTAAAGGAATGGTTCACCCAAAAAATTTATTTCTCATTATTTACTCACCCTCATGCCATCCCAGATGTGTATGACTTTCTTTCATTTGCTGAACTAAAATTAAGATTTTTATAAGAATTTCTCAGCTCTGTAGGTCCATACAGTGCAAGTGAATGGGTGGCAACATTTTATAGCTAAACAAAATCACATAAATCAGCATAAAAGTAATCCATAAGACTTCAGAAGTGATGTGATATAAGAATGTGTGGATGAGAAAGAGATCACTTTCACATTCTTCTTCTTATGTTTTTGGTGATTCAAACAGATCAATATTTGTCAGACATTCATCTCCCTGCCCAGCAAAGGGCAATATGCAGAGAAGAATGTCTGACAAATACACACACCTATCATATCACTTCTGAAGATATGGATTTAACTACTTGAGTTTTATGGATTACTTTTAGCTGCCTTTATGTGCTTTTTGGGGCATCAACATTTTGGAGAGATAAAATATTCTTCTAAAAATCATAAATTGTGTTCTGCATAAGAAAGGAAGTCATCCATATCTGCATGAGGGTGAGTAAATGATGTGAGAATTTTATTTTTTGGGTGAACTATACCTTTAAAATGATAGTTTAGCTATAATGTATTATTTTGTCATCATTTCCCTACCCTCATGTTGTTCCAAACCTGTGTGACCCTTTGTATTATGTGGAACACAAAATATGTTAGACACAATGTTAGGGACTGACAGTCTGGTCACCATTCACTTTCAAAATATGGAGAGAAAAAAAAAATCCCTGAAAGTAAATAGTGACTACATTCTGTCTAATATCTCCTTATTGTTTTGCATGGAAGAAATTCATACAGTTTGGAACAACATGATGGTGAATGATAACAGAATTTCCATTAATAATAATTCTGTAATATGATAAATGTGTATTATGTAATGGAATATAGGGGAGCTAACGTCTATTGTGTCATTTGTGAAAGTAACGATTTACTCACTACTTGAGTACTCTTTTAATTGGATACTTTCTTACTCTCACTCAAGTAATTATTTATGTTACCACTTTTACTTCTACTTGAGTCATTTTTTTTTTTTAAGTAATTTTAATTTTAATTGAGTACAGTTTTTGGCTACTCTACCCACCTCTGCACGCTCCCCATTTTTCCCTGTTTTTTTGTCCAAGCAACAGAACTGAGAGAATTGATTATTGATTATTGTTACAAAACCTTAGAAAAGCCACCTGTTCTGAGAATATTTTTGATCATAACTGCTTTTATGTTAAACAGCCTTTGTTTTCTCTGATGCTTCTGATGGGATAACAAAGTGCCTCCTTCAATGATTGGCTGTGCTTTCTGGTGAAGTTGCACTTTGTTCAATGGTATAAGTAAAAAGTGCTTCAGGCTCAAAGCCCGGAGGAGGGTTTAAGTAAGGGGTGTATTCCAACATACACATACACATGCATATGTGACCTGGCATTGGCCTCATGTTTTCATGGCCCTTCGGCTTTGTTAAAGCCATCTGTGCAAACGCTTTAAAAACATACAGATTTATCAGAGAGTGAGGAAAAAGAAAGGACTTTTGCTGTTTGTGGCCAAGGAATGAGATGATGAGTAACAGTCTAAAGGCTAAAATAATAAAACCCAGTCGAAATAATTTTCTTAGTAAATTATTCTGTTCAGTCAGGAAACTCTACATGGTGGAAGCCGATACTGTAGGTTCTTTGGAATGTAATATGTTAGGCCAATCAGCCCACATGGTGCAGCTAATTGGTCCTTTGAGGGCTGTACTGACTAGTAGACATAAGTTTAAGCCATTAGTCGACAAGTTTATGATATTAATTTAATTACATAAATATATTTGCATCACAAAATGGTTTGAGTTCCCGGGCAGAGAAAGAATGTTATAAGTAACATTGCTAAAACTGTTGTTCATTACAGTGAGATATTAAACCGTAATAATGAGTAAAGTGAAATTAAAATGTACATCATTTTACAAGCGAGCCGCAGCCACACCAGCAAAATTGGTAATGATTCTGATTGTGTCGGAAAAATCAGCAAGGAAACTGTCTGAACATTTTGTTAATTTATAGAAAGAAATGTACATCTGGGTTGTGCTGACAGATGATGATCTCTGGGATCGACGATGGACAGAGTGATCGCCAATAGCTGATGCCTTTGACGATGTCAAGACGATATTTGGCTCGTTCTCTCATTACTGTATTTAATTATTATTATTATCAAATTAATATTACAAATAATTTGCACACAGACATGTGCTTGAAACACACTTTATTATATTATTAAGAACAGATGACAGAAAACCATCTATACGTATGTATGACACGATATTTGTATGGAAGCATCACTCGTGGAAAACGCGCATATTAAAGGTTCTAACTCTTTCTTTGTTTCTGTTTTCTGAAAATGTTTTTTGTTTGTTTTTGCAAGAACAGTATCATCTATGCATGCTGCAAATGACCTCTGACATCTCAGCTCAGGAGGTGCTTTGAGTTCAGTACGTTTTATTTCCTCAGAGCAGGTCATTGTGACCACAACTCTGCAGCCTATACATCTGTGATTTAAAAATAAAATAAATAAAAAATACTTTCACCTCGAACCATGATTTATATTTCAGGGATTATTATCATCATTATAATTATTGGAGTGCAGGCGCCAGGGCAGTTGTGTTACGATCCATATGCAGCTTCAATAACAGTTTAAATAGTAAAACAAAGTAGCAAATAAAGGGAAAACAAAAGGCAAACAAAGGTTCGGTACACAGGCAGACAGTCCAGAAAGGCAAACCAAGTAAATCCGAGAGCAGAGTGGTAATCCCGGTAAACAGGCATAAAATCCAAAAATTCATGGAAATATGAGAAAACAGACAGGTGTCAGAACACAGGGTAAACAGGAATGGCAATAAATGATCAGAAATGTTGACAAGGCAAACAAGACTTCACACTGAATGTGAGAAACCAGGGAATTTAAATAGCCAGAGTAAATGTGGAATAGGTGTGAGAATCATCAGTCTGACTGGAGGATTATGGGAAATGTAGTTCGTGAAGTGTTAATACTCAGGAGATGCAACCTCTGACGGTGTACAGGGGAGATAACAGGGGCTGCCGGTGGAAGAATTATCATTTTTACATTTATAACTGTTTTATGTCTTCATTTGTGTAAGTAATTGTGGCACGGTGGAGGGCGGGACCGGCGCGTGATTGCGCACGCCCGGTCCCGTATCGGGCTGATTGAGCCGGCAAGAGGGTTAAAAGGCCACTCGCAGATGGCGATCGGGAGAGAGAGCTTAATCAGCAGACGTCTGCTGTCCTAAATGTTTGTTTTAAGTTCTTAATTAAATTATTATTTATGTTGACAAGCCGGTTTCTCGCCTCTTCCTTGCCCGTAACCTTGAACGTCTTTACATTGGTGCCGAAAGCCCGGGAAGGAAGAGGGATACGCCGTAGCGGAGTTCTCGCCACTTCTCAATGGAGCAGCCGCGGCCATCTGCCGGGAGACGGAGGAGCCCAGCCACCTGGACGCGGAGGAACAGCCGCTGACCGCGAGGGGAGGAGGGGCTCCTGGCCGACCGCCTGGAGCGGTTAGGGCCGCTGCCAGGGGCGGGGGAGTCCCCTAGTAGCCGCTGGAACGCGGCGGAGTTGGAGACTGCCGACCGCGTGCCGGGAGGGGCTCGCCGCCGACCGCCTGGAGCGGGAGAACCGCTGCCAGGGTCGGGGGGAGGCCCCTTCGATACCCCGGGAACGCGGCGGGGCGTTCCGTCCGCCAGGGGCTGAGGACTGCCTCCGATCTGCCCGGAGAGGCGCGGCTGCTGTCCTGAAGAGGGTGCAGAAGTGGCTGAGGAACGAGCTACGGCGTATCAGAGAACCGGCGAGTACGTTTTTTTTCTTTCGTTTCTTTAATCTCTCTCTCCTCTCTCTCTCGATACCGCTCTGCGGTGGCCTTTTCCCTCTTTTTTTTAAATTATGGTGTTTATGGGAGGGGAGGTACTGCCCAGTGCAGGAACCCTCCCCCCCCCTTATTTTTAATGGTTGTTTCCCTCCCCTTGCCCCTCCCTCGTCCAGGTTGATGGGGATGACCCGCCGGCAGACCGCGCGGGAGGCGCCCCCCCCCCAGGGGATGTACGTCAGGCCGGGGGTCCCCAGCCTGAGAGAACGGGGGAGGAGTGTGGCACGGTGGAGGGCGGGACCGGCGCGTGATTGCGCACGCCCGGTCCCGTATCGGGCTGATTGAGCCGGCAAGAGGGTTAAAAGGTCACTCGCAGACGGCGATCGGGAGAGAGAGCTTAATCAGCAGACGTCTGCTGTCCTAAATGTTTGTTTTAAGTTCGTCATTAAATTATTATTTATGTTGACGAGCCGGTTTCTCGCCTCTTCCTTGCCCATGAACATGAACTGTTTTACAGTAATTTTCTGCCTGCATGTTTAGACAGATACTTGCCTGATGGTAAATGGAAAGGTGGTTATATATATATATATATATATATATATATATATATCACTTCAATATTTTAATCAATATTTGAATTGCTTTTACATTTCATTTGGAGTGCAAGTTTAATTTAGAAATGTATTTTATTAAAATGTTTCACTTTTTTAAATAAAATAATTAAACGTTCAATACTAAATCACTAAAGCAAGAATATTATAAAGCTGAACAACACATATTTTAATTGCACTTAATTTTTTTCCAGTTTCATTTGAAATTTTTGTTAAAATAAACAAAAAATAAAGTTCAATGTTTGAAATAAGGTGTCTTGCTTAATTCTGTAGGATTAACCCTAACCCTGCTTAATGTAAATTACCCCATAGTACCACATAGCATCCAACCTGCGGTTCATCAGTTCCTGGGAATTTTTTCTGTGACCAACCGAACAAGTTTTGGCCAAGACTCTTCTCACTGACTAATGTTTGGTTGACTATTAGGGGGCAGCCCTTGTCCTTTGACATGCAACCTGTTTGCCAAACAACTTGCACAATCTCTCTTTTAATAACACTTAAATTGCCTCAATTGTTTGCAGTGTGCTACAAATTTTTTTCTCTCTGATACCCTCCTCCTCCCCAGCGTCGCAGGTCTAGATATGTTTCAAGGGAGTAGAATTTATGTCTAATTGTGTGTCATTCGACACAATGTCGAGTGAGTGACAGAAGGGGAACCAAATTTGACAGAAGGGGAACCAAATTTGCCATCATTATATTTTAATTATAACACCTTAAACTTTTTAAAGAGTGGTCATGACTGAACTGAGCTGTTAACTGTTTACATGGATGGGAAACAATAGATTAGTTTGATAATTCATTTTTATGTTCCATAAATTCCTTAATATGTACATTGGCCCCAAAAAGTATTTTGACACTTAAGCCACTTAAATGCATGAATGTCTTTGCTTCATTGTAATGAACTAGCCATGGAGACGGTGTTAGGATCCATGTGCAGGAATTGTATTAAAAGAGACACAAGCAAATAATCCAAAACAGCAGGCAGAGAGACGTAGTCATAAAGCAGGCAGATAAATCCAATAAACCAAATAGACAGTCCAACCAGGCAAACAAAACAAAGGGTAATCCAAAAAGCAGTAAATCAGGCAATAGTAATAACATGAATCAAGAAACAATGAAAAAACACTCGGTAAGGCAGGGTAAACTGGCAATGCTTCGCAATGAACAATGGCACTGCATGGCTATATATATAGACACATGTAGTAAACAGGAAAAGAGCTGTGAAGAAATGGGTGAAGATCAGTATTCGGGAGTGAACGACCCCGGTGTTCTGCTGGGACGTCTCCTTGGTCGTGGTGTTAGACGATTAGGATAGGCTTGGTGGAACTCTTGGATCAGGGACAGGACTATTATGTCTTTGGTGGCTACCCACGATCTCTCCTCCGGTCCATGGCCTTCCCAGTCCACCAAGTATTGCATCTGGCTCCCTTGTCACCTTGATGCTCCATCAACCGGAGGCTCGGGATTTATGATTCCAGGGCTAGACACCTGGCAGACAGGTTTCAGCAAGGACACATGGAATGAATTAGATATATGGTAGTTATCAGGAAGCTCTAATTAATTCTCTAAATAATCCTAAATGGACCCTCATATCTTGGACTGACTTCCTGTAGGGTAGCTGCAGCTTGAGATCCCTTGTGGATAACCAGACCCTCTGTCCAGGCTGATTGTTGGGGTGAGGGCACTTCCACCGGTCAACCTGAAAGCGTTGCACTCAGACCGCTTGCTGTAACTGGACATGTGCACTGTTCCACACCCTCTCGCTCCGCCTAATCCAATTGTCCACCGCTGGCACTGTAAATGGTTACATTTACATTTATTTGGCAGACACTCTTATCCAAAGCGACTTACAGAGGCCTTATTACAGGGACAGTCCCCCCGGAGCAACCTGGAGTTAAGTGCCTTACTCAAGGGCACAATGGTGGTGGCTGTGGGGTTCAAACCAGCGACCTTCTGCTTAGCAGCCCTGTGCTCTAGCCACTACGCCACACCACCTCCAAGTTCTCCTGACCAAGGGAACATCTGGGATTGGTAGCCCAGCATGCATGGGAAGGGGGTTGCCCCATAGAGTTATGAGTGAGGGAATTCTGTGCAAATTTGGCCCAGGGCAAGAAGTCACTCCACTTCTCAAGACTTCACATAGTTAGTAACATCACAAAATACAGATGGCCACCAGAAGGAATTACGTACCAGAGTGATTGTTCTTTGGATGCCAGGGTGTCCTGTGCTCAATGAAGTGTGGACCCATTGGATAGTTCTCAGACATAGAGCTTGTGGTACAAAGTGCTTGGTTGGGGGACAGTCAGGTGGTGATGGTTCATGCTGTTGTGGTCGTTGTATTTCTTCCATGATATCCCAACTAATCAGTGCAATGATGACAGATGGTGGTAGGATTGATCCAGGATGAGGTTGGATGTGGGGTGGATCATGCCTGCATTAAATTGCATCTTCTTTGCTATTCTTTCTGCCAGGGAAGTAAATGATGGTAAAATTGAACCTGGTGAAGAACAATGACCATCGTGCTTGACGTGGATTTAGTCTCTTGGCTGCCTTGATGTAATTAAGGTTCTTGTGATCAGTGATAACTTGGAACACATGCCTTCATGGAAATTAATTCCTTGTTCCCCACATCATAGATTCGTTCAGCAGAATCTTACTTTCTGGAGAAAAATGCACAAGGGTAAAGCTTCCCTGGGGTTCCGTGACATTTTGACAGGACCGCTCCACTCCCACAATCAGAGGTGTCTATTTCAATGACAAAAGGAAAATTGGGGTCTGGGTGTTTCAGTATAGGAGCAGTTGTGAAGCTTAACTTGAGGGAGATGAAGGCTTGGTATTCGACGTCATGCCATGGCAAATTGTTGGGTTTTCCTTTGAGCAATGACGTGAGTGGTGCTGCAATGATGCTGCGGTGTCTGATGAAGCGGTGGTAGAAATTTGCAAAGCCTAGAAACCGCTGTAGTTCTTTGATTGTAGAAGGTTGAGTCCATTCGGTAACTGATGTGATTTTAGAGACATCCATTTCTACAACTTGGTGGCTAATATGGTCCCCTAGGAACGTGGTATGGGAGAAATGAAACTCAAATTTTTCTGCCTTGGCAAATAGCTGGTGTTCCTGCAGATGTGATAGGATTGTCCTGACATGCTGTATATGTTGTTCATTGTTTCGAGAGTAAATGAGGATGTCGTCAATTTAGGCCGCCACACACTGATTCAGTAGGTCTATGAAAATCTAATTTGCAAAAGACTAGAAAACAGAGGGGGCGTTAGCAAGTCCATAAGGAATGACCAGATACTCATAATGACCCCAGGTGGTGATGCATGCAGTTTTGCACTCATCACCTTCTCTGATTCTGATGAGGTTATAAGTACATCTTAGATCAAGCTTAGTATATGTCTTAGCCTCGCTGAGTTGTTCAAGGGCTGAGGGGATAAGTGGCAGTGGGTCACGGTATTTCAAGGTGACAGAATTCAGGCCTCGATAGTCGATACATGGACGTAGACCTCCATACTTTTTCTCAACAAAGAAAAAACCTGCAGCTGCTGGAGAGGTGGAGGGATGGATGTTACTGGAGCCAAGGGCTTCCTCATCTAGTGTCTTGGGTGTGACAATGGATAAGACTTGCTTCTCATGGAGCTGTATTAGATAAAAGTTCAATGGCGCAGTCCCATGGCCGGTGAGGAGGAAGTTGAGTAGCTTTGACTTTAATAAAAACTTAATTGAATTCTGCATAATTTTCGGGAATCATGGTTACTGTTTGGAATTCAATGCTAGTGGTAAGACAAGGCATGGATACAGCAACATGGAGACAATATTCATGACAGAAACTTGACCATTGCATGAGCTCACCCTGGTTCCAGGAAATAGAAGGGTTGTAGATGGCCAGTCAAGGATGACCAATGTTAAGAGCGTGATTGGGTGAGTTTGTGACATATAGTGAAATGTTCTCTACATGAAATAGTCCAATCTTGATGGTTATGGGAACATGTCAGTACCAATGGGAGCGTTGTCATCTGTGGTGATATTTATTGTTGGAATGCATTGAATGGTGGGTATATTGAGTTCTTGTATGATCTCTTGACATAAGATTCACAGCAGCCCCAGAATCCACTAAAGCTGTAAAATATAGGATCACCAATGGAAATCTCTACAGGCAACAAAAAACTGTGAAGGATAGGTGATACAAAGTTCATGGTACTCACTTTCAGCTTTGATTCATGGGAACATGATTTCTTGTGGGCATGCAGCATTGAGATGACCTGGTTCACCACAGCAATAGCATAGTTTTTCGCTATGTTGTCATTGGTGTTCCTACATAAAAACACGGGCATGAAAGAAGCAGATGAACAGAGATATCTTGACCACCTGCTGGACACTCAGAGACTTTGTGGATCTGTTGAATGAAGTAGTCAAACAAGGTCTGGATTTGAGGATCTTTGTCCCAAACAGTGGCGGCCCAATCGAGTGCAATGCTAGTAAGCAGAGACATCATAAAGTTACATCTCTTGGCATCTTGATAAAGTGATTCAGGTTGTTTAGAGAAATAGACTTTACACTGTCATAAAAAACCCTGGCATTTCTCAGCAGAACCATCAAACTTGTCAGGAAGGGCAAAGCTTAACGGTTTTGCATGGGAAGCTGGCAGTAAGTGAATGTAGGGAGTCAAACATTCATTGGCAGCTCGTAGATTGTTCAGCTGGTCTTGATAACTCTTTAAAACCTCACACTGGTGTGAAAATTCAGCCTGGAGCTGCGAGACTTCTGCTGGATCCATGGTAGGCGAAGTATTCTGTAATTATTTGGCTAAGGAGACGGTGTTAGGATCCATGTGCAGGAAGTTTATTAAAAGAGACACAAGCAAACAATCCAAAAAATCAGGCAGAGAGATGTAGCTGTAAAGCAGGCAGATACATCCGATAAACCAAATTGACAGTCCAACCAGGCAAAGAAAACAAAAGTAAATCCAGAAAAACTCTGGTGGTTGATAGGATGGGTAACAACGTCAGATGCTACAATTATATAGCAAAATATAATACATTCCAAGGAAAGAAAGCAGAATTTTATTTTTAATTCTTCTATTGTTCAAAATTAATACATTTTCTGGTAGTTAAATTTTGTGAAACATGTCCATATTTAATGTGCTGAATTACACCTGTGGTTACTCTTCTAGGGCACCTATGTAAACCTGAGGTGACCTTCCTTTATAAATCCACTACAAATTACCTTGACACCAGTTGGTTAATAGTAATTACCTAAAGAAAATTAAAGTTAGTTTTGAGAAAAGCTTCCACATGATTTGTGTGCAGATGCCACTTAGGTTAATATTTTATGCCTAATGCAATGAACTTCATAAATTTTATTTGTGACTTAAATGTCTAAACTTCTCCAAATCTTTTCTGGGCCACATAATGTGTTGGTGAATATATACTGTACCTGTTGCTATTGTAAGAGTGCTCCTCACTCCCAGCTGTCTCTGTTTATGTTACTGTGCTCAGGTCTGGCCCTGGCCTAAAATGATGGTCAAGCCATGGCATCTATAAAATACTCACCACCCATCCAAAATAAGATGAGAACAGTAAGTTAATCCTCTCCTCAACCCTCCAAACTCTCTGTCACTCTCTCATCCTCATCTCTCTCACACATTTCTTTCTCTCTCATTTTTTTGCATCCGGTCACTCCACGATGTTGAAGGCATTTCTGCAAAAGTTATGCATCACATGCTTTGCTGCTGGATGTTTTTAATGGCCAAAATTTAAACACTGCAATCAGATTTGCATGCAGTGCTGTGACGGGCTGACTAAACATCAAATAAACATCTCAAAGAGTTTACACAGTGTTTTTTTATCTGAAGTACTTTATTCTTAGTAGCTTTGTCCACTTCTTCTGTTTTTTTAACCATGTGTAGCTTTTTAATAATGCCACCATTTCTGATATTTTTTTTGTAAACGTAAATGTCAAATACAAAAAGCCAGCAAACTAAATACAATTATCCAACCTGCCGTGACCTATTTAAGCCAAGACTGTTGCCAGCCATTAGTGTTGTGAGAATTCACTAAGTTGCCACATTGATGGATTCTGAGAGGTTGTGTTTTTCAAGCACACACGTAGGTGGAGGTTCAGAGACCTACTGTTTGTCATCATTTAAACTGTATTTTTTTCTGTTGTTATGGAAACATGCTTCCTTTTTTATTCTTTTATAAAATTGATTTGCTGCACCTAAAAGCATGCTTGTTGCTGGATGAGAATACAGGTGATACTTGCCCTCCACTTTTATGAAATACTATCTGGTTAACAGACAGTGAACTGGTAGTAATGAAGATTAATGTCCCATCTAAGGCTAAAATGATAAGCCTTGGGATTTATTCCCTAGATGGATTCAAATGACTGTCTAACCTTTTCAGTACTAAGACTGTCTATATTCTAATGACTAACATTCTAGGCCTTGGTACTATAAATTACTGATGCCTTTATGTGTAGTAATTTCTTTTTAGTGTCCTACAAAAGTGTATGCTGGGCTAAGTTTGCTGAATTACATGGAAAAGCATTCAAACCACAATCTCAAAATCTAGATTTTGACAGCTTTAATAATTTTGTGCAAATGTTTTATGAACTGTAATTACACAAATGAGGGAATCCATTATGAATCCTATAGACTTAAATTTTTGTGTTTACAACCTGGTAATATTTGCACTACTTTTACAGGGACATTAGTCCTGGAACTCTTTGGAAGCTTGGGAATACTGTCTTATACTAGGAATATTCCAGTCTTTTATCTTCTCCAAAAGGGCACAAACTGGTCAGCAGATGGCATAAAATATGACAACAGCAGATTCTTGGTGTATTCCTGTCATACTTAGATTTAGAGTTTGCTTTGATATCATATGGCTCATATCAACCAAAAGCCTTGGCAAAAATTCAGCATACAGATTGTGGATTGTGGTGACCTTCTCTAACAAACAAAATCTTACATAGATATATTCTGTATCAAGCAGACTTGAATATCATTGGTAAAATAAATTATTGAGTTCTCAACAAAATTTCAGGTGGCACATGTTCATTTAATCCAACCAATCAATGCTGGAGTAAGCTTATATAAGCCGCTGCTTACCTCTGTCCTGCAACAGTTCTTCCGGCATCCCTCCACCACCCAAACTCCACCTTCATGGCTAGTTACCAAAAAAAAAGCTCGGGTCGAGTCTAGCCCTCCATTATGGACAGTGAGTCACATATGTTTACCTTCTCTTCATTTCAAAGATTACATGAACATGTGAACTCATTAAATGATAAGATGAGAAAATACTTCACTATACATTGATTTTTGTATATTCCTCTCAGACTAGCAGATGTGAAACTTTCACAGTAGATAGTAACTATTGAACTGTTAAATCATTCCAAATCATCAACATGTGTCTTTCTTTGTTTTATGCCTTGTCTTGTGAATATTGATTGAAGAAATGCTAAATTAAGTTTAATTTAAAATATCTCAAACAATCTGTATGTTATCTAAATTGTATTGTATACTGTTAATTATTTCTTGAACATCATTGCCAACCATTATCTCAATGTATTTTATTGTATGTAAAAACCTAAAAATTGCAGTACCCGCAAGTCCCTATTGCTGTTGTGTTACTGGAGAGTCTTTGGAAATGTACTCTGGGGGCTGTGTATAAACATGCAGATGTCAGAGTGTCTAAGCCCAGAGAGGCAATGAGCCACCCACTTTCCTGACCTGCCTGTTGAATTTACTAGTTCCACTATCAAATCACTTGAGAGGGAGAGAGAGAGGCAAGGGAAACTACAAGCGGAAACAGTCCATCTTCTTATAGATTTGTCAAATAAGAAGCTAATTTCATGCTCAAGTCAATGTTACATAAGCAACGACTGATTGCCAATTTCTTGAGGTTCTTTTTCATCTCGAGCTCCTGGACACATTGGAGTCACTCAGGTTGACAGGTTGCATTTATTAACAATAGGACTAAGAAAAATTGAGGGAGGAAGGAAGAGACCGCAGGAGGTGTCATTTTTCATCGCCTGTGGTAACCTCATCAGTCAGAACAGAATCCGACAAGCATGTCAGAGCAATCTCCTCAGTGCCGATATCTCTGACTTCCCTTTTACCGCTGCCCCGCTCTGCATCTCACCGTGCATCTGGTCCCAGAGGGGATAAAGACACAGAAACACAACAACAGTCAACAAACGCAACCTTGGCTGCTGATACCCTCCTTACACCTGTCACAAAACCACTCTGCCTCATGTGATTCTTCATCAGGAGAGGAAAAAACAAGGTTTAGGCTTGATATGATTTCCTAAATAGATGCTCTGAACAGTTTTAAAGCTTTCGTTCCTTTCTCTTCAATTCAAGCAAACAATACACGAATCCTAAAGGGAAAAGTAGGTCAATGGAAGGTTATATTTAGAGCCCCAAATGGGCAACTGCAGATGCCGAGATTCTGGATTAGACATCAGCTGAATGTATCAGGCAAACATACAGAAATTTTCAATTTACCGGAGAGTCGCGTTAGCTATTAATCCGGTTTCAAACTTTAATGCCCTCCTGCGGGATGAGAGGCCACGTCAGAGCATGGCATGCGTGAATGGGTGTGTGAGGAGAGAGCCGTATGGATTGTCTTTGATGATCAAGGAATGTGTAAGGATTTGTTAAACCCTCAGTTATAAGTGGACCCCTGTTTCATCAGCCTCTGAGCTCTTTTCCTGCTGAGGTGTTGTAACTTTTTCACTTTGCAAAATGTTTGTGATCTCTTCCAAATTTTTAACTGACGGATAAATGAGCATCACTCAGACAAGCCATGAAGGGATAGTTCTCCCAAAGTTTAAAATTCTGTCATTATTTACTTCTGTAGAAAATGTCTTTAATTAACTTCCACATAAATCACAATATGGCATATAATCTGAATGATAATTAAATGAAGTGGCTGTTTCCAAAATTGGATTTTACATATCACATTTGCTTTTTATGACACTATCGGTGAGGTTTACATTTAGGGCAGGGGTAGGTTTTGTTGGCTTAAAACTCATTAGAGCATTAAACTGAAAAACCTAATCTGTTTGGGAGAAAATTTTATTCACTTTGAGCACAACACAGTGGACATTTCTCCTCGTAAATGCCATGATACGTTTAAGGAACCACTTAATATAATTTTACAAACATTTCATCACAATCACATAGTTTTCATGAGATTAGGCTGAAAAAGGAGATGTTAAAGGGTTAGTTCACCCAAAAGTGAAACATTTCTCATCATTTAATCACCCTCATGCCATCCTAGATGATTATGACTTTCAGATTTTTAGAAACATATCTCTGCTCTGAAGGTCCATACCATGCAAGTGAATGGGAGCCAAAATTTTGAAGCTCCAAAACCCACTTACGGGCAATATAAAAGTACTCTAGATGACTCCGGAGGCTAATTTCATATCTTCTGAAATTATATGATATGTGTGGGTGAGAAACAGACCAATATTTAATTCCTTTTTCTTTTACTTTCACTTTCTCCTTCCGTTTTTGTTGATTCACGTTCTTTGTGCATATCGTCCCCTAATGGGTAGGGAGGGGAATTAATTACTTAAATATTTATCTGTTTCTCAACTACACCTATCACATCATGTCTGAACACATGGATTTAACCACTGGAGACATATGGATTATTTTTATGTTCCATTTATGTGGATTTTGGAGCTTAAAATTGTTGGCACCCATTCACTTGCATTGTATAGACCTACAGAGCTGAGATATTCTTGAAAAACCTTAATTTGTTTTCTGAAGAAGAAAGAAAATCATGAGAGAATTTTCTTTTTTGGGTGAACTTTCCCTTTAAGCAGAATGGGATAGTTCACAAAAAAATGAAACTTCTGTCCATATTTCATGTCCTTATCATGTTGTTTCAAACATGTATAACTTTCTTCTGTGGAACACAAAAAGGAGATGTTGGCAGAATGGTCAGTCACCATTCACTTTTATTGAATTGGGAAAAAAGACCAAATACAATAAAAGTGAATGGTGAATGAAGTTGTCATTCTGACTAACACCTTCTTTGTGTGTTACACAGAAGAGAGAAAGTCATACAGGTTTGTTAACAACATAATGAGTTCAGTAAATATTAACAGAATTTTCATTTTTGTGTGAACTCACTCTTTAAAATGTAAAGGTACCATGCAGGGAGCAACACACACCATCTTACACACTACTAATCCAGTCATCCAGCACACTGAAAACTCACATACTTCAGTGGTCCAAACACATAAGCAGCCCAGGCCTGGTGGAGCAGAAAGCAAGTAAGCAACCAGGCTGAAAATGTACTGTAATCCTATAGGCATTGCGTGGCAAAAACTCAGGTATCCACTGTTAACTCCAGAGGTGCCGAATTAGCCTTATTTGAACCATTTGAAGAAATTCTTGGACCGCCATAGTTAAGTACTTACATTGAGCATTCACATTTCCTGTTTATTTTTAAAATAAGTGTTCTATCAAAATAAGATATATTTTTCTGTGCTGATGTTTTAGGGAAAATAAGCATTTCTTAAATCAAGGAGAACAATTGTTCTTTTCACTGCTGTGCCATTATTTACCAGACAGAATTTACCTCAGCTCTTTCAACCAAATGTGAGAAACCTGGTTATTTGCATGTTGTTCACTCACTCTGCGAAGAGCAGGTGGAGGTATGCTTGTAGTTTGCCACCACAGCCTAAAGGGTAATGCACACACATTGAGAGAATTTACCAGCAAGACAGTGCAGAAGTGTGCGGGACCATCTGGACAAAGAAAAAAGAGGGTCAGTACACTCAGATAACCTCAGGGTGAAAACATCTCACAGCAGGTCATCCGTGAACCAGGAGAAGCTGTTCAAGAGAAATGTTGCTCAATAAATCTCTCCAATAACACAGTCTCTTTCAATAATTACTCTGTGCCTCAATAACACATGTCAAAACATTTTGGTTTTGATCTTTTGGTTTGTTTGTTTTCTTCAGCCAAAAAAGAAAATCAGAGGAAGGGTCACACAAAGGTTAAGGGTATTTTCTGCCTTCCAAAGGGATGTTAACTAAGAAATATTATATGGGTCAGTGTAATAAGGACCGATCAGGAGTGAAATGTGGCATAAATGCAAAACCTTGAAACGGATAAAAGCAGATCCAATCAAAGTTTCTGGATGTCTTGAAAAGGGTAAAAAATGTCAGAGCATGTGGTGTATTTTTATCAAGTTGAGTATACATTAATCAAGTATAATCGATGCCATTTTATTCTACAATTATTTCTGTTGGTCATATGTGTTTTTTGTGTATGTGAGTGGTTCAGCATAAAAGTCTGGGAATGGAATGTCAGAGGTACATGGACACTCACACATAAATGACATGCAGATGTTTCCTATTTACTTTTGTTGAAGCTAAAGAAGATATATGATGGGCCCCTCTTAGTAAAGTGTTTTTACATAGTGTGAAAATGGCTCACAGGATGTAACTGAAGACTTCTGGTTTAAAGATAAAGAAGATTTGTTAGGGCTCCAAAGATGTTTTTCAGCTCAAAACAGGATATGCATTGTTTTAGCCACACCTTGTGAGACCTATGTAAGCGTGTGCAAAATTCAAGACACTTCAGTTGTTTCTGCAGGGGCAACTCGGCTTTATGGTCTGATAATAAAGTCTATTCTTCTGAAATCAAAAACTCCAAGTCTTTAAGAGTGAGTTTTTCACAAATCAGGCAAGAACCACAACAAATGGCGACCCCGGCAGGACGGAACAGGGCAGAAGAGTGACCACGACGGGCTTTCTTGACAAGCAACACAATAAACGGTGGCCACCGAAAAGGTAAGCATTTTTGCTTATATAAAAGTTTGTGTTGCTTGCCAGTTTACCTGTGGTGGTAAGAACACTCTAAAAGCTCTTCCAAATTCAGATAAGGAAAATAAAATAAATAGAGGGTTTTTGATTCCAGAAGAAATAATTGCATGAAATAGATAATTTTTTTACTGTCAAGTGGGCCTAGATGGATGACAAAAAATAAATAGTTTTCTACTGTCAAGTGGGCCTAGAGGATGACATAAAATTAATAGTTTTCTACTGTCAAGTGGGCCTAGAGGATGACATAAAATTAATAGTTTTCTACTGTCAAGTGGGCCTAGAAGGATGACAAAAAATTAATAGTACAGAAATTTTTGACCAGGAAGGCAAACATTTTTGTATGTGTGTAAATCCTGTAGGAACAGGTCACTCAAGAGGAGTGTGTGTGTGTATAAATCCTGTAGGAACAGGTCACTCAAGAGGAGTGTGTGTGTGTATAAATCCTGTAGGAACGGGTCACTCAAGAGGAGTGGTAGAATAGTTGTGTTCTAGAACTATGTTGTGTTATTGTG
The DNA here is from genome assembly GCA_032164185.1 of Moxostoma hubbsi. Lineage (NCBI taxonomy): Eukaryota > Metazoa > Chordata > Actinopteri > Cypriniformes > Catostomidae > Moxostoma > Moxostoma hubbsi. The sequence goes on from JAVLUX010000017.1 coordinate 22,491,277, forward strand.
AGCTCTGTGTTTGTAAAGGCCTTGTGTGTGTAATAAGTGTGAAATTGCTGTGGTTGTGAGAGTACTTGTGTCTGTGTTTGAAAGTGTGTATGGAAGTGTATGACTGAGTACAAATATAAGCCCAGTACAGGGATTGGAATGTATGATGAGTCCTTAACAATAAAAGGAACACAGAGTGTATGTTATGAGCCTTATAAATAAGGGACAAGTGTGAAATATAAGCCCTAAAATTAAAAAGGGACAGGATGAATGGAATAAAGTTGTCTAATAAAGAAGATTTGTCTTTTATATGTTGAATGGATGTTGGGAATGAAAGCCTGTCTCGTGAAACTTTGGTAAGGAATTTCCTTGGTTAACAGAATTCTTGGCTTTATGGGTTGCCTCTGTGATTCAGAGAGAAAAACTCAGTCATTAATGCATAACTAATAAAGAGTATATATGCAATTTATATAAAAGAATATCTATTTAGACCTATTTTCAATCTTCCATCAATATATGATCAATATATATCAATATAAGAGGCAAAAGAGTAATACAGTATTAATTAACAATAGGGAGAATAATAAAAAATAAGACAACACAGCTGTAAAGATGTGCATGGAAGGGAAAAATTAACTTTTGGCTGGCAGAAAACATTTAGTCAAGGACTGTTCAATTCAGGCAAGACAGGAAGCCTGGTGTAAGATTAGATAAACTGAGAAAAAGCAGCTGTTGACTGGTCATAACGCCTAACTAGACTTAATCAAAGACAAGTATTTAACTTCATACAAGAGAAGTTATACAGTTAAGTGATATAAATGTGCTTATGAGTACATTTCATAGTGACAAGTAAGAATATTAAAATAATATAAAACTTTAAAGTACTTGAATTTCATTTGGGAAATCAAATTATCTGAGAAAAAACTTTGACTCCAGTGTTTTGCATTAAACTAAATTCAACTGAGTAATTGGATTTTAAACAAAGGTTGTAGTAAAGATAAGTGTTGTAATAATACATAAGGTGTAATTATGGCAGCCACTCCTGTGGACATATTAGGATTAAAATATCCAGTGTTTAAGGAACTTATAGATAAACTCTCAAACAAATGGGAAAAAAGAACCAAAAATTTGATGACAAAATAGCCAAAGGAAGATTTGATGTATCTTTGTGTGAGGAAATGGAAACATTGATAAAAGATTACAAAACTAAAGATAAGAATAAAAATAAAAAGAGAGAGAATTGCTAGCATTGTTCAAAACAGAAGGAGAAAATTATCTGAAAAATATAAGACTTGAATAAGGATGCAGAAGGGAGGGAAGGAGAAGAGGCCCCTTGTAAAATCACCTCCATATGTGCCCTCAGAAGGTCAGTTCCCAATACTCAAGGGAACTATAGAAGGTTTAGGAGAATGTGGATTGTGGATTTAGAAAAAGAAAGTAAGAAAATAAAAAATAAATAAATAAAAAAGTTCAGAAAAAGTGAGAAAAAATTAGATTGTTATGAACAAGCACGGGCAGCTTTAGGAAAAATTAAATTGAAATATGATGAAGATTCTGTATGTGAAAAAGAACTTTTAGGGCAAGTGAGAACAGAAGAAGAGGAGATTGAAGCAGAAGCGCAAGTAATAGAAGCACAAATACATAAAAGAATTAAAGAAACTGAAAAATGTATACATCATAAGAGATAAACAGGGAGCAGCTTTGAGTATAACTGAGAATGAACTTGTAATGTAGTAGATTCTGATCCATATGTATTCTTATATTTAGGGAAGAATTGTATTGCAAAATATTGGGGGACAAAGATGAAAAAAACTAAACAGTGCCAATGGGAAACAACAGTATATCCATTGATTTTTCATTCTGTTGACAAAAATTACATTAAAATTTTGTGTGGGACTCAATTGATGGGTACCCCTCAGGAAGTAGTCATCAATAAAAAATATACAAACACAGATGACAACAACACACAAATTGGTAGACACTATTGATGCTGAACTATTTAAAGAATTGGAGCGTAAAACAGGCATAAAAGACACTATAGATGGTTTAGTAAAAGCAGGAGTATTAATAGAAACAAACAGTTACTGTAATACTCCAATTTTGCTTGTGATCAAAGCAAACAAATCTAAATGGCGCCTTGTTCATGACTTACGAGCAATCAATGATATAGTAGAAAATTGTCCGGCTGATGTTCCAAATCCGCACACGCTGCTGACAAATGTCCCTCTTGATGCCAAATACTTTACTATGATTGATTTATGCTCCGCCTTTTTCAGTATTCCGGTGGCAGAGGAAAGTAGACACTTATTTGCATTCACGTATGCTGGTAAGCAGTAAACCTATACCAGAAAGCCACAATGGAAATGCTAACATCTCAAGATAATGGAAAGAGAAATTAAAAAGAAGGATTTTGTAACTGGAGTATGAAAAGTAAATCTTAAATGAGAAAACTTCACATTCATGTATCTGTTTTAAATGCTGTCTATTCAATTTTATGAGGAAAAAATGTTTGTCAATATTAAATTAAACACTATAATGTCTTGATATCTAAATGTAAAAACCCATGATTATATGTTTTGTTTTTGATTTGTTTAAATAAGTCTAGAGAACAATTTACATGAGAGTGCAACTTTGTCAGTGTAAACTTGATCAACCAACAAAAATGAGACAGGTAGTGTTTATTATTTTTGCTAGGGAATGTTGAATGGAGAGATTGAGTGAGATCTGTGAGGCTCTGTAAGGAGAGAGAGCAGGAGGGGGTATACCCTGTAATAAATAATCTCATCTCTCTTGATGTCTCCACTCAAACAAAGGGGCGCCCCGACTTTAGAAAAGATAGATAGTAGATTCTTTTAAGATGAGATATTTTTCTTTTATTTCTTGTTTTATATATACAGTGTAGGCATTGGTTGATCATGGGTACACTGAGAGCTGCCACTAAAACTAGATTTAGAGGAAATACATTTAAGAATGAGTTTGATAATTTCATGTTCTCTACTTTTAAAAATTTGCTAAGTTTTGAGAAGTTTTTTCTTGGGTTTGTGCTATGACCAATCATGCCAGATAAAATTTAAATAAAGTCCCAATATGTGATATATTTAATATAAAAATAATTGAGAATGCTATTAAAAATTGGTCATTGGTAGCAGGTGAAACCCATGCAGAAACACTGAGATTAAATTGAATATCATTAAGAATTTCAAGCTGTCATCATTATGTGTATGCTGTTCACTAACTCATTCGGCAACTAGTCTCTCACCATTGTAGATGACCTGGCCAAATGATTTATTGAAGCGGCTAATCCTGCAGGAGGAAGTCAGAGGGAAAAAGACTGAAAGATGTGGGCTATTATCTGATTGGCCCTCACACTATCATGACTGCTGGTAATCATTACTGAATTGACATTACAAATGTGGATTACATTTCTCTGGATAAGTTGACTTTGGTCATATATGTCTAATTGGATGTTTGATTCTCCAACTGCCATCCATGGGTTCGATACCCATGTCTAAATTGTTCCGAGGGTCTAAATTTAAATCCAGCATCTAACCACTGAGTTATTGATTTAAAGAGTAAAATATTACAAATGTATGGCAAAGTAAGAGTTACCTATTGGATTGGTACTCACCTAAATTTCCAGAGCATACCCTCACTTTAAAGAAAAAGGGTAGTGGGTGTTACAAAGAGTTGATAGAGTATCTTTTTCTAGTGTAAATATTTCCATTTTGAGATGAATCTATGAAAGTATCACTTTAGAGGCATACAGTTTCTGCACAGTGATGTTTGTCTCTATGATTTAACTGAATCATTTATAAGGAAATGCTGAGGAATATAAGAGAATAATAATAAACAAAAATCTTATTGTTAAATGATGCTAAACATTAGGATTTAAAAGATGAGTTATGAGAAATTAGAAGGATTTAATGTATTTTACTGAACAATTATTTTAAAACACAAGAGATTTGATGAATTTTAATTGTGCCTTTTCTATACTTTATTTTGTTTAAACATTTACTTTTCTGTTAGTTTAAAAAGGTGATTTTTGTTGTTTCATTAGATAGAATGGAACTTGCTTCTCATGAGAGAGTAAGAAAACAGAGAAAGGAATCATTAGAGAGTTATTCAACAGAAAGAAAAAAGGGATAAGATGGGTGTTGTAAATGTAAAGCTCTGCTTGAACAGAAGGCTAAAGTTAGTTGTATTGAATGTAAAGAGAATGTTGAAAAAGAGAGGAAAAGCTTGTGTTGATGAACTTATGAACATACTATGTGAAGGAAAAAAAAGAGAAAGAGAAAAAGACACAATGTATATGGCGATTTCATGAAGCATAGCTGGTGGAATAAAACCACTCAGAGCTCATATGCCAGTGCCAGAAGGACCATTCAAGCATGTGTTTATGTATTATATGGACATGAGAAATATAGATTTAGCACATGTCTGGAAGCAGTGCCCTCAGCAGGTCAGGGGTCAGGAACTGTAATCAAATTTCTAACAAGAGAAGAAGATGGAACGTTCTGGAAGAGGTTTTACTTGAAGATGGTTTAAACTGGAAAAGTTTGAAAGCAGATAATAAAATGAATTCTTATAATGATCACTTTTTTCACTGTTGAAGTGTAACTTAAATATATTATTGTGAGATTCTAAAATGAGAAAGAAGGAACAGCTGTAATGAGATGCAATGACCTCCTCAGAACTCCTCCCCTTTCTCACTCTCTGTGTGATAAGTGTCTGCTTGAAACAAGAAACTCAAGAGCAGATGTTGAAGTATATGCTAAAGGCACATCTTTAAATTGTTGAATTTTCTCTTAATTTTCTTTTATATGGTAAATGATGTGATGTGACACTAATGTTAGATACAGTGACATGAAGGAGAGGTTCAAACCGCTTTCCTCATGATTAAAGATTTTAAGGGCAATTAATGAATCTATCCCAATTCAGAGGACAATTTGATGTTAGGTGCTTATATTAAAGAGATTGAGTTGAACATTCATCTGAGAGAATAAATGTAGGTTCAAAACTATCTAGATACCATTATTGATTAAGGTGATGTTTTAAATTAAGCTTCCTAGAAGCTCGACAGAGGCTACCCTGTATTTGTTTTATTCTGATATTAGTTCCCATGATTATACAAGGTTTTTTGTGACATTTGCTAAAGGAGCAGAAATACAATTTGAATGAAAATGAAGGTTCTGGAAATTAGTTAAATTTTAGCATTTTGTTTAATTTGTTAAGTTTCAATAGACTGTTTAATTTTGAATAATGCTTTGTGAATTTAACCATGTTTTGAACTGTCTCATATTTAAGCAGATTTAGATGGTTCCATTGGCTGTGGTGGTTCTCAGGTGATACTTCCAAAAGCAAAAGAAAATATCTGTTTACAGATACCAAATTATTAAGAATTGGCTGATAGGACTGAGCGGTATCAGACCAGTGGCAGGAGGTGGTGACCCAATGACGGGAAAGACTCTCCAATGGCAAAATGAGAGCGGCCTAAGACAGGGCGCCACCGCCCTGGAAACCTGCCCAAGATGGGAGGGTAATATGGGTTTAAGGAAGTGGATGGATGCTTTTAGGACAGAAGCATCAAAAGGGAGGTTTACAAGTAACCTGCCCGAAGTTGTGAGTTCCACTCAACCCAAATGTGTCTTAATAACCGCTTTATTAATATGTTTCATCACAGCGATAAATACTAAGCATCCTATCACTGTGTTATCAGGGGATCACACCCTGTGTAGAAGATAAGTTATAGATTGATTTTGGGGGTAAAGCTTTGAGAACCGTTGCATACAAAGAGGTGCCTAAATTATTAAAGAAGCATTGAACAAACCTGAGATTGTTTGTATGATGAAGAATTAAGATTGAAAAATTATTTTTGATTATGCTTTTATTGAACTCATGTGCATTTTAATAATAATGAAGAATGGAAAAAAGAAAACATGGTGGTAACTAAAATTAACATGGTTTGACTTGTTTATAGCGATTTAAATAGATTACTTAAAGAAATGGGGTGCACAATAAGCTAAAATTAATATAATGTTTGGAATAACAACATTGTGGAAGGAATAATATTCTGTTGTGTGTTACCATTGGTAAAGTCATTCTTGATTTGAGCAACAGTAAGTAGATTACCTTGATCGATGTATATGGTCCAAAGCAATGACAACTAACCTGGATGGACAGAAAGACCAAGATGGGAGAAAATTGATCTCTCTAATGAATATATATAAGAAGATATGAAGAACCATGCCCTGGGTGTAAGTGCTAGCCTAACCTCTCCCCAAAGGGTGACCCTCTTCGATGCGCAAAGTATCTGGGTTGAAGACATCTACATTAAAGCAAGAACTCTTAAAATGATGATGAATATTTTGTATGATACACTCTACATAACTGTGACAACCAAACACAAGGCTGAACCAATTGCACGCTCATGCTTAAAACAATTTTGTATGTTTTATTTTTATTTTTTTTGAATGAATATGAGGACAGAATCTTTTACTCTATTCTTAAGTAAAGTTGAGTAGAGATGTTTGGTTCTATGATCTCCAACGGAGTGCGGTGGCATAATCTGGTCATTGGTAGTAAAGCTGTGTGACTTAATTTAGTCACTAGTTAGCATTACTGAGGCGACTGAATTGTGAAACTGCACTCTGAGTAAAAATGGAAATGTGACTCCTGAAAGTCACAGAGAGGGGATATGTGGTGTATTTTTATCAAGTTGAGTATACATTAATCAAGTATAATCGATGCCATTTTATTCTACAATTATTTCTGTTGGTCATATGTGTTTTTTGTGTATGTGAGTGGTTCAGCATAAAAGTCTGGGAATGGAATGTCAGAGGTACATGGACACTCACACATAAATGACATGCAGATGTTTCCTATTTACTTTTGTTGAAGCTAAAGAAGATATATGATGGGCCCCTCTTAGTAAAGTGTTTTTACATAGTGTGAAAATGGCTCACAGGATGTAACTGAAGACTTCTGGTTTAAAGATAAAGAAGATTTGTTAGGGCTCCAAAGATGTTTTTCAGCTCAAAACAGGATATGCATTGTTTTAGCCACACCTTGTGAGACCTATGTAAGCGTGTGCAAAATTCAAGACACTTCAGTTGTTTCTGCAGGGGCAACTCGGCTTTATGGTCTGATAATAAAGTCTATTCTTCTGAAATCAAAAACTCCAAGTCTTTAAGAGTGAGTTTTTCACAAATCAGGCAAGAACCACAACAAGCACAGCCCAGCACTGACCTGAAAACAGGCCGGGAAGTCAGCCTGACAGCGATGCCGGTGTTCAAACAAATCAGAGGCTTCATTTTATTGTTGTAGCAATTTTTCGAACAAAAGTTGACCTAAGGACAGGCTGTTCAGCAAGGTACCCTGACTCTAAGTTCAAACGCGTTCTTATATTATATAATTTACTGCATTCATGGCTGTTGTGCCAAACAGATTGAAACAACATAGCTTCCGAAGGTCAGCATTTTGAAGGATGGGATATACCTTGTCATTTTTCTGCCTCATCAGTCTTCATTTTCATCATGTGATATTTTTAAGGGCAAGAATTTTTAATCATGAGGGATTTTCATTAGGAATGTAAAGTTATGTGCTCCGTGGAAAGATTTGGTTGACCCGTATCCGGTGTCCCCCACAGCCAGTCCATTCCATACTTAGGAGTAATCAGACTGGATCATCTCAGAAGTGGCCTGATCCATTCAGGTCAATGAGTCAACAACAGTATATTAGTAGCAGCAGCACTGAATGTCTCATAAAGGCGCAACTCAAGTGTTCTCTACCCACTGTACATTGTGTATAAAGCAAACTTGTGAGAACACTGTCACCCTGTGTCCAACAAAGGAACTTACTCAGAAATGTTCCTCTTAAATTCCACTAATGTGTGTCAGAATTGAGACCAGCTGCAGTCCTCTGACACTAATAGCTGTGTTTTGTCTTTAATGTTGAGCACTGGCTTACTGGGACTTTAGGTAGAGGTCAGCATATAAATAAAAAGAGTGGGAGTCTTTTTGTGGAGTCATGGTGTAATTTGCAATTGTTTAAGTCTCTATCCAAGGAAACACTGAGAATGGAAAAATATGTTAGGGGTTTCTATTCTTTAGTGGCATAAATAGTAACAGATAGGTTATTTTACATACTCAGGATGTTCAGTTCTGATGAGAAGTACTCATAAGAATTAATATTCTTCCTCTCTATCACATTTCATGAAAGAAAAAACAAAAATGTAATATTATTATATTACATTTAATATTGCCAATTCTCATGTAAACGCTTTTTAGTGATTCATGTGTTGATAGCCTCACTAACCATTTTGTAGGTCCAATGCAATTTAATGGTGACCAGAACTTTGAAGCTCAAAAAAGTATTTAAAAGCAGCAGAAAATTAATCAAAATTATATTACTCCAGTGGTTAAATCCATGTCTTCAGAAGCAATATGATAGGTGTGTGTGAGAAACAGATAAATATTTAAGTCCTTTTTTACTATAAATCCCCACTTTAACATTCACTTCCATATTCATCCTATTTTGTTTTTTGGTGATTTGAATTCTTCATGCATATCGCCACCTACTGATTGGGGCTGGTCAAAGGTGGATACTTACAGTAAAAAAGGACTTAAATATTGATTATTTTCTCTTTATTATATTATATTTCTTCTGAAGGCATTTGTTTAACCACTGAAGTTAGATGGATTCCTTTTATGCTGCCATTATGTGCTTTTTGGAGCTTTAATATTCTGGCCATCATTTAGTTACATTGTATAAATCCACAGAGCTGAGATATTCTTCTAAAAATCATAGCTTGTGTTCTGCAGAGGAAAGAAAGTCATCCACATCTGGGATGTGGGAAGTTGAGTACATAATGAGAGAATTTTCATTTTGGGTGAACTATCCTTTTAAGAAACTGTGGCTTGTTCGCAATCATTTGACACATTCTGTCTCAATAACGTAACGATGTCACATCGGCTTGTGTAACATTGTTCATCTTCTTAGACAGACTGGCTGACTCTGAGAAGGAGCTGTCAAGAAAGGTAGTTGTCAGAGGTCATTTGAAAGAGGTCTCTATGGATTCGGAAAGGAATGGCACAGGTCAAACGATCTGGCCCCCTGTGTACAGGGATACTGTACTGCCTCGCACAGTACCTTGCCTGCCCCTGTCTTGTCTTCTGCTCTATTGTTGATGTGACACAGTCAAGTGGAATATAGATGGATGAGCATGAATCCAACCCATCCAGACAGTGCAGGTCAAGGCCAAGGTGCAAAAGTCAGGTAACTGCACGGTTACCACCCTGAGAGCAATGGGGACATTGCTGGGAGTATAATAAACATGATTAAACATCAAGTTAGGCAGAAATATTCAGACATTTAATCCAGCTGTTCCCCTACTCTCAGTTCCAATTCCCCTACACAGGGTCGCAACAAGGTAATCTGTGCCCCCTGACTGTATATTGCTCTGGGCCCCTTTCCTATTAAAAAATACAGTTTAGAATTTGTTGTGGGGCACACTGCACCTGTGGGCACCTAGAATCGTTACCACCTTTCACCCCACTAGCTACAGCCCTGCCCCTACACTCAATTACACTCAATTCCCGTAAATTAACATTCATCATTTACAGACTTTCATCAAAGTCTTTCTAGCAAGTCAGTCCACTGTCGACCTTCTATGGAATACTCTCGGGAGGCAATTTCCAGTCATGACAGCACAGCTCCTATCTACTTGAAAGGGGAAAGACTGAAATCTCAAAAACGGTCGGTCAAGATTACGATCAAAGAACATATTTCAAATCAGAAATAAAATCTGACAATTCATGGAATCATAAATTGTACTTCTTTACCTAATATTAAGCTAAAAACACAATTTTACCAGTTTGTATAGCTAAAGTTCATGCGTGTTCCTGAGTTGATTGACAGGCGATGTCTGTATCTAAAACGTTATTGGCTCTTTTTTCTGTAAGGCGGGACTTTCTTTCAACATCATGTTGGATTGCACTCGCACTTGTAACTGAAATAAAACAGCACCTTCTAAAATCATGAGAGCCGGTAGAGCAGGGTGTACTGGTAGAGCTCCAATAGACATAAAAAAAACTGTGCATGGTGTTAACATTGGATGTTATTCAGTTGAGTGAACAAATGCAAAGCAAATGAGCCCTCATACCGGTAATCATGTCTTTACACCACAGTACAACATACATTGGCAAGGGTCACTCTGCCTTAGCAACCCTGTACACACTCATGCACGCTTATAATCATAATTTAAGACTATAAATACAGTCACTCTCACACATCGTGCACATTCCCACCACACTCATATGTGCCCGTGAATACACACCGATTTCAAATACAGCCTAAGCCTGCTCAGTAAACACAGCTGCGGCTGCCCCAGGGATTTACAATCATGCAGCATCTGCTGATCAGGCACATTGTCCTGAAGTTCAATTAAGCTTCACTGGCATTTGGCCCAACAAAGATAATCATGCAGTCACATAATTAATCTTCAAGTCTCTGCCTGTACAGGGAAGAAAGAAGATCACCATGCACCTACGCTGTGCAACAGGGCATTTGGGCAGCCAGTGAGCACATGGCTTTTGCAGAGGTTTGCTGTTGCCAAAACAGCAGTTGTGCACACTGAACACAATACCAAAGGGAATTTACATACAGTTTAATGGAATAGATCACCCAAAAATGAAAACTCTCTCATCATTTACTCACCCTTATGCCATTCCAGATGTGTATTACTCTCTTTAATCTACTGAACTCAAATGAAAATTATTAGAAGAATATTTCAGCTCTTTTGGTCCATACAATGCACGTGAATGGGTGCCAAATTTTTTAAACTCCAAATATCACAATAGTCAGCATAAAAGTAATACATAAGACTCAGTGGGTCTTTAGAAGCAATATGATAGGTGGTGATAGGTGGGTGAAACAATATTTAAGTCCTTTTTTACTATAAATTCTCCTCCCTGCTCAATGTCCCTGTAACAAATGGCACACTTCATGTTGACTTGCGGTCTCTTGGCCCTCATTTGCGCTTTCCTGCAAAATCCACAAGACCGTAGGGTATCCCATTTGACAATTTAGCTCTCATTTTGCACACTCAATGTGCCCTTCGGCCCAGTGGACTACTACACAACAGTCCCAGCTGCTGATACTCTCGACCAATCACAGCGGACTGCAGTTTCAAAGTGGGAGGAAAAATAATGGCGGACAATGAAAAGTTTATTAATTTATTAATAATAGTTTTTTTACGGATTGTCAGCGATGGATCAATTGTTTTTCTTGTGTATATATAGTAGAGTCACATTTTAGTCTGATGTGTATAACTGGTTCATAACTTTGATTTATTTAGTTTCCAGAAATATGGAAATACTCCTATTCAGTTTTTATTGAATAGTTTTTCTTGGGGTTTTACATTTATAATAGTAAGTAATCTAACACTAAATCTTTGGTATTGTTGTTTCAAAGAGGATTTTAGTATTATACTCAAAAATATAAAGACAGGAGACAACCTGAAGAAGTGTGGCTGTGTGCATTTTATAATGATTTGTTTTGCAATCTACTGCAGAGTGTGATACGTATATTCTCCTTTCTATATATTTGACTGTGTTTTAAGCACATGCCTATAACCATTCAGGTGTCTGAGTCATGTTTAATTGTTCTCTAAATATTTAAAACAATGGTGTTTTGTTTTATTATATGTGTGCTTTGTTTTTTGAGTTTCTTGATGAAAATGTCTAATGCTTTATAGTCAGTGTGTTGTTTAGAATTATTTAATACAAATAAATATACAAGAGTTAGTTCAGTGTGTTCCTTTACCCTATCTATCAGTGTTATGACTTTTTAAATAATAATTTGTGAAACTGCATGAATATGATAAACATTATGCATGAAAATGCTATTATCTGATTAAAGTCTTGAAGTCAGTCCCAAATTAACAATACTGACTCATGCACCCTCGTGGACTAGTGCCCCATTATACTGTGCTGAGGAGGACCGCAAGGGCATATGGTGCCATTTAGGACAGGGCCAATCTCCACTTTAACTTTCACATTCTTCTTCCTGTGTTTTTGATGATTCACAATCTTCATGCATATCGGTCTCTACTGGGCAGGGAGAATAATTTCTAACAAAAAAATTACTTAAATATTGATCTGTGTATATCAAGACACCTACAATATACAACACTACTATTTGTTGTACTGTTTATTGCTTTTTTAGCGCAAGAATGGTCTCAAGGTTTATTTTGTAAACTCTTCAGAAAACAAAATTTTACCAGTGTGGAATCAAATTTTGCCTTGTGTATTTTATGTAACTAACTTTTATGAGAACTTCAATGGAACTAATGATGCTGTGATAATGTTTATAGGAAAATTACAGACTGATTTCATGAAAAAAGTAGGTGACAGGAGGTTAAAACTTTTGTCTGCTAAATCAGCAACATTTGACTATAATTACATTAATCTACTCCTAACACCAACACAACCCCTTAACCTAACCATAACTGCACAGAGACCTAAACAGCACTGTTTAATTTACTTCAGTGCAAATGAAGTACGTCCCGAGCTGGAGATCAAAATGGATGTGACATAAAAAGCATAGTGCAGGCGATTTTTGTAGCATAAACATTCGCTGCATGGTGGCACTTGTCTGAAATTTGGCACTTTAGGTGAAGACATTCAGAACAAATATGAGCATTTCCTGTGTGTGTGTGTGTGTGTCAGTCTATCTCCATCATTTTCTTCAAGGATGCTTATTTTTAAGTTTTCCACTGCACTACATTTCCCAGATTTCTCTGCCCTAATCACTTCCATCTGTTCATCGTCATCCTCACCTGACTTCCATTCCCTTGTTAGTTTTCTGTGTATAACTACCCTCTAGTTTTGTTCATTGTTGGTTGGGCCTTGAAGTGTTATGTTGGAGTTATTGAAGAGTTACTGTATTGTTAAAGTGCTTCCTTGGTTTTCTGTTATGTTAGCTCCAGTGTTTGTTCCACTCCAGTGTTTATAATTAAAGGATTGAAAGAATCTACTACTGCATCTTCTCCTTTCCTTTTCCTCTCCTAGACACCCAATGTTACAGTGTGACCTTGTTGCAATTCAATGCTGCCTCAAGTATCTTTTAATGTTTATAGTGTATCTGCAAACACGCACACTCACAACTGTTCTAAATTTGGCTAATTTGTATGATATCGTACAACTGTACACAAATTCGTAAGAGCTTCATTATAGCCAATAACATTGCCAGATATTGTTTCCATCTAATACGTGACAGCTGCATGTCATGTTTAGACACTCTACTGATTGGTTAGGTTTATAAGGGGTTTGTTTAAGGACATAATAAGGATGTCCTTGACACCTCGTACACTTCTGCATTACACATCCGGGCATTTGAACGTGATGAAATTGTACGCATTCATATGAAATAGCCAAATTGTAAAATATTTGTGAGATCAGGTTGGCAAACAACTTGAATGCAACTAATAATGTTGTGAAGGTGGTTAAAGGAACATTAACAACTGTGATGAGCAGATGGTAAAGCATGGTCCAGTGTTTTTGTTAGAGATTATCATTGAACTGCACTGAGACTGTTCATTCCAACTGAGCTTAATTTGCAATGTTTGACAGTCCAGAATGAGATGTCACATTTCCTCAAGTTCCCTGTTATGTGCTGACCAAATGAGTATAATTTCCAATGTTTGCCTGTGGTTAATTAAGTTATTCTTAGATCTGGGGAAATTTCATTGCTTTATGGGTCAACGAATTTGTTTAGTAAAGAAGTTAAAATCAAACATCTGGCTGATGCACATTGTGGATACACAAAATACAGAAGTTGTAGGCTACATTCGCAAACATCAGGGTTTATATAACACAATATGACAAGGCAGCATGATGTCAGTCTACTGTATGTAATGTGAATATTGTTCTCAGTGACCCATGAAATCTGAAAATGATGCATCTGAAAATAAAATGTCATTGTATCATGTGGTGGTTTGAAACATTGGCCTTCAAAGTTTCTTTCTCAAGCATGCACACAGTTAATACGCTTTTGAGAGAGAAATTGTTGGGAAATTGTGCAGAATTATTATTTATTTAATTTTTTTCAATTTCCATCCAGCAGGTTGAATAGCTTTCTCTAACAGGCCAGTAAAATAACGGTGTGTGGCCATGAAGTGTGTCACGTCAAAAGCGATTAGCAGGAATGGAAAATGACACCTAAATGGTGAAGCCTTTTGATGCATTGTGGGAGACCCTAATACTCAAGAATCCCTTAGCATCCCACTCAAATAATTGTTTGAGTGAATATTTGAGGGATTCTGCTGCATGAATTTGGTATTTCTGGGAAGACACAGCAGAGGTGGAAAATAAGCATAAAATAGGAGTATCCTGCACAATGTAGACTATATCTGTGGCCAGTATGTGTCTGTGAAATGCATGCAGGACAAATTGTTCTCATCTTCCTCTCTGCCAAAAGATTAAGGATAAGTGTTAAATCCTAAAATCCTAAAAATGTTGCCAGTTATGTCTCTTTATATAGCTGGAGAAATGTGGGTGGCTTGGGCTAGTTGAATTATTGTAGTAAAAAATTATAAAGAAAAAAGACGATGCATTCCCAAAGCCTAATTGGTTATTTAAAGTATCCAGAATTAGATACTGAGATGAAGAGCTTTATGGACTAATTTGTTATAATCAAAATTATGAGGGTAAATTTGTGCCTAAAAGATTTGTGTAGTAGGAGGAGGCCTAAGATGGCCTAAGATGTGTAAAAGCGCAAATTAAGTTACAAGCGTGATAGAAAGATTTGAATGATCTAAGGCCTACTATACACAAATCTTTTAGGCACAAATTAACCTTCATCATTTTGATTTAAACAAATTAGTACATAAATCTCTTCATCTCAGTATTATTAGGCAACCAATTAGGCTGTGGAAACACATCGTCTTTTTTCTTTAACATTTATTACAATAAATATTTTTCTTTATCATTTTTTACAATAAATCAGGCTTTGAGAACATATCTAGTCTTTTTTCTTTATCATTTTACAATAAATATTTTTTTCTTTATAACTTTTTATCCCCAATAATCAAAACAAGCAAGTACATATCCCACCCACACCCATATTTATACCATGATCAATGGAAATATGTAAATGCTTCACGCTGCAACCCCCACAATGTTCAAGCAAAATCTACACCCTTGCATGCACAGAGTAAGATGAAAACGTAATTCAAATTGCAAGTGTACCAGAATGTTTTGCATGCACACAGAATGTTTTGTAATGTGAAAATCAAGTTACAATCATAAGAAACAATTTTTTTTTAATATTTTAATGCTTTTCATAAGTGCAATTCGTGTGTTGTGAAACTTTGCACACTTCTTCTGACTTGCACTAGCACTCTATTGAGTCATGCCAAAAGTGTGTGTGCAACAAAAGGGAACACGGAACATTACAATGTACACTGACCGCCAAAAGTTTGGATTAATGTACAGAGATTGCTCTTATGGTAAGCAATTCACCAAAGTGGCATTCAACTGATCACAATATTTAGTCAGGACATTAATAACTTGAAAATTACAATTACAATTTGAAAAAAATTGTTCAGTACTTCTTAAAATACTTCAAGTTCACGTCAAAAAATCCTCCACCTGCTGCAACGACAGCTTTGCATATCCTTGGGATTCTAGCTGTCAGTTTCAGGTGGCATTTCACTCCATGCTTAATGTAGCACTTGCCATAGA
Source organism: Moxostoma hubbsi (assembly GCA_032164185.1). Taxonomy (NCBI): domain Eukaryota; kingdom Metazoa; phylum Chordata; class Actinopteri; order Cypriniformes; family Catostomidae; genus Moxostoma; species Moxostoma hubbsi. The sequence continues at coordinate 22,506,996 of JAVLUX010000017.1, forward strand.
TGTGGCTGTCTTGTCAGTTACTTCTCACACACCTTACAGTCTAACTGAACCCACAAATGCACAATGGGATTATGATCCATAACACTCTTTTCCAATTATCTGTTGTCCAATGTCTGGGTTTCACAAGTGTCTTTTTCTTTGCAATTCTTTCCATAAGCCTGCACCCCTGAGTCTTCTCTTTACTGTTGTACATAAAACTGGTGTTGAGTGGGTGGAATTCAATGAAGCTGTCAGATGAGGACATGTGAGGCGTCTATTTCTCAAACTAGGGACTCTGATGTACTGACCTACTCTTGTTTAGTTGTACATCTGGCCTTCCACATCTCTTTCTGTCCTTGTTTGAGCCGTTATCCTTTGTCTTTGAAGACTGCAGTGTTCACCTTTGTATGAAATCTTCAGGATATATACACAATATTACACAAATCATTTACACTTTTGCAATTGTTCATTTACACATAAAGACTTATTCATAAAGCCAAGACTCATTAAGTCTTTGCATGCATATCACTGTTTGAAGGTTTACAATGTTTTTGGCCATATTTAGGTCAGAAGTCAGAAGAATACTGAACACATTTATTTCGTGTTATTATAGTTACAGTTTCAAAACACATGATTTACACTTAAACAAAGCATTTAAATACTTTAAAAAAATATTATTTTTTTTATTATTATTTTTTTACACTAACAATTTTATTTACAATTTCACCAATCTTACTCAGCGCATTCAAACCGTTTTGACATTAAATTATCTTCATACAAAATCCTGTTACAGTTTAGGGGGAAAAATACATTCTTTTCACATAGTGAGATAGTTGCGGCAATCTTTTGAAATACCGGCTCTTAGTAAAAACTATAGGAAGGGTTTCTTTTATTTTCAACGCCCATCTCTTCAGCCCGCTGTAAACTCGAGCATCACGGAAGCAGGAAATAGTTTCTGATGCACCCGACGCAGAGTCAAGTAAAACATACAGCAGGTTGATTTAAACGTAATTCGTGCAGCCATCGGTAAGATGCCATATTTTATGCCCGTTTGCATTAAAGTTATTATTTTAACAGTCATTCTTGTGTGAACTTCATTTTCTAAGAAACGTAACCATATCTACATTAGTGATGTTACTTCGTTGTCTTGGGAACAATAATGATTTATTAAACTTAAAACTCCTTCATAATGGTTATACTGCTAGTGAGAATTATTTTTGTTTTGAACAGTTAATAAACAACTTATTATTATTATTATGACTAGTAGTACGCTATTTTATTTTATCATTACTTGTTTGCAATGAGTGTTTTAAATGACTGCAGACTCTCAATGATGACTGCTAACAATCTAATCTTTGCAGTCCACAATGTCAGACGGAGATGAAGAGTCATTCAAGGCTGTGGACTTGAAGCAACAGGCTCAGAAGACTCCCAAACCAGAGTCAGACATCCAGCCTCAGCAATCTCCTAGTGAAACAGAGGAACACAACACACCTTCTCCAGAGGCCAGGGATGAAACTCTCTCCTCTGCACGTACTTCAGTGGTCAAAGCTAAATGGACGTCAACTGTGGAACAGTATAAAATGAAGAGATTTTTTGTCCTCAGGGTAATATCTGTTCTTTTTGATGTCTAGTCCTAATCACAGTTTTCTGCATTGACCACAAATGGATGTTCTAGTGTGTTAGTAATCATCTTAATAATCGTCTTAAATCGTCTTAGATTAATAATCTACAGTATACTTCTTTTGCATTTTAAGTGCTTTGGCGCAAACAAGCCATGGTTGCTCAGCAGTACAATTGAATGCTGCCAACAACACCTTTAGCAAACAATAGTCGTTATAACATTCTTACCAGTCCGGTACTGCCTGCTGACATGTGACCTATTATTGAGGCAAACATATTTTGCGCCTGCAGAGACCACTGATGACTGTCTTCCTCTTTAGTCTGCCTGAGGCTATTTGGTTTGCAAATTTGAGTCTGTTGTTCAGCTCAGAGACCTAATTCGTTTTTGTGCAAGTGTTCAAGTGAAAGTTGTAATATGGGATTATCATCCCCACCATCATAGCCACTGTTGCCAAATTCTCTGAAATACTATTCCATGTAAAGTTCTATAAGCACTATATTGTATTGTTATTTGACTTGAATATTCATTGATGATGAATATGAATTGTTGTGCTGACACATTTTAGCCTGGAACTTTGGACCAAGCCATTGAGGAACTTAAAGCCCTGGTGGACCCCTCAGAAGATGGTGCTGTCCAGAGTGTTTGGCTCATGGCTGAGTAAGTTTCTAATATTATATTAATAAGTTAAATCATTTTTATTATTATTATTGTCACATGTCTGTCTAAAAGAGAACATTATAGTTAAAAGGAAAGTTCAGCCGGAAAAAAATTAATGGGAAACTATGTCATAATTTACTAACCCTCATGTTGTTTCAAACCCATATGACCATTTTCTTTTGTGGAACACAAAAGGAGATCCACAATGGCATTTTAGTGCCACGTTAAAATTTTGAAATAAAACAAACATAAAATTACGAGAATAAAGTTGTAGCATTATGAGATTTAAATAGTAATATTTTGAGAATAAAGTCAAAATTACGAGAATAAAGTCGTAGCATTTTGATGCATGTTGTAAGGAAATCAACATCAAAGTGATGTGGTGGACAACAGCAAAGTGGAATGTATGTGTCACAATGTGTTTCCATCATGTTTCCAAGGACTCTTATTTTGAAGTGGTTTTTGTCCTCTGTCTTCTATTTCCACCAGACTACATTTCCCATAATGCACTGCCCTCATCACTGCCATCTGTTCCCCATTGCTCTCACCTGTTCTCCATTCCCTTATTAGCCCTTGTGTGTATAAATACCCTCTAGTTTTGTTCCCTCTTTGTCAGTTCTTGGTTGTTGCTATTTGAGTTCACATTTGAATGTTTCACTTTCATTAAAAGACTGCAATTAGATCAAGAATCTCCCGGTAGTCAGCATCTACCCGTTACTGAAGAACTGACCAACATAGAACTAGCTGTCAGAATTCTTCTGCTCAAGCAAGGGGACTGAACAGTTGAGGATCACATCCATAAGTTTTTAGAACTAGCGAATTTAGTGCACTATCCTGACCGCTCTCTGGTTTTCTTCCGGACTAGTCTGAATAATGCACTGAAGGAACCGATGCCTCTGGCTGATCCTCACTGGACACTCTGTGTATTTGGAGAAGGCTCTGGAACTTTGCGGTTCCCCTTACACAATGGATTATGGCGGGAACCCCCGGGCCAAAACCGGCATTCACATCTCCATGCACCAAGCCTCCCGCAGCCAACGAGTCAGCGCCCATGCCTGTTTCAGCCCTAGGGGGATTTTCAGGGGGGCCACCATGGCTCCGCCTTTCGAGCCTTCCACAGCTGTGCTCATGGTAGTCCAGAAGCGGAGGAGGCGAAGAAGGGCTCCTGCTCCCCAGTCGCCGCCTTTGTTGATGACCACAGATGTCGTTCTCCAGTCCCCGCCTGTGCTCGCGACCACGGATGGCATTCCCCAGTTGCTGCCCGTGCTCATGACCACAGAGGTCACTTCCCAGTCGCTAACAGCTCTGCCCCTCGGAATCTTCCACAGCTGCACCCCTCAGGCCTCTCTTGGCTCCACCCTCCTTGCCTCTGCCCCTCAGCCCTCTTCTGGCTCAGCCCTCAGAATCTTCCACCTCCTACGTTTCAACCTGCTCCACCACTATCTCCACCTCCTGCGTCTCAAATCCCCAATCCTCCTGTGGCTCTGTCCGCTCTTCATTCTGAGACTCCTCCTCTGACTTCTCCGCCCGCTCCGTCTCCAGACCAATCTACAGCTCCGCCATTGGGATCTCAAGTCCCTGCTGCTGCTGCTCCACCTCTGGATCCACCTATGGCTCCATGCCCTAAGTTACCACCACCTGCGGCCAAACCACCGAACCCCTTTCCCTTCCTAGAGCTGCCTCCCGAATCTCCTGTTCCTGCTCTGTGGCCACCTTCCAGGCCTCCTGATCCTGTTCCTGCCATGTGGCCACCTCCTAGGACTCCCGATCCTACCCCTGCCCTGTGGCCACCTCCCAGGCCTCCGGATCCTGTCATTGCCCTGTGGCCGCCCCCCCAGGCCTCAGGATCATGTCGTTGCCCTGTGGTCACCCCTCAGGCCTCCAGATCATGTCATTGCCCTGTGGCTGCCTCCCAAGCCTCCTGACCCAGTCTCTGCCTTGTGGCCGCCTCCCAGCCCTCCTGTCCCTGCCTTGTGGCCACCTCCCAGGCCTCCTGACACGGTCCCTGCCCTCTGGCCACCCCCAGGCCTCCTGATCCAGTCCCTGCCCTGTAGCCACCTCCCAGGCATCCTGATCCAGTCTCTGCCCTGCGGCCACCTCCCAGGCCTGCCTATTCTATCCCTGCAGCTAGGCCGCCCCCCAGACATTCGGACCAAGTCCCTGCCCTGGGGTCTTCTACCTGGCCACCTGAAAGTCATACTACCCTCCTCATCTGCCTTTTGCTGTGCCAGGAGCAGCTCTGTGGTTTGAGCTTTGACTTGAAACAAAATATGAAATTCATGTGGTTCAGCTTTGGGACTGCTATAAATTTCTTATGAAAGACATAGTTGGAAATAGCTTTAGCTGTACATTTTCTGTATATGCTGTAAAAAAAAAAAAGACATAACATTTAGGTTAGTTGCATTAAAGTGGCTTTAAATTGTCTTTTAGTGTCGTGCCCTGAGCATGTCCCCACATTCATCCATACATCTTCTGTAGCCACTTGTCCTTTGTAGGGTCGGTAGCCTCTTGTCCTATGCAGCAGGGTTTTTCCTGTATCAAAATGAGGCAGAGGTGGTACCATCATGATTCTTTGCACAGATACACTTATACCATGCCATCCACTGGCTGAAGCAAACACTTACAAGCAACATATTTTAGGTGTTCTAATAATTTGATGATTGAAGAAAATCATTATCTACATATAGCATATTTAATTGCATAATTAATTAAAAAAGCTAACCTGTTCAACATTAAATTAATTAAATACAACATAACAGCTAATGTGTTCATTTATAGTGCAGCACATTTAGGGGTTTCAATGAAAGTTTGCTAATTGGTTAGTTTAGCGGTGTTGTGTTATGCATAGCTTAGCTGTACTGTGTTTATAATATGGCGTCGGCAGGTTGCGCATGCGTGGTAAATTGCCCTGGAAGGGTCTCTTTAGGACTTCCTATAAACTTTTGTCACCATAGCAACCAACACCAGTGATTGGTGATCTGGGTCAACACTAATGAAAACAGTTTCATCGATGCATGAACATCAGCACGTTCCACAGTGCACAAACAAACATTAATCAGTTAAAGTGCCCAGATTCTCACACCAATATATGTAGCAAATTTGGTATGATAAATGTTCACTGCACGGGTTAAAGTGTCATTTACATTACCATTATTTGTAAGGGAAACAGTATGTGTGAGCAAGGAATTAAATTAAACGGTCCTATCTCTACATTACTATGTAAGGAAATGTATTATGGAATCAGTCGCGTTTGACAACCGTTATAATTTAGGTAAATTACAATTAACTAGATTATTTGTCTGACTAAAAATCTCCACCATTAAAATGGTAATACAACGTCTTGTTGTATCAGCTCACAATTTCTACTGTAGGGAATTAGCTTTAATGATTAATTCTCTTATTGGAGTAATATTATTCTCATGGCTTATTGACAATAATATTACACATATAGGTATAGCTTTGAAGTGAAATCTTTTAGAAACAGGGATGAGATTATTTATCAAAATATACCTGTAAAAATATCTTTAAAAGGGAAACATAAATAATTAATCATAACTCGTTATAATTAATTTTGAATATTTGGATTGTTAATAGAAATAACTTGATGTAGCTGAATTAATATTACAATCAATTTATCTGTTTGTCCAGCGAACACTCAGTATTGATCGTCTATCAATTCTCAGAAAGGATATTTTTAGTGGCCACACAATAATAACTCTTTCTTAGCATGGAGCTGCGATTAAATCATTAAATTTACATTGATTTACAAGCAGACCAGAATCAACTTGCAAGAATGTACACAACTTTATTGAACTAAAATACGAACACATTACTAATCTAAACTAAAACATACACACAAAATCATTCATACATTGGAAAGGGAAAAGTGAAGATAAAATGAAACCGCAACAGAATAGGTTCCTTGGGTCGATGGTGTGGAAGTTGCAACCAATTCCTTCCGTGTTGAATGATGAAATTTTGATGAACTATGGTGTTCACTGACTTCATAGTCGACGTAGTTGCACATGGCTTGAGGTGTTGAGGCCTGCTGGTCTGCCACCTCGTGGTCTCGACCAGCAGCAGAAGGAAGAGAAGAGAGAGAGTAAGAGGTGGGACGTGTCTTTTAACTTCTGCTGGAGATCCCTCCTCTCGAATCTGGCTTGACCCATGAGAAAGGTGCAATTTCCAAGCTGGAAATGTTCCTTTGTATGGAAGCTGACTCATTTGCATGATAGTTTAAGCCCCTTTATGCTCTGATTAATATAGCAAGCATACAGTGCATGCTGTCAGAATTATATATACATGTATTTACCATTGTGCAAGATGTCACACAAAATAAATGAATAAACTTCATCACTTTTTCAACAGTGTTGTAACATAAGAGCCTCCACACATGAGATGTACATGTTTGCATTTTTGAGAAAATCAAGATTATGCATGGTTAGTCATTTTTAAGTCACAGAAATAAGGCAATGAAACGCATATTAGATTTTGTAGACTCCAGTTTTCGCTCATAAAATTAACTTTTTGTGTTAGGCCGTATCGGATCATGCTCTTCTGAGGTAAATTCAGTGCGTATCTTCTTTCAAAAACAATAATGAGCTCAAACAGGAAAGAATGTACCTCTCGTTGGTTTCATACGGATTATACAATCAGATAATATTTGTTTTCTATTTAAATAGGTTAATTTAAAAGTAGACAATTCAAGCTTTCTATAGACATATTTCTTTTGTCTGCGAGGCAAGTATACACTTGCGTTTCGGTTCATTTTCATGACGCGCTCCAGACAGAAGGTCACGGAGTCCAACACGGTAGAAAGCGCATCCTGTATGATTTCTTTATTTTACAGAACCACAATGTTTTGCTGTTACTGTAAGTGTACACAAAAAAAGTAAATCCTTTATAGTTTCTAATGATGTCTTACTCTTATGTGGATGACCAAAAATGATGGAGTATTTCTTTCTGCTGTTATCAGGGAAAAAGTCAAGTGATCAAGTCGGTGTCTCTGTTGACCACAGAGGATTGACTATGTTATGTTATAAATATATAAAAAAAAAAAAACTCAAACAGGAGCAATTCAAATATTTAATTTTGGGGGCACCCTGCACGATGCTATATTGAACAAACGCCTGATTAGCTTGCTTGTTGTTAAGATTAATGGAGGGCTATTGCCTAAGTTCTGCTGGCTCTATGGAATTTTTTTTACAGTGGATTAATTTCACAGCAGTGACAAACGATGTCGAAGTTTAGGGCAAACATTATCCTTACCTGACTGTCACAAATGAAGGCTGGTCAGATGGACTTTGACGTTGCTCCTCAGGGTGCTTGTTCTGCTTGCGTTAACTGTGTGGAGGCTATGACAAAGAATGTCAAAGAGGGGGAGTGGCAGGGGCTTGTGTGGTCTCGCAGAATTACAACTTATATGCAGATGTCGATCACATGTTTAAATGAGAATTTATGCCAAGGGACAAATTTAAATAACTAAAATATACATTAATAAATAAGAAATGACTTGCAAAAAGGGCACTTATCTATAGTGAAAGAGTGCAGGTGCTTGAGCACCACTTGGGGTGTACCTGTGTACATGACTGCCTGCCTGAATTTCGTCGACAGACGGAGGCGGACGCCTTATAATTATCTATGCAGGAAAAACCCTGATGTTAGGCTGAAGGCAGGTGGCTAGTCCATCACATAACTAACATGCACAGATATACACGTTCACACTCTCATCTACATGTTATTCACTTGACCTTTTGCTTTTGGACTGTGGGGGGAGCCAGAGCACCCAGAGGAAACTCATGTGAAAACAGGTAGAACATGCAAAAAGGTCCTGGGTGAGCTGGGAGAAGGGACTTGAACTGGGGACCCTCTTGCTGTGAGGCAATAGCGCTACCCTCTGAGCCACTGTGCCACCCTATGTCCCCACATTGTTAGCATAATTTAAAAGACATGCTTTTAAAACATGCTTGTATGCAAATCTACCAAACAAATGTATGAAATAAATTAAATCACTCAAAATAACAAATCATAAAATTACTCATCATTTATGAAGCAGTAAAGCTTGCAGTTCATTTTATTTACAAAAGATGCAAAATCATGATAGTTTAAGGTTTAGTCTCTGCATTAGAGGGTTTCTATGGAGAGAGTTAACAGGTTGGTCTTTTGATGCCAAGGGCAACTCTGACAAATTACACTGTATCACATCCAATGGCCCTGGAGCACCGCTGAAAGCCACAGGGCCTATTAGTGTGTGTGCATGTGTGTGTGTCTGTGTAAGTGTGTGTGGTCTTTCACACCCAAGTTCCCAGGTCCACATGCACAGTCAAGGTGAAATCATACCGTTTGCCTAGTCAGAAGGACCTAAATCTGGCACAGTCTCTTGTTCTATAGTCCAAAGTGTGCTTAGCAAAGTTACCTTTATAAGTCACTGGGAATTTCAAGCCCCTGTGTTTTACTAAGTGATTTACATCTGTGTTTCTGTACTGCCCACCGGGTCAGAGAGTTGTTGCTGTGAGTAACAGAAAAAACATAAACATACAAGTACTCAGATCTGGATAAGTCTTGTTTGTTCCCCCTTGTCTCATAATTGCTTGCTGAGAGACAGTGGAAGGAAGGAGTTTTGAGATGTGGATAATTTTAAGACAGTATGTACAGTATAGCATCTCTCTCTCTCTCTCTCTCTCTCTCATGCCCCAGAGCTATCCATACTTGATTTTCACTGCAACAGCGGCCAATTGGGGTGAAAGCATTTGCAAAAATATATGAGCTTAGGAATTTTGAGATTTAGAATTGTTTGGGTTTTTATTTAAACAAACATTTAATAATTATAAAAGGTGGCTTATGCATCAGTTATGCATCATCTGAAAGCATCTCTTTGTTTTTAAAAACATTTGGGATCTGAAAATGTGGGCATGCATATTTTAAGAAGCATGCCAAAGGCAACTGCCAAAATGCGGGAGCTGTTCGAATATGTAGGCCTAAATAATTGAGACTCATGCTTATAGACTATTTTGTGAAGTCTCAAAGTAAGTCAACAACGAATTCATGCCCACATAAAAACATACCCACAAGTCTGAATTAATCTGTATCTGAGTAAACTCCTAAAATGAATGCATTTGAGATCATAAAATTCACAATCCAATGAAATCCCATACATTTGTGCAAATTATGTAGTTATACATATTATTCTGCAATAGAGTAGTTTTTGGTTGGGTTTATTAGCTTTTATTTGTCAGAACAGAGCTACTCCCTGCAATTGCGTGAAATGTATATAGCTATCTGAAAAAGGATGCTCTAAGCGGCTAACTTGTGCACTTTTGGTGGAGGGAGGGATGAAATAAAAACAGTGACAAAATTCAGTCGCCTACACACTTTCATAACAACTTAAACATAATCTGTCAAACTCTTAATTAATGTCTGTCCAAGAACTTTTTACAAAATCCTTTCCATGTTTTATGAAAGCTGTTGAAAGGATTTTGAGAAGGATTGTACGAATGTAGGCCAGTGTTGTAGTCAGACTGATTTACTTTATGCAACACAGCAGAGGTCTGTAGGGGATCCAGCTAACATGTTTCCGTAAGTAGTTCCTTAAGTCTACATGGTGCTTCAATATATTAACTTTTTATTTTTCAGTCAAAAATTGAGAATTTTTAGTACTTCACAAAATAATGATGGAATAGCATTTGGAAATACTCAAATACTCAATTCCTGTCATGGCTATCTTTATGTCCAGGACAACCACAAATAATAAATACAAAATTAAAACAACTGAAAATGTTATTGAAGTTGTCCAATTGGACAACTGAATTTGTCTTTAGACTGCAAATGTGGCACAGAAAAGGTGCATTGACACAGATTTTTTAAATGAGACACAGAGGCAGCATTCATGTATTTAAACAGGAATCATATTTCAACAAACCCCAAAACCTTAAAATGACTTAAAATAATCATCTAAACAACTTTACTGCTCAAATACTACAGAAGAATTAATGTGCTATTAAGTGCTTTTAAAAATGATAAGATTAAGATTTCTACCTTTTAATCCCACCAAAAATTGTCCACATTCACTTTCATTGGCCACATTCACTTCCATTGTAAGTGACTGTAACCTCGATTTTTGCTTCTTTTTTTTTAAAGAAAAGGAGGGACGAGTCGAAATTAGTTTTTGTGGTAATCAACATAATGCCACAAATTCTGCCAATTGAGCTTAATTTGTATTGAACCTGAAACATTCCTTTAATTATACTGTACACCAAATCCAGGTTCATATTGTTTACACATTTGTCTAATGACGAGATGAGAACACCAGCCCGATCTCATGAGAAGTCATACATAATTTACGAGTTGGCTATTTCGTATGATCTCGCATGATGTTTGCATAAACTTGTACAACTTCCCAGATGTCTAATGCAGAAGTAAACGCGTGATCCACGCTTTAGGACATACTCATGCCTGCAACATTTGGGTACCAAAATCTGGGAGACCTCTGAGCAGGGTGGTAGTGTGTGTGGGGGGGGTGGGTGGAAAGCAGGGGGCTAGGGATGGGGATGGGGTGGGGGGGGTGGAAAGTAGGGGGCTAGGGATGGGCGAGCCGATACCAAGTACTTTAAGGCCAGAATCGCCAATATCGATACCAATACTAATATCTCTAATTAATTTAATTTTCATTAGAAAATTAATTAGTATCGGAAGTATCGATACTTTCGTATCAATCTGCCCATCCCTATCAGAGGCAGGCTAAATATATTCAAATTGTGCTGCTGTGATTTAATGTGCTGAGTAATGTCATTTTTCCCACCGTGTCCGATATTAAAATCAGTGTGGCACACTTTGCAAAGGTGTGGGCATTGTCGATATGGCTTCGAGATATGAAATTAAATTCTTCCATCCAGCTGTTGTTAAATTTACATTTATATTTAGTTTTTTTCACCAGAGCGCCACCTGAATCTTCTCCTCCAATCTACGAGTGATGCTGGATTCAACTTCCCGCGTCTACTACCTGCGCAGATATCAACAGCTCAACTGGGTTGTAGGTTGCCAGGTTGAGGTCACAAATGGTTTGAAATTTGTATGATGTGTCGATTGTGTGAATAGGATACAAGATCTGGCAACTGGACAACCTTGGGATAATATATTTATTTGATTATTCATATAACAAGGTTTGGGCCATACAAATTACAGGAGTTTCCCAGGGGAAATAACAAAAAGGGAGGGGAGAGATCGGTGTGAAATACGGGAGATTCCTGGGAAAAACGGGAGTGTTGACAGATATGGACATACTTATTAATATTATGCTCTTACTGAAACCCCTTATCTATACTTAACAAATCAGTAGATTGTGTAAACATGATAGGGAGCTGTTGTGTGTCACAGAAGCACGTAATTGTCACGTATTAGATGGAAATTATGTCCAGCGATGTCCTTGGCTGTAGTGAAAGTCGTAGGATTTCAAACGAATGCAGTCGCATGATATCATACAAATTAGCCAAATTTAGAAAAGTCGTACGAATCCTGATGATTTCACCATGAGAGTGTGTTGAACACAGATAATGTAAATGCAAAGAAAACTACTATGATCTTTCCTTAGGGACAACAATATAAGGTCATTTAGTTTAAAACAAATGTATTATATTTGGATCACGTAAGGTTGACTTTATATTGTCCCTTTTTTTAAAGAATAATATTAATGATCACTTTTTGCAAGAAAAAATACTTTGTGGACAAGAGACCTAAGCTTTCAAACAAGAAATGTATTAGTTTTACTCTGGAAAAGCTTATTGTCGAGGCCTGCCTATATTTGTTTATTCCCTCTTTTTCTTGTGTAGGATAGATCATTGGAACAATGAGAAAGAGCGTCTAGTGCTCATTACAGAGAATACCCTCCTTATCTGCAAGTATGACTTTGTCATGCTCAACTGTGAGCAAATCCAGAGGATTCCACTCAATTTCATCGACCGCATCTGCCAAGGCAACTTCTGCTTTCCACAACGCTCCCTCCTGACGTGAGTAAAACCCTATCCCTCATCTCTAGCCGTTCATTCATTTTTAAAAAGACCACATCTCATCTTCATTTGCCAGCAGTTCCTCATCACTTCACATCTGATTTTCTCAGTTTCTTCTCAACTGTAAACTTTAGAAACAAAAAATACAAGTGTACAAATACGCACAAAAAATACACACTCAAAGCGCACAAAAAATACACACTCAAAGCGCACAAAAAATACACACTCCACTGATTTTTATTTCACCACCTGTTGCCATGAGTATCAAGGTCTTTAACTCTCAAGATCTTTTTCTAAAAACAGCTTACACACTGGCATACTCACAGTTCTGGTAATCGCTTGCAGACTCCTCTCCACCTTTTGCATGTTGTGTTATATTAAGCCTGGTCTCATTAAATTTACGTGACCATGACAACATTTTTGCAATTCAAAATGTACATGCTTTATAACACGTCTGGTTGCAGGGTTCCAGTGAAATGTCCAGCAGGGGGCACCAAAAGCCAGTGAAATGGCGTCATATTCAGATGAGGTTTCAAGTTGAATTTTAGATGGAAGTTTTAATGATTAAAACATACAGTACCTCACTAACCTAAAACTTTAGCCGGAACCTAACCAACAGTGTTTTAAAATATAAATGAGATGTAAAAAAAGACATCCTTACCTAATCTAATCAATGCCTAAACTTAACCAATAGTGTTTTAAAATACAGAAGTGAAATGAAAAGAGATTTCCTGAAGCAACCACATCATTTTGTGTCGCTTGTATGACTGTCAGGTCACGTGTCAGCTTGAGTTCATGGCTGGTCTTGAACTGTGGTCCTCTGAATCCAAAGTCCAACACTAGAGGTGAGCTACAGCGCAAGCTAATCACCTTGGAATAGGTGTATACATGTAGGAGGGTCTGTATTACAAGCATTACGTTTTTCAAAAGATACATCAAGAGACATATCATAGCAGGGTCTGAGTAATAGAGAGAAAGTATTTATAAAGTTATAATCGGCCATTGTCATGATTTAAGTGAAAGGGAATAAAATGCACAGTTGTTGTAGTGCCTCTAGTGTTCATGTCACCTGGAAACTGCAGGAAAAAGCCTTTTTCACTGCAGCGCTGGGGAGTTTTTGAACCAAAACCCTCCTCCTCCCTGGCATCAAATGTTTAGATCCACTTGGATGGGATAATTTTTATGTCTAATTGTGCAGCATGTCTTAAATGTCTGTGTATGTTCTTAGCAGTAGCAAGTATTCGTATGGAACTTGCTTTGCAGCAGCCACATTAGCCGATCTTGTCTGCCAAGATCAATGTCACAAACTTTACCAAAATTAAATATATTTTTATTTATAAATGTATTCTGAGAGCTCTCATGACTGAAATATATTTATCAGAGCTATTGTACAGTACACTATCCTAAGTTACTAATTGGATTGATATTTTGGATAAAGTGCCCAGGTGTTCCAACTGGGAACCATAATCTGTAATATTCTAACATTACAACATTTAATATCTTTGTGAATATTTTAACCAATGATTCCCATTCATATCTGTACATTTCTATGTACTCTGTATGGTGCTTAAAGCCTTAAACAATCAAATGAGGAAAAAGCAGAGACCATGAATAATTTTTCTTAACTGTATTAGAGGTTTTTACAGGGTGATAATGCCCACAATGCAGCTCAGGATTTAACAAATGGCAGCAAAGGGGAAGGAGGCCAGAGCCTCTTTTCTTCTCTTAATTTTTTGTGTGGAAGGATTATGTGTAGGGAAATGGTTTGTAAGGAGGACTTTGTAACACAGGGAGGAGAGAGCTGTCAGTGCAGCTCTTGTGTAACCGATTAGTGGTAGAATTTAATGTAGCCCTTTCATCCAAACCTTTTAAAGCTGGCTCAGGGGACACCAACCCAAGTAAAACTAATTTGATGAATAAAACGTAATGCGGCGTGAAGTGCTTAGCAGAGGCAGGCCGTATTGGGCTGACTTTATCTCCACACATTACATTCAATTATAAATAAAATGCCACTGAAAACCACTCTAGAGTGCTGGAGGAAAAAAGGCAAGCTTTAAACCAAAGACAATCTTTCTCATTTTCATCCCTGTTTCTTCTTTTGCTTAATAATTTCTCACATTTCATATAATCAATAATCTCACATTTCAGCACTCTTATCATTTTCTCCTGTCTCATTATTAATCTCTTACTCAAGCTCTCTGCATTTCTCTCTTTTAGGCAAATGTCCACAGAGATTTCTATTTAAATTCATCTTCTCTAGGGTTAGGGAGTAATGCAATACATGTAACAGGATTTTGTATTTAAAATACAAAATATTAGTAACTGTACAGTATTCCACTACAGTTCAAATTTTAATCGTTGATAATCAGAATACATTTACATTTGAAAAAGCATTTTGATTACTTAAGATACTTTCCATTTTATTGTCATTTGTTTAACTTAATATTTAGTCTGTTCAGTTGGAAAACATTTATCCATATAAATGATGTGATCCGAGGAGCATTTGAACAGCGGTGAAACACTATGTTACGATGTGTTCCATTCATATGAGCTGACGGAGGGCGCTCTAACATGGTTGAGTGAAAAGGTGGATATGACATCAGTGAGGAACTTTCCCTTTCAGAGCTTAATATAGAGAACCCACGTACAATCTGAAGATGTTGTTTTGTACAAGATACCTTTTGTTTTAGAAGCACTGTATAAGATATTTGGCTTTTCTAGGAAATGTATGAAGTAATTATGTAATATTTTGTCTTACTGTACTTGTAGATTTTTTTCACTTGTTATTAACTTATTTATATACTTGTTATTATATAGTTGTTATTAACTTGTTTATAGTCAAAACTGGTGGGGGGGGGGGGGTGCTGAAGAAGAAATCCAAAGTATTTATATTATGTTACTGACCTTGAGTAATTTAACGGAATACGTTCATATTAGATATTACAGCATGTAGCATGTATTCTGTAATCTGGATTGGAATACCTTTTAAAAGTAACCATCCCAACTCTGATCATCTCATGGAAATCTCACTCCATTCCTTTCATCTCTAATCACTCCAAGTAACGAGCTCTCCTTTCTACTATGATTAGTTATTTTTGTCACCTTAGTTGACTTTTGTCTTCCCCCTACTTAATGGCACAGCTAAATACTTAAAATCCCACAAAGGCAAACTTTAGTAATTATTTAATATTATGGGATAGCATCACTAAGATTAATTTTTGCATCAGTGAAATGCCTCTGGCAGCATGTGATGTAAGATCTTCATGTCACCAAAGTAAAAATTGAGAAGTCCCATTATTATAGTGCTTTAATTTCTGCATTTTATGGAAACTTTTAGTGTGTTACACATTTGATTGATTCACTATTACATGTCTTGCGGCATCAGAGGTGACCACTGAGGATTTTTTAGTTGTCATTGGTTTAGTTATTACTCTCATTTGCTCAGCAGTAGAGTAAGAGACAGACATCATTTAACATTAGGCCTGCACAAATTTGTAACCGAAAAATTGGACAGAAAGCTTGAGAGATTTCAGCAGAATTGGAACAGCCGTCAATCACAAAGTTCATCGCATTGGACAAAGTTCAAAGCTCATCCCACACCCCTAAATTTTGGAAAATTTGATATTGCTTTCAGTTACCAGTAAGTCTCGAAGGGATTAACATATTTTTCCATATTTGCATTGATTCTGAAGAATTCCATACATTGTAGGAACAGTGTAATGGAATTAGGAATTAAATTAAACTGTCCGTATGTCTATATCATTATGTAAGGCATTTTATAATGGAATTAGTCCTGTTTGACAACCATTATAAGAAAGATAAATGACAAACAATTAGACTACACATTAAATTCATAATACAACGGCTTGTTGAATCCGCTCACAATTTCTATTGTAAGGAATTAACTTTAATAAGGCAATTATGATTAATTCACTTGTAATATTATTCCCATGGCTTATTGAAAATAATAGCACAAAGATTTTAGATATGGTTCTGAGCTTTGAAGCAAGATCTTTTCAAATCAGTTGATGAGATTATCAAAATATACCATAGTCAAATTATCTTTGAATACAAGAAAAGATTTATTGCTAATCTAAACATAAAAACTAATCTAGCACATAGACAAACATGGACACAATTTGTTGAGTAACGTGAACAGTGACTTGAGTGAGAATGATCTATATAGAGAAAAGGAACTTTATGGAGTCTGTAGACAATGCCTTAAGAACCATTGATACTTCTTTGAGTCTAACTCGATTTGCAATCGGATTACCCAAAGTATTTAAATAACATCCCACCACTTCCAGCAAAAGTCTGGAGATGTGCTTGTGTGTCGTTGCGTTTCCTTGCTTTGGTTCTTAGATTGTTTATAGAAAGTCCTGGTTGTTCCGTTGATGTTTTGGACCTCTGATAATATCGGGAATGTCTGTTGCTGGGATGATGAAGGGGGGCTATGAAGCGATGCCTTTCGCAAGGGAGACTCGCGACTCTCGTCACATTGGTGAGTTGTAGTGCAAAGAAGAGAAGGGCTTCCTCTGAGCTTTGTGTTAAATCATGCTGTTTTACTGTTTTAGCTGAATGGTTATTCTCCTTGATCAGCCATTTGGCACTCATTAATTATCCCAAATCAACAACATAAAGGGAGCATAAGTCTCCCAAGAGGGGACTCCCTGTGGGGAGTGTGATCTTGGACAAGTCTCCTTTAGTGGCCAGATGTGGTTCATCTCATTTAGCTGGGCCATGCTAGAATTTAGCGTGCCATATTGACAGTCTCTTAGTTTTATGGATTTGAGGAATTCTAGGGTTAAAAGGTTGGGTTTTCCTGGATTCAAGTAATTTTGCATAGCAATTGTTCTTCTGCACCTAATATACTACAACATATTGCTAGTTCAGTCATGCCAACTCTCGGAAAGATTTAGCATGTGAATGTGGGTATGACATATAGGATAGGCTATTGGTCTTGGCAGACTAGATCTGCAATGCTGCTGCTACAGAGCAAATACGGAGACTTGCAACTGCTAGTAAATATACATAAATATTGAGTTAGCATGTGGACATGCTGATGCTGCTGCACACTTAGACAAAATGCAAAACATTCTGCATCGAGCATGTTACATGCTGTTGCACAAATAGATATAACATACAATCCCGCAACAAAGCAGGGAAGCTGCACAAACACAAACACAAAATGCAACTCCCCAAACAAGTAGATCTATCGCCAAGACTTGTGTGCTGCTGCTCCCAAGAGCCATGTGCACCGAGTGTGTGCTAGCTAGGTGTGCCTAGGCCGCACACCAAATGGTGAATTGCTAATACATTAAATTTCTATTTGTACCACGGCCTGCTTAGCCTATTATCTTAAATGCTAGTGACTTAAATTCATAGTGTGTACCTGAGCCAGGAAAGCCCAGAGATTATTTAACTAGTGTTTTAGCCCATCTATGTGTGAATTAATTTAATTTAATGACCTAAGATATCGGTGTGTGCCAGCCAGATTTGGCTAAGGCTTACATTGTTAAGATGCGCTTCTACGTGTCATGGCCAAAGCAGACATTTCCATGCAAGCTGAAAGAAGGAAACCAGCAAACCACCTGAGCAAATAGCATTTTCAGAGAAAAAAAACATCTTGCAGCGTGCTGCAGAGAAAGCTAGCTCAACTGCAACGCTGAGCCATTTAAATGTTAGACAAGAGAGAGACACAAGTTGATGTACATGTAACATGTGAACAATCCAATTAGCTTACAAATAACAAGTTTAAGAACCTATCAGATTGCACCACAAATTTGCATGGCTGAACTTTGGTCAACATTTATACTGCTTGCCATCAGTTATCAGCAGGCCAACACCAACATAATAGTTAGATAATAGTTTTACAATAATAATATAAGAAAATAATAAGTTCTACATAACCCCTGCACCTTTTTCTTCATTTTAAATATTTTGGCTAAATTGATAGTATTCTCAGCTATTAATAAAAGTGCAGTACTCCTTTCTATGTTTAACACATTTTACCATATTTGCAGCCTTTCATGGAATTCCGTTGATTTTCCTCCAAATCAGTACAGAATATGTGAAAATGTACGTTTTTTGATAGTGTATGCAGATTATATGTTTACTTTATCATCTGTCACTACAGTGCTATGTAATGGGACTGTGGTCTGTAAATCTTTACTAAGAACAGAGTCTTAGTCTTTGCTGTGGCTGAATGAAGGATTATGGAATGTTTTCTAAAAGTGCTTCTTTCCCAGACTATCTAAACAGGGAAATTATGCATCTTCCCTTCACATCACTCATGTGTACCCAGTAACTGCTGCTGATAAAGTTTATATATATGTATATATGTAGATTAGTCTCAAGATGGCGCCGAGTATGGCTGCTGCGTCGCGAGCTCCGTCAAAACACTGCAGTTTATTGTTTGTTTTGTTTACAGTTCTGTGTTTTTTTGTCTTGGATGTTGTCTGCCTTATTGTGTACGACAGACAAACGCTTTTGGACATTGGTTCGGCAATCACACACCGAAAACCGGACTTCACATTCCTCAATGCCGACCCGCGGTTTACAAACACGCCAGCGGATCCCTTTGTTTGGGCTGCCCGGCCGCGGAAACGCAGACGGAAAAGGGGAAAAAGAGCCGGCGTTCTCATCAGATTAAGACGTTGCGCAAATCGCCCCCCGCTACCCAGTATACTTCTGGCAAATGTTCAGTCTCTGGACAACAAGCTCTGCGAGCTGAGAGCGCGGATCTCTTTCCAACGAGAGACGAGAGAATGCTGTGTTATCTGTCTTACGGAAACCTGGATGTCCGCGGAGATTCCAGACTCGGCCATCGAACCCACGGGTTTCTCCGTGCACCGAGCGGACAGAGCGAAAGACCTCTCAGGTAAAAGCAGAGGTGGAGGTGTATGTTTTATGATCAACAAATCATGGTGTGATCAGAGGAATATACATTTTATCAGGTCTTTCTGCTCTCCTGATCTGGAATTTCTCATGCTTCTGTGTCGACCATTCTGGCTACCGAGGGAATTCACAGCGGTCATTATCACAGCTGTGTACATCCCCCCACAAGCCGACACAGACCGGGCACTTAGGGAACTGTATGGCAGTATAAGTCAGCAGGAAACCGCGCACCCTGAGGCCGCGTTCATTGTTGCCGGGGACTTCAACAAAGCCAACTTCAAAACAATAGCACCAAAATACCACCAACACATCAGCTTTAACACACGAGGGGACCGGGTTTTGGATCATTGCTATTCTCCTTTCCGGGATGGCTACAAATCCCTCCCCCGCCCACCATTTGGCAAATCTGACCACTCTTCCGTTCTGCTTCTGCCCGCTTACAGGCAGAAACTGAAACGGGAAGCACCCGCCCTCAGAATGATCCAGTGCTGGTCGGACCAATCAGACTCTGCGCTACAGGACTGTTTTGATCACGCGGACTGGGAGATGTTCCGGTCTGCCTCCGATGACGACATCGAGGTTTACGCTGATAGCGTAACGTGTTTCATCAGAAAGTGCGTAGAGGACGTTGTTCCGACAAAAAAAATACGGATCTACCCCAACCAGAAACCATGGGTTAACGGCAATGTTCGCGCGGCACTTACTGCGCGGACCACCGCTTTTAATTCCGGGAACGCGGAGGAGCGTAAACAAGCCAGTTATGCCCTCCGTAACTCCATCCGTGCAGCCAAACGCCAGTACAGGCACAAAATTGAAGAACAGTTTAACACCACTGACTCCAGAAGTATGTGGCAGGGAATTAACACCATCACAGACTATAAACGGAATAAAAACTCCGCCATGAACACCGCTGCCTCTCTCCCGGACGAGCTTAATACATTTTATGCTCGTTTCGAGGACAGCAACACCGCCCTCACAGAGAGAGCACTCGCGGCCGATACTACAGAGGCTGGTTCACTCTCCGTCTCTGTTGCGGATGTAACCCGATCCTTTCGACGGGTGAACATCCGTAAAGCCGCGGGTCCAGACGGCATTCCGGGCCGCGTCATCAGAGCATGCGCGAACCAACTGGCTGGTGTTTTTACGGACATTTTCAACTTGTCCCTATCCCTGTCTGTAGTCCCCACATGCTTCAAAACATCAACCATTGTGCCTGTACCGAAGCAATCAAAAATCACTTGCTTAAATGACTGGCGTCCTGTTGCCCTCACCCCCATCATCAGCAAATGCTTTGAGAGGTTGATCAGAGATCACATCTGCTCTGTTCTGCCCACCTCTTTGGATCCATTGCAGTTTGCCTACCGTAACAACCGCTCCACTGATGATGCCATTGCATCTACAATACACACTGCTCTTTCCCACCTGGAAAAAAGGAACACATATGTGAGAATGCTGTTTGTAGACTACAGCTCAGCATTCAACACCATAGTGCCCTCCAAGCTTGATGAGAAACTCCGGGCTCTGGGCTTAAACAGCTCGCTGTGCAGCTGGATCCTGGATTTCCTGTCAGGCAGACGTCAGGTGGTTAGAATGGGCAGCAACATCTCCTCATCACTGACCCTCAACACTGGAGCCCCGCAGGGCTGTGTTCTCAGCCCACTCCTGTATTCCCTTTACACACATGACTGTGTGGCAACACATAGCTCCAATGCCATCATTAAGTTTGCTGACGATACGACGGTTGTAGGTCTGATCACTGACAATGATGAAACGGCCTACAGAGAGGAGGTGCACACTCTGACATGCTGGTGTCAGGAGCACAACCTCTTCCTCAACGTCAGTAAAACCAAGGAGCTTGTGGTGGACTTCAGGAAGAAAGACAGAGAACACAGCCCCATCACCATTAATGGAGCACCGGTGGAGAGAGTCAGCAGCTTCAAGTTCCTCGGTGTCCACATTACTGAGGAACTCACATGGTCCGTCCACACTGAGGCCGTTGTGAAGAAGGCTCACCAGCGCCTCTTCTTCCTGAGACGGCTGAGGAAGTTCGGAATGAACCACCACATCCTCACACGGTTCTACACCAGTACTGTAGAGAGCATCCTGACTGGCTGCATCACCGCCTGGTACGGCAATAGCACCGCCCACAACTGCAAAGACCTGCAAAGGGTGGTGCGAACGGCCAGAAACAACATCGGAGGTGAGCTTCCCTCCCTCCAGGATATATATAACAGACGGTGTGTGAATAAAGCTCGGAGGATCATCAGAGACTCCAGTCACCCAAGTCATGGGCTGCTTTCACTGCTTCCATCAGGCAGGCGGTATTGCAGCATCAGGACCCGCACCACCCGACTACATGACAGCTTCTTCCCACAAGCAATCAGACTTTTGAACACATGATCTCTCACGATCAACAATCAGCACTGCACTTTATTAATCATCACTCTGTCAATATATTCTCCCAATTCAATTAGTGTTTATATATATTTATACCCGTATCTAGTGTATGTGTATTCTACATTGTGTGTATTGTGTACATTTGTTATGTAAATTGTTGTGTAAGTATGTGTACATTTGTTATGTAAATTGTTTTGTGTAAATACAGTGAGGAAAATAAGTATTTGAACACCCTGCTATTTTGCAAGTTCTCCCACTTAGAAATCATGGAGTGGTCTGAAATTGTCATCGTAGGTGCATGTCCACTGTGAGAGACATAATCTAAAAAAAAAAATCCAGAAATCACAATGTATTAATTTTTAACTATTTATCTGTATGATACAGCTGCAAATAAGTATTTGAACACCTGAGAAAATCAATGTTAATATTTGGTACAGTAGCCTTTGTTTGCAATTACAGAGGTCAAACGTTTCCTGTAGTTTTTCACCAGGTTTGCACACACTGCAGGAGGGATTTTGGCCCACTCCTCCACACAGATCTTCTCTAGATCAGTCAGGTTTCTGGGCTGTTGCTGAGAAACATGGAGTTTGAGCTCCCTCCAAAGATTCTCTATTGGGTTTAGGTCTGGAGACTGGCTAGGCCACGCCAGAACCTTGATATGCTTCTTACAGAGCCACTCCTTGGTTATCCTGGCTGTGTGCTTCGGGTCATTGTCATGTTGGAAGACCCAGACTCGACCCATCTTCAATGCTCTAACTGAGGGAAGGAGGTTGTTCCCCAAAATCTCGCAATACATGGCCCCGGTCATCCTCTCCTTAATACAGTGCAGTCGCCCTGTCCCATGTGCAGAAAAACACCCCCAAAGCATGATGCTACCACCCCCATGCTTCACAGTAGGGATGGTGTTCTTGGGATGGTACTCATCATTCTTCTTCCTCCAAACACGGTTAGTGGAATTATGACCAAAAAGTTCTATTTTGGTCTCATCTGACCACATGACTTTCTCCCATGACTCCTCTGGATCATCCAAATGGTCATTGGCAAACTTAAGACGGGCCTTGACATGTGCTGGTTTAAGCAGGGGAACCTTCCGTGCCATGCATGATTTCAAACCATGACATCTTAGTGTATTACCAACAGTAACCTTGGAAACGGTGGTCCCAGCTCTTTTCAGGTCATTGACCAGCTCCTCCCGTGTAGTTCTGGGCTGATTTCTCACCTTTCTTAGGATCATTGAGACCCCACGAGGTGAGATCTTGCATGGAGCCCCAGTCCGAGGGAGATTGACAGTCATGTTTAGCTTCTTCCATTTTCTAATGATTGCTCCAACAGTGGACCTTTTTTCACCAAGCAGCTTGGCAATTTCCCCGTAGCCCTTTCCAGCCTTGTGGAGGTGAACAATTTTGTCTCTAGTGTCTTTGGACAGCTCTTTGGTCTTGGCCATGTTAGTAGTTGGATTCTTACTGATTGTATGGGGTGGACAGGTGTCTTTATGCAGCTAATGACCTCAAACAGGTGCATCTAATTTAGGATAATAAATGGAGTGGAGGTGGACATTTTAAAGGCAGACTAACAGGTCTTTGAGGGTCAGAATTCTAGCTGATAGACAGGTGTTCAAATACTTATTTGCAGCTGTATCATACAAATAAATAGTTAAAAAATCATACATTGTGATTTCTGGATTTTTTTTTTAGATTATGTCTCTCACAGTGGACATGCACCTACGATGACAATTTCAGACCCCTCCATGATTTCCAAGTGGGAGAACTTGCAAAATAGCAGGGTGTTCAAATACTTATTTTCCTCACTGTATGTTGTTTATTGTAAAGTGGTTTATGTCTCGTCACTGTCATGACTGCTATGTTACTCGGAACTGCACACAAGAATTTCACCTACTGTTGCACTCGTGTACACAGTAGTGTGACAATAAAGTGATTTGATTTGATTTGATATATATATATATAAATAAAAACAGTCTTATGTTTGTTATACATATTTTTTTTCATGTTTTCATCAGGATCACGTTTGGTTTTGGAGCTGCTTCCACTTGACAGTAAATGTTATGTTAGTCAATGTTATGATTAGATCCCTGTTATTGATTGACCTGCTCTCTCCTTGCTATCTCACTACTACTGGGCGGGCTATGGAAGAGATAAGGTAAAGTAGACGTTAATGTGTTGTGGAGGTGGCCAGACACAAATGTCTTCCACAGTGTGACATCACAATGTGGAGGAAATATAAAACAAGATGTTTTTGCAACTTCGTTTCAACAAATGCTCTTTTTGCAGTGAGAAGAAAGTTTTTAATTCTAAAATGTTCTAAAAGTACAAAAAACTCTTACACGTGAAAAGATTAAGGAAAATGTAATTACTCGTGTCATGACCCCTTTAAATGGTCCTTTTCTCTATTTTAATTTTTTATTTATCTCAGATCTATTATTTTTTCATATGGAATTTGTGTCACTGCTTTTCTTCCCCATAAGACCAGCATTAATTATTGGGAATTTGGAGAATGGTGGTGAATGATAACATTACAAATTTCAGTAAATTAGAGAATTATAAATACAACACAGCCTGTGGTGTTAAAATGCTAGAGTATGAGTTGTAAATTGAAAGTTGATTAATCAAGTGTGTTTTAACAAGGTTTGAATCAAGCAAACATGCATGCAAGTTTATTCAAGAAAAGCATTTCTACATTCATACAGCAGAGGGGGCAATCTTACACATTTACAACATCAATGACCAGTTGCCAGTTCATACTAACAATCTGCACTCTAACCAAAAAAAAACAACTTACATTAGGTCAACCTGTTTAATAGCGACATTGTTGATGGTTCCTAAAATTGCTTAAAGCATTTAATATTTATCCAGATTCCCTAGAGTAGACCATTCAATCTATCTGTATTGTTTCCATCAAGTGGTGTGGGTTGGTATAGAGTGCACAAAACCAACAACAAAACTGTACTGAATGCGGATTCAGTGTGATTGACTTCCTGGGAGGGATTAGCTAAAGTTTACATTGGGATTTGTTATCCATTTCTTAACTATGTGTCAACATGTGTGTGCTTGTCGAGTTTTTCACTGCATTGACCGTGTCCACTGCGTTCTTGTAGATTAATGGGTCAGCATTGTTTGGGCATCAGAGATTTCATGCTTATTTGTTATTGTCAGAAACGTAGCACTTACAATCTCTGAATCTTGTGAGCGTTTTATGTTGAGAGCCCCAGTTTATGCTGATTTAATTGTTTTAAATAAATACTGTATACATATATTAATTCCTATATTACACAGAAGCACGATAGTGTATTCATTACTTGGTATTTATTTCCCTGAATCTTTACCTCCTAAAAAAATTAGTCACTGGATTAGTGCCTCACCTTAAATTTCTTCTCTCTCTCTCTCTCTCTCTCTCTCTCTCTTTCTCACTTTTACTTAGGGCTGGGCAATAAAGATAAGAAAATTATATCTCAACATTTTTCATTATAATATGAAATAAAAACATTTTCATGTACTTGCTCTGAAATGTCTTCTTTTTATTTTTTTTAAACAGAGGAACAAACATTTCGACCAAACATCCAGTCACTGTTGTCAAGTAGATTCTGAATATTTAATACGCAAAGTAAAATGCAGTGAACGTAGTTAAAAGTAATAAAGGCATGTTTTAATAGTGTTTTTCACTAAATGAGTACCAGGAAAATGTACCTTTTAAAAATGTGTAAATCAATTTATAACACCACAATAACTGTACATGGTAATAAAAACAATATTTACCTATGTACATTTAAAAAAAAATAATACATTAAAATATATTCACTTGCATAAACCTGTTTCAACTGATTCACATAAAAGAATAGAACCCACCAACTTGCTGTTTTTTTTCCCACTGAATTAATTAAATCTTTTTGATGCTCTCATACTCACAAATCACAAGGCAATGAAGGATCACAAAAGTATTCTAATGTTACCGTGTTCAGGAAAATTAATGGCCAGTTAAAAAGCACATTAAAATCATTGCAATATTTACTGTTTAATTGAATTTTCAATTCATTTGTTTATCATTTCTTTTTTAAATCATAACAGACATATTATAAACATTCTATATTTATTATATAATATATAATATTATAATATTTATATATTATTTATATTTTAAAATGTTCTAATCTTATTTAAAACTTTGACTTGGATGTATTTAGTTTTAACCGTTCTTAAATTCTTCAGTTCTGCTCAGAGAAAGACTAGCTCATGGATGGCCCACCATAAAGAGTAGTGTGAAATCTTGCAGAGCTGCTCAATCATATGACCAATTGAGCAATCTGGGGATTTGTTTGTTGGGTCTGACACTGCTGCGAACCACTTGCCCTGTCAGCTGTAGCAGGCTTCTGATATTCATGAAGTGTTTTGACTTACCAGTCCTTAACCATACGCAATGAGCCGACCACTAAAGGAATTTCAAGATGCAGCACCAAAGCTTATCTAAGAAAACCCTACTGAAACAACTAGCATGCTGGTCACCAAGGTTTGTTGTGTTTTGGTTGTTGGTCCCCAGCATGGGATACTCGTGTGTTGGAATAACGTCATGGTTACTGTTGTAACCTCCGTTCCCGATGGAAGGAATGAGACGTTGTGTCGATTGTAGTGATACAAGTGGTCTCTTCTGAGCTTGAGAAAAGGTCAATGTCAAGTTGGCAGACAGAATTTGCATGCCCCGCCCCCGGACATACAGGTATAAAGGGGCGCGGGCAAGCGAATCTCAGACAGGTTTTCACTGAGGAGCCGAGAATAAGGTTACGGGGCATTACAGTGGTAGGGATAATGATGTGGCAAGGGGAACACAATGTCTTGTTCCTTCCATCGGGGAACGGAGGTTACAACAGTAACCATGACATTCCCCTTCTGTCACTCACTCGGCATTGTGTCGATTGTATTGACACAAGGGGTCCCACTTCAAAACGGCATGCACTACCTGTGTTTCGTGACTACCGAGCCAAGTGGAAGCAGGCTGCTGCGTGCTTGATGCAGCTGGGTCGGCTGCACGTAACCCTCTCCAAAGCCACCTATAAAAGGTGTCATATACTGCTCTTAGGTTCCAAGCACCCATACGGGAACAAGTCACATGACTTGTATGGGAGCCAGCCGTGCCTTTTCTCTCTGTATGTTTCTCGTCATAGAGTTAAAAAGCTAAAAAAACGCTATAGATGCATCAGGGAAGGCGTCCTTTTCCGTTCCTATTCTTTCATGGGGAAAAGGCCCTGCGGAGACACAACCTACCCAGACTGGGGGGAGGTGCGGTGGTAGATCCTACCTAACAAGGGAGGAGTTGCTACAGACACAGCGACCAGGGGCAGCGAGGACTGCCCAAGGGAGATGCGGGTCCTGCCAGCAGGGGGACCATATCGCGGAAAATACATCAAAGGGAGTTGCCTGAAGCGGGAACTATGCCTGTGGAGCCCAAGCCCAACACGGAGCACTCGACTCGTGGTGGGTCTGGCCAGAGGGCTAGGGAGGAAGAGCATCCAGGAAGCGAGAGCTTAGTGGCTAACCTGGGATAGAAGGCGCACTGGATCAACTTGGTGAAGGGCACAAGGTGCAAGCAGAACACCCGGTCGGCAGTTCCGTATTGCCAAGTTCTACAGGCTCGGACCTGACAAAACGCGGGATGAGACCGACTCAACCCTGAGGTTGTAGAATCTAGCAAAGGTGTTGGGTGTTGCCCAGCCTGCAGATGTCTGCTAGGGAGGAGCCATGGGCCAGTGCCCACGAGGATGACAAACAGATGCCACTTGAGGGCTTAAAGCAGCCTGGGGGGAGCTCTGGCTTGGTTGATCGTGTCTATGACTGCAGGTGGTAGACCGCTTAAGTCTTCCATGTCCCGTCCAGGGGCCAGACATGGATATTCCAGAGGTCTGGGCGTGGTGCCAGAGGGTACCCCATCCCTGAAAAAGGAGGTCCTCCCTCAGGGGAATTTGCCAGGGAGGTGCTGTCGCAAGGAGCATGAGATCCGAGAACCAGGTCCGAGTGGGCCAGTAAGGAGCCACTAAGGTGGCCTGTTCCTCATCCTCCCTGACCTTGCACAGCACCAGTGCAAGAAGGCTTACTGGGGGAATGCGTACTTGCACAGCCCCCGGGGCCAGCTGTGTGCCAGCGCATCTGTATCGAGAGGGGCCTCCGTTAGGGAGTAACAGAGCGGGTAGTGGGAGTTGTCTTGCCTCCACTCTCTGCTGAGCGAGACCTGTTGTGACAGTGTGTCCGCTGTCATGTTGTGGTCGCCCGGGATATGAGTGGCGAGCAGCGACCTGAGATGGCGGGCGAATTGTGACGTGATGGGAGTGTACACCACCTTGTCGATTTATGTACGCTACCATGGCGGTTCTGTCTGAATGGATCAAGACGTGCTTGCCCCGAATCAGCGGGAGAGACCTCCGCAGGGCAAGGAGTACAGCCAACAACTTGAGGCAGTGGATGTGCCAATGCAGGCGGGGCTCAGTCCAGGAGCCAGCGGCTGCGTGCCCATTGTACACGGCGCCCCAACCCAGTTGAGAGGCGTCTGTCACATGTCTGGACACCTGCTGTAGGGGTACTCCTGTCCGCAGAAAACAGAGGTCTGTCCAAGGGTTGAAAGTCTGACGGCAGGAAGGGGTGATTAACATGCGGTATGTGCTGCAGCGCTATGCCCATCTCGGGACTCAAGTCTCAAGCCAGTGCTGAAGCTGTCTCATATGCAACGACCCGAGCGTCACGACCGCAACTGAGGATGCCATATGCCCTAGGAGCCTCTGGAACTGTTTGAGAGGAACCGCTGTGCCTGGCTTGAAGCAAGCGAGGCACCTGAGCACTGACTGCATGCGCTCAGTTATGAGGCGCGCTGATATTGAAACTAAGTCTAATTCCAAGTCGGGAAAAGAGATGCAAGCACCTGGTCCCTGTGGCTGCATAGTAACTCTCAAGAGTGTGCTAGGAGGTGTCAGTCATCGAGATAATTGAGTATGCGGATGCCCACTTCACGTAGCGGGGCAAGGGCTGCCTCTGCGACCTCGGTGAAGATGCGAGGGGACAGGGACGGGCCGAAGGGGAGGACCTTGTACTGATATGCCTGGCCATCGGATGCGAGCCAAAGGGAGGGTCGATGCCGAGGCAGAATGGAGACGTGAAGTACACGTCCTTCAGACGACTGCATCCGGGGTTATGAGCAGTGCCCTGGCCTGAGGAACTAATCGAGTAGCTGAGGGGGGGGCAGAGGTTTCCTGTCCACCTCGCGCTCACGGCGGCCCGGGAAAGCATAGCGGACATCCGTGCGTCAGGCTCAGACTGGGCGAGCGAGCAGACCCGAAGATGTCAGCCCAGACAAGTCATCAGCATCAGACGCCGCTGTGATGCTCTCCAATGCAGCTGCAAAATCATCATCCAATTGCGGGGAATCGAAGGAGGCAAGCCACACTCATCCCGAGCTCGGACGGAAGCAAGCAAGCGTGCCGGGGGGCGGGTGGTTCGTGGGAATTTACCCGGCGAAACCGAGCCCGTCGTCATCCCCGAATCGCCTTCAATGCCAGCCGGGTCATCCTCAATCCCGTAGGAAGAAGGAATGACGCTGGGTGCGGCCGCGACCGCAATGATGCTATGGCTATGTTCTCGCACTGAGAAATGAACCATTCATAAAACGCTGCCTGCGTGTGTTCGCAGCCCAGGCACAAGAGGCAGCTTTTATGACCGTCAGAAATAGAGAGAAATCAATCGCATCCATGAACTACACAGAGGTGGAAGGGCATCTTGAAAAAGATGGGTCCTGAAATGGACGTTCAACGCCTGCAGTGTATTGCTTTTTTATGAGTGAAATAAACTCTTTTAGGAGGCGAAACACTCAGGCAATGAAAGTGCTGTCGCCCAGTGGTGTGGACTGCACAGCGTGCAGAGAGGAGAAAGCTGCTGGAATGCGCCTTAGATCCAACAGCAGTGCTTATTGCTAGTAGAGGTGAGTGGAACAGTGGTGAACTCAGCTTTGCACAACCGCTTGGCTCCGAAGAAAAAATCTGTCTGACTTTCGCTCGCCTTTTATACCCGTATTTCCGGTGGCGGGGCATGCAAATTTTTTCTGCCAACTTGACATTGGCCTTTTCTCAAGTTCAGAGGAACGCGAGGCTCTCAGAAGAGACCCCTTGTGTCACTACAATCGACACAAGGTGGAGTGAGTGACAGAAGGGGAATCTGGGTTCAATGCAAGTTAAGCTCAAATGATAGCATTTGTGGCATAATGTTGCTTACCACAAAAATTAATTTTGACTCATAATAAATAAAATATCACTAACTAACCTTTTCTGTGTAAATTTATATCCAGTTTAACAACTATGTTTTCATGACGACACAACGCCATAAACGCTAAAACCCTAAACTACAGCTCAAATAATACAAAGATTTAACTGAAGAATGAATGTAAGTGCTTTTATAAAATTATAAGCTTCACATTTCTGCCGTTAACCCCCATTCACTTCCTACGTAAGTGCCTCACTGTATCATCACAAAAAGGACAGTTAAAAAAATGGTGATAATTAACATTATGCCACAAAAGCTGTCAGAATGCTTCACCAGTATAAATGAATAGTTCACCCAAAATTGACATTTCTGTCTGTTGTGTTTGTTTTTGTAAGTTTTCTTTAATACTGAAGTTTAGTTCCTGCCTTTTCTTAGTTTCTAGTTTCTTGTTCCTGTCATGGGATTTCCTTGTTCGGTCATGTGACCTTTGTATTCCATCATGATTATTAGTCTTACCTTTTGATTGGTTTCGGTTCTTTAGTTTTGTTATCCTGTTTATTATTTCTGGTCTGGCATTGGTTCTTGTTTCATTGTCTCGTTATCTTGTTTACCCTTGTGTATTTAAAGGGATAGTTCACCCAAAAATGAAAATTATCTCATCCATTTGACTCCAGTGGCTAAATGAATGTCTTCTAAAGCAATATGATCACTTTGGGTGAGAAACAGTCTTTTACACTATTATTGTTTTGTTTTGGTTTCTCTCCAGTGCGCGTCCATGAGGGGACTCCGTTTACGCTGCTGCTCGCTTGGCCTAACCGCACTGGAATTTTCAAATGAAAACAAAACCAGTTAAGCTTGTGAACGGCATTCTGTTGTAAACAAATCGATCTGCACTTCCGGTTGTCATTCGTCAGTTCTCACGTCAACATGCCAATGTGCTTACATCAGGCGAGAGGCAGCGTGAACTGATTCACCTCATGGATGCGCACTGGAGAACAACCAGAAGTTTAACATTTATAGTGAAAAAGACTTAAATATTGATCTGTTTCTCACCCAAAGTGAGCGGATATCTTTAGAAGACATTCATTTAACCACTAGAGTTGTATGGATTACCTTCTATACAATATATGACTGTCTGTGCTTTTTGGAGCTTTAAAGTGCTTATCACCATACACTTGCATTTTATAGATCTACAGAGCTGAGATATTCTTCTAAAAAAAAATTGGTATTCTGCTGAAGAAAGTCATGCACATCTGGGATGGCACGAGAGTGAGTAAATGATGAGAGAATTTTAATTTTTGGGTGAACTAACCCTTTAAGCCTTTCTCCTTTGTCATGTGTCTCCATGGTTTGTTCATGGTTTTTGGTCATAGTCATAGTAATACAGTAGTCAGAAGTCTCAACTAGTCTTATTGTAATTCAAGCTCATGTGTTAAGTTCATATTTTTGTTTTGTATCGAGTATATTAAACTGCAAACAAACTGTTCTTTCACAACTCGTATTCAAGTCAACATATTTTTCTGCTTCTTCGTCAAAGTTTCACTGACACTCACCCTAATGTTGTTCTGAATCTGTATGACTTGTGTTGTTCCATGACAGACAAAAGGAGATGTTAGGCAGCATGGCAGCTTCAGTCATCATTCACTTTCATTATGTGGAAAAAAAGATGCATTGAAAGGGAATGTGGACAGACTGATCTCACAGTGAAATCAGAAATGGTTGACTAGCTAAATTTGATCTGTGCATATTTGAAACAGAGCCCCCAGTGGCCAAAGCGTTAAGTGTCATTGGGTATATGGGCAGTGTGAGCTCAAACTTTTTTTTTTTTTTTTTAGGTGTGAGTTGAGCTCTAATGCTGTAATAGAGTGAAGAGGAATGCATAATTTTGTAAACTGTACCAATGACAGAATTGTCTATTTTGTGTTATCAATCCCTTTAAGTTTTGCCGCTCTACCTGCTAGTGCTGCTCTAACCAACATAAACTATTCAGAGCCAGCATAAAATTGATCCCAGTTTTAGATGGTCTTTTCAAAATAGTACTTTGGAGTGTGTTTGTTTCTGTTTATTTGTGCTTCTTTGTGCTCTAGAAACATTCCTTTAAGTGTCGTGCTAGTTTTTTGGCCAGCAGGAAACATTACATTTACCTTGACTGCATTTCTAGGAATGCACCCCTGTGTGTAACGTACCTCAGGGAAGCTTGTGGGGCATGCATGACAGACCCTAGCATCCATTTTTCACTGTTTTCACCTCTTCTCTTTTTTCTGCCCCTCCCTCTCTATCTTTCTCAATCATGTTGAGTGAGTTAATGAAAGTGTGTGTGTGTGTGTGTGTGTGTGTGTGTGAGAGAGAGAGAGAGAGAGAGAGAGAGAGAGAGAGAGAGAGAGAGAGAGAGAGAGAGAGACTCGTGGCAGTGATCAGTGAAAGCTCAAGCCTGTATCATAAACAGTAAATGTCTCAGGCCCTCTGGCTGCTGCAGCCCCGCCCTATACCTGTCTCAACTGGCCCTCGTGTACTGATAGCTTACCTCTGGAATCACCTGGAGATCTGGAGTGAACTTACACACACAAACACACACACACTAAAATATACAACTGCTTTTACACAAACAATGAGTGCACATGCTCATCTACACACAAAGTACACTGTACATTTTTTTTAACCAATATACACAAACTATATATACTCTACACAAACAGTCAGGTTTTCTGCTCTTTCTCTGAGCCGGGCTTTGTGCCTCCCTATAATCACCTATCCTCTCTTTTTCTCTCAACACAAGAATTTATTCAGCTGGGTGTAGCCACCAAGACCTCAGCAGCCATTGTCAAGGTCTGAGAGTGTTAGTGTAAACACAGGCAGCACTGGGTGAGCTGGAGACACTGCCTTGCCCTGTAGTTATGTTATTTCTATGTTTGAGTCCCTCGTTCTCTGTAGCCTTGAGGTATGTGTGTTTGGCAGCCACTAGTCCTGCTTAAGGTGTGTTCAGGAGTCTATTGGTTTAGCCAAAGTACAACACACTTGGAAATACAACACAATCAATTTAAGCAGCTTCTCTCTTCTCTCAGTGTACACTGCATGTTCAAATCAACTGTTTGAAGATGGGAATCTGTCTCCATAGGTCTCCATAAAAGACGTTATTTATTAGATGTGTACTTAAAACTAAATAGCTCACCTGCAGCATTCATTGGAAATAATTATTCATAAATGACACACCTTTTAACTTCCCAAACAATAACTAGTTAAATATTTAAACATAAAAAGAACATACAATGTTTTCAGAATATATCATTTAGAATAGAAAAACTTTTTTAAATAAAAATAGAAAATAGATTTTTGAAATAGTTCAATAAAAATATTAAGGGTCTATAAGTATAATAGTGGACTACTTGGACAACCACTCCAGTGTTCTACTTATTATGGTTCCAGCATTTGCAATGTGCACCTATGTGGAGAAAGTTATGATTGGGAAGGCAGATTATTTTTATTTGTAGGCCATCAATGGTTTTACTCGTGGTTACTGTTGCATTACTACACATAACACTATGGTACTAATTTATGTTTACAAAATAAGAATTTTTATACATTTTCATAAAGGCAATGTTGTTTTTTCTATCATTTAGAATCAATGCAGTGAGATCAAGTATAAAAAGCAGAGTGAAACAGAGTTTTGGGGAGAACTGAGAACAGGGGAGAGTGAATGTGAGAGAAAAGGAATTAGATGTTTCAACCCTCAGGCTGAATGTATCCATCGATCAGATCATCTCAGAAAAACAAAAAAAGCACTGTTGAGACCTCCTGCAGCTATACAGTGAATGCTTTGTAGTGATTACAGTTCACGCTTGACTTTACCTGGAGCCCAGTCTGTCTATGAGAGTAAAAGAAGGACAGCTAGGTCACTGGTTACGTATGTTTAGGTCCCATGGTGTTGTGCTGAGGGGCACATCAGTCTTAGCAAGACATAGGAGAAGTGTCTTTCTGAACAGACCTCTTGTTCATCAAATGTTAATAGTGAAGTATAACTTCACTATTAACAGTCACAGGAATCACAACCTTTCACACCGTGACTGAAGAAACGTTTTTTTAGTCTATTGTGAAAGATGCTTGCAAAATATGGAAGGATGCCAGAACAATTTCAAAGAGTGAATGTTTGGAGGTTTAGAAGCCGTGTGTTTGCTCCCAGGCGCTCTCTTGTCTTCTGAGGTTTCATCAGCCTAGAAAATACTAAAGACATCCCCTCTAGGCTTTTCATTAAAATCTATTTACTTAAAATGGTGAAAGAAAAAGGCAGGAGGAATGAAAGAAACTCTGATGAGCGGAGGGAATTGCCTCTAAGCTCAGCAAACATTACGTTGGCTTGTGCATAAAGGAGGCGACCTGAAGAGAAATGGGGACAGTTTTGGCAGGGAGAGGAAAGCTGGGGGGTCTGGGTCAAGCTAACCAAATTGCAAGCATTGAATCACTGAGCATGTACAGTAATTCTGTTGTTTTTAAGGGCTTGCATATGAAGCAACAAAAGATGTGTGCCACCCGTACCTATTTATGTACGCTCGAGTGATTTTCATGCATGCTTCAGCAAACCCATGCAACGAGCAAAGTAGTTTTATTTGAATCGAGTTTGAAATGCATTCTCATTGTTTTTCCTGCTCTTTTGCATTGTCCCAATGTTTTTCTCTATTCCCATCATGTTCTCCTATTAAACGTGCATTGCTACAGCACAGATTAATGGCAATATATATACAGTGGTGTTCTAAATTCCACAAAATGCTTCTATTTTGCATCAAATTTTCAAATTACTATTAGGTATTAGGTATCATGAACTGACAATGAACCATATATTTTACAACATTTATTAATCTTAGTTGATGTTAATTTAGGAAATACTGTTCTTCATTGCTAGTTTGTTTTAGTTCATAACGCATTAACAAATGTTAACATATACAGCTTCTAATAATAATTAAAAAAAAATACATACAGTATATTAGTACATGTTCAAATTAACACTAATCGCAATTTAAGAAGTGCTGCAAAAGCATTGTTCAATGTTAGTTCATGTTAACTGAATGAACAATGCTTTTATAGCACTTCTTAAATTGCGTTTGGTGTTAATTTGGGATGGCTCCTAAAACAGGTCTAAAAAAGTAACTAATGTTAATGACTACAACCTTATTGCAGTGTTATTCAAATTATATTTACAGCATAACAATTTCAGTCAAAAGTTTCAGTGAAGTCAATTTTAGAACTTC
The DNA here is from genome assembly GCA_032164185.1 of Moxostoma hubbsi. Taxonomy (NCBI): domain Eukaryota; kingdom Metazoa; phylum Chordata; class Actinopteri; order Cypriniformes; family Catostomidae; genus Moxostoma; species Moxostoma hubbsi. The sequence continues at coordinate 22,542,037 of JAVLUX010000017.1, forward strand.
TTATAGTATTTCTAATAGAATTTGGTATATCTCTCTTTTTCTTTAATGACAGCATACACTCAAGCTGTCATGAACTCATTAAAGGTGAAAAAAATTTTTCCTACTCCCTTAAAGATATTAATGAAATAAGTTTCCTGAGATATCTCACCGGTCTCTGTGACAGCTGTAGACTTTGTAAACAACAAACAAAAATGTGTCCGTGGACATTGATGCTTTTCACCTGTCAATCATTTTTCTAGTTCTTATAGTGTTGTATTTGAAACTGATGATTGAGGATATGAATCATCATGTTTGTACCACTGTTGAATTTGACAGCCACAGGAACAAACAATACTGCTCCTTTGCTCAGTTTTGGCCTCAAAATTAACTTTGGAGGGCGGGGTTTTGGAATGAGGGGGCATGGCTAATTCAACGGCTCAGAGACTTGAAAGCTTCAGAACACTAAAATCGCTTACCACTAAGATGGGCAAGGAGGAGGCGAGAACCGGCTTGTCAATATAAATAATATTTTAATGAAAACTTAAACAAAAGCACAAACGAACACACAACGGACATGTCCGGGATTGAGCTCTCTCTCGAACCGTCGTCACTGGCCGCCTTTATCCTTCGCGCGCCCCATCAGGCCAATTGAGGACCGGGCGTGCGACATTACAGCCCGGCCCCACCCCCCTCCACTCCACACTCCTCCCGGCGTTACCTCAGGCCGGGGGCCACCGGGGAAAACAACAACAACAACAAAAAAAATAGGCGAGGGAAAAGGCCAACACGGCGCGAGAGAGAGAAAAGGCTCACTCACCGGTTCTCTGATGAACCATCACGTGGTCCTCGAACACTCCTCCATACTCTCTGGCTGACGACAGCCGCACCTCTCCGGGCGAATCGGAGTCAACCTCCGACCCCCAGCGGACAGAATGCCCCTCCTCTTTCCTGGCGACGAGTGGAGACATTCCTTCGCCCCTGGCAGCGGCCCTACCGCTCCGGGCGGTCGGGGAGTTACTTCCCTCCTCCCCTCACAGACGGCAGTCTTCCCTCGACCCCTCCGCATCTCAGGGTACGGCAGGGCACTCCTCCGCCCCCGGCAGCGGCTCCTTTGCTCCAGGCGGTCGGGGAATCCAGTACCCTATCGCCCCGCGGACGGCGGCCGTTCCCTGCAGTCGGGCTACTCCGTCACCTGGCAGAAGGCAGCGGCGCTCCCCGGGGTGGACGGTAGTGTCGAGGACTCTGCGATGGGCATCCCTCCTCCTTCCCGAGTTTCGACACCAATGTAAAGAAGTTCATGCTCACGGGCAAGGAAGAGGCGAGAAACCGGCTTAACGTATAAATTATAGTTTTAATGCAGAACTCAAAATACATAAGTCAACGGACATGACTGTGAACGATCTCTCTCTCACGCACATCATCCGCGGTTGGCCTTTAACCCTCTTGGAGGCTTGATTAGCTCAATACGGGACCGGCGTGTTGAATCACAACCCGGCCCCGCCCTCCACCATGCCACACACACCCTTTAAGTTTAAGGCCAAACCTGATGATCGATGTTATCAAGCATGATTAAAGAATTTTCTAAAGAGCATCTTGTGTGCTTCAGTGGAAGCAAGAAATCTGAACTTTTGTACAAATGAGTTAACATGGTAATTGTCCCAAATTAGCTTAATTAGTGACCTAGAAATAGTGCACAATCTTGTATTTCTTATGTTTAACTAATGTTTCTTTGTTTTATTTATTTATTTATTTTCACAATCTGATGACTTTAAATTTTGAATCCCTAATTTTCAGTATGAACTCAGTGTGAATTTTAAATCCCACTGTATTTCTCTAACAATACTATCGTTTTTCAGGAGAGAGGGCGAGGGGGTGCGGGTGTTTTGGGACAAGCTCAGAGAGCCATCTTTCACTTCCCGTTGGAATCCCTTTTCTGTTGACTATCCTTTCTCTACATTCACCTATCACCCTGTCAGAAGTGCAAATGAGCAGCTGGGCCGTCTGTGTGAGGTGAGAGTACTACAACCTGTAATGCATCACTCAAAAGTAATTTATCATTTCACAGTCAGCTCTGATGCCTCACCTCTGGCATATTTATAAGATCTTCTCCTTTTTTAGTCAAACTATTAGACTTAATAACAACCCAACCATTATATGAGCTCACTTAGCCAATTTCAAATGCCATTACTCACAAATTTTACAGAGAATGCCAGAGGACTTTCAGAGGTGGAGTGCAACATTCAAATTTCATGATTGAAATTTCAAAGGACGAGTACTTGTAGGATGAGTGGCTGAGTACAATTTGCTGTACAGTTTAAATAATCCAAAAGAAATAAAGTTCAAGTAATATTTTTAATGATCTGTATGGACAGATCTCTTTCGAAAGCCTCGAAAATGTTCCAAATTAAATTTGTTTGGTAAGGGCCCAGGACAATCTTTAAGTATGTACCATTTGTGAAAATGCTTTTATTTTGTTTTTTATATATATAGATCTTTTTTCATTACTATTTACATGTTATAACAATTTCAGCGAAAAGTCGAACTAAAAAATTGACAAGAATTTCAGAATTTCTTCTACATGCAGCATGCACCCAACATCCACTTTAATCGAACTTGCATGGACCTCACAAGTTTGTGCAAAACCTGATGATTCTTGTTATCTCAGAATAATTTGAAAATATTCCAAAGAACATCTTTGTGTGCTTCAATGGAGGAAAGTAAATCTGAACTTTCATACAAAGAAGTTAATATATTCAATACCACAAATGATATCAATATTACAGACATTGCTTGTTTGTTTAGTAATCTAGAAATATTGCAGAATCAAAAATATTTCTTATTAATTTTACTTATTTAATGTTTCCTAGATTTCAATTTTTCAAAGTCCCAAAATGTTTATTTTCAGGCTTAAATTAGATTTTGAATCTCAGATTTTCAATGTGGTTTCAAACTTTAAAGCCCACTTTATGTAGTTCAAGGTGTGATGGAAAGGTGTTATGCAGGTGACCTCACAGATCATATAACCAGTCATTTGGGGGGCTGAGGGGCGTCTATTCTCACAGCCACATTCCCATTTCTCACATTCCACCCCGCCTGTTGAGGTGAACAGCAGGTTCAAAAAGGTCAAAGAACGGTAGAAAAAAACAAGAGACAACATAAGCAAGAATCTTTTGACATGCAGAAATCACCAACCTAACAAACTGGGGTTGATTCAGAGAACTATTTTTATAGAAATTGTTTAAGCAAAAATTACAATTCTGTCATAATTCACTGTCATAATTCACTCCCTCTCTTGTCGTTATAAACGTGAATAATTTTCTTTGTTATGGTGAACACAAAATGAGATGTTTTAATAAAGAAAGCGCTCTATTTTCAATACGATGACTGTGAATAGTACCTCACTTTAAAGCTCAAAAAAGGACTCAAAAGTATAAGAAAAGTTGTCCATCCATCTCATGCTTTGTATTCCAAGTCGTCTGAAGGCATATGATAGGTTTTGAGGATAAGCAACCTGGAATTTATGTCATTTGGCTTGCGTTTTTATGCAAGTTTTTATGAGTTTCAATGAAGGTTCTCATGTAAACTAGGGCTGGGAATTCCCATAGACCTCCCGATTCGATACTGCAAACAATATTTAGTTGAATGTCATGAATGTGTTGAGTTTGTACACAACAGCTGCTTTGATGCCTATGGCAGTGGTGCATTAAAGGACTAAATGTAAAGAACTAGAGAGAAGAAGATATGTCTCCTTTTTGGAGACATATCCTGTTTATGTGGCAGTCTGCATAAATATGGCAATATTTTTAATAATTAAAAATCAATTTCTCATCAGCGATAGAATCGTGATTTGGAACAGAATAATGTTTTTCCCCAACCCTTGTGTAAACATGCGCTCCAGTGTGAACGACCTTCTCTCATACTCTCATTAAATGGTTAGTTCACCCAAAAATGAAAAATAATCCCATATTTTATCCCATCTTAGGTGTATATGACTTTCCTCTTTCAGCCAAACACAATCTTATAGAGTTATATTATAAAATATCCTGGCTCTTCCAAGCTTTATAATGGGAGTGTATGGTAGTGTAGATTTTTGATTTTGAAGCCCAAAAAAGCGCATCCATCATCCCTACAGCTCTAGGGGGTTACTAAAGGCCTTCTGAATCGATGCGTTTTTGTAAGAAATATATCCATATTTATAAGGTACCATTCACTCCCATTATAAAGCTTGGAAAAATATTATTTTTTAATATATCTCCAATTGTGTTTGGCTGAAAGAAAAAAGTTATATACACCTAGGATGGGTTGAGAGTAAATTGTAAGATCATTTTCATTTTTGGGTGAACTAACCCTTTAATATTCAACAGACATCAAGATTTTTGCTGAAAGTAACTTAAAATCTGGGTTGTTTCTTACCAGAACTTGTCGGACACCTTCAGAAGACTTGAAATATGAAACTAAAGTTTAATGGACTAAGTTTATGATACTACTTGATCCTTTTTTAGCTTTAAAGTGAGGCAATATTCACTGGCATTGTATACAAAAGACAGGCTATCTTCATTTATTTATTTTTGTGTTTCGCATAAGAAAGAAAGTCATACAGATTTAGAACAATATGAGGGTGACAAAATTTTTGAGTGAACTATTCATATAACAAATGGCTGTTTAAATGTATATTATTGTATATTGAATAAATAACTCTTTCCTATATTACCTCTCATCATTTAGATCAACAACTTTAGGGATCAGCTGACTTTGGCAGCCCAGAAAGCCCATGACACGAAGCCTATTCCTGGGAATGCTAATGGGGTTCTTGTGCTGAATCAACCCATCCTTATTGAGGCATATGTGGGTCTGATGTCTGTCATAGGCAACCAGAATAAGCTGGGATATTGCTTAGCACGAGGCAATGTTGGGTTTTGAGGAAGCTTTGAGTCTTCCATTGAATGTTAGTAAATCTCATGTACTAGCTGAGCAAAAATGGTTTATACTTGTAAACTATAACTTACAAACTTGTAAAGATAACTTAAAAAGATATTTAAAACAAAATCAGTTTCTCAATTATATTCTTTAAACATGTTTTTCTGTACCTTTTAATGTCCATCAGACCTTGCAGTTTCATCTAGTTATATTGCTCCTCTATGAATTATGCATTCTTCAGAGGATTTATCTTCTTTTTAGCTGTTTTTTTAGGTATGATTTTTTTTTAATTTCATAGTCATTTCCACATTTTACTTCAGATTTGCTAAACAATTTTTTATAACATAAATGATTGATAATGAATCTGTATAATACTTAATGCTTAATAATGTAAAAGAATATATAATTATATTTTTAAGTGTCAATGTTATACAGTCATTTCCTTTGGGTGTGTCAGAACATAACAATAAAAGAATGTGATCACTCCTACGACTTCCTGTGTAGAAATATATTGTTTTTGTATGTTTTTGTTGTTTTTGTGCCCCTGCAGAATGTGCCACACATTCATGAAGCATGCATGAAGATATGACACAAGTCATATGTGTAAGATGGTTTAGGGTTTATTACAGCAGAACATAGCATTGGAATTTCCCAGATTTTGTAATTGCTACATTCACACAGCCTTCTTGATTTTTTTCTACAGCAGAAAGGCAAACCATTTGTAAAGCCTTTATAAAAACCTGTAAGTGCTTTTATGGAAACTGCTGTCATTATTACTGATTAATAATTACTGAAAATAATTTGTTTTTGATACATTAAATTTGTGTTATTAAAATGATGACACAATATGCTGTGTGTTTTGAGTAATGCTAGTTTCATTTTATGAACGTTCTCCTTTGTAAAAATGCAGTGCACTGTTGTGCACAAAAAGGTGCCATCTTTCCATTAAACAAACAGATTTTTAAAATTTACACTTTGTAGCCTTTTAAAAAGTTTTTTTTTTTTCTTCAGTCATTCGGTCAAGTCATTTTACCAATGTTATCACTGTAGAACCAATATTATATTATTATATTTTATTAAATACAGTCTGTGATATCAGGACATATATTAAAGTGTCTTGTGGTGACATATACGTATATATATTAAAAAGTAGGACAATTCCTAATAAATTGTTATTGACATTGTTTTAAAATTATGATCCAAATGGCTACATCACTTGTAGTGGCATCACTTTCAAGTCAATAATGAACTTAATGCTGTTTTTTAGTAATGGAGGAATATGCACATAATATTTAGATAATTAAGCTTAAGGGCTCTATTTTCACGGCCACACTAAGTGCAGTGCCATGCTAAACCATTGTGAGAGCGCTAATTCTAAACTAAATGTTTGTGCCAGTGCAAAGCTGATTTATAATCTGGCATACCGGGCATTTTCCCGGTGGGCCGATCAGGGGCGACTGGCCATCGGGAGAGCCAGGACTAAGCTGAAATGAGCCACAAAACGTTGCCGCAATATGCAGAAAAGGATAGCAACACCCCAAACTCACCCCCTCGCCCACCGCTCAACAACTTTTGGGCCAGTTTCTATGTAAAATCACTGGCCAATTTCTCTTCCCAGTCCACCCCTGGCGCAAAGCATAAGTTGGCATGGGTGGGAGTATGCAAACCGTGGGTGTATTGCAGTGGTGTAGTCGGGGCCATATGCCCGTATAAACCGTATGCTTTTTTCCCAGGCTGTTTGCATATAACGACCTCTAAGGATTAATATTTCTGTATACCCTCATGTTTTGCCACTTGTTTTGCTGCTTCTGAAGACCATAATCTTCTACCGTGTTAGTTTCCTTTTAACTGTATTGGATGCTGTTTTTTTAATCTGGAGATTCTTTCTTGTAATGGGTGCATTATCACTTGAATTCTACCATTCCCCGCCCCTGAAAACCATTGTCACCACCATCATTGACTGAGGGAATTCATGCCAGTGAATGGTGTGAGAGAGCCACCCTCAATCTCAGGCAGTATCAGGTAAAATTAATTAACTAAATATGCCAAATGTCTTGTAAAATAAGGAATAGTTCTTATAAGGGAAAAATTGCATTCTGTATGTGTGGTGTCACTGTTAGCCCTGTAGGTGGCACAGCTGTATGAGCAACGCGCAGTTTATACATTGAAGAAAACACTTCAGTAGGCAGAATAACACAAACATGCGTTACATTCTTGCGTTCAAAACACTCGAAGGAGCGCAAATGCAATCTAAGGGATCTCAAGATGTGTTTAAAGATTTAGTGTTAAACTATATTTAACTTGACACAGTGACCTAAACATTTTATGTTTATGACGCAACACTCCCGAGACGTCTGGCGTAGATGTAAATTGACAGGTCTTTAAACAAGCCCTCATAATAAATCTCCAACTGATTGACAAATTCACTTGCAAAATGGATTGCTGTGAACTGTATGCCAATGATTGGCTTATGTTCAATAATATTGTAGTAAACAATACATTGTATTCTAAAACCGCTTTTTGTATGGCCTTATCAATGATTAACTCTTCTGCTACAGGAATGTAATGCATATAATGATCTGAATATATATATATATATATATATATATATATATATATATATATATATATATATATATATAATTTTTAAATATTTAAAGATAACTATGTATAATTATATATTGGTATAAATATGTATAATCATTATATATTGAATTATTGTTATATGAAGGGCTTTCTCAGCAAATATTTGTATATGCGATTAATCGTGATTAATTAATCAGGACACCATGTAATTAATTCGATTAAAAATTGTAATCGATTGACAGCCCTAATATATATATATATATATATATATATATATATATATATATATATATATATATACTTTGTTATTTTGATTATATTTTTGTTAAATTGGAAGTGTAATTTGAGTTTAGAAGTAATTTTGTTTTACGTTTTTTGTGTTTCTATAAATTAATTACATTTTTAAAGCAAAATCGACCGGCAGAAGTAAAGTGCGGGCAAAATAAATAAAATAAAACATGATCCCTCGATGCACATCCTATAAAATCTCTGTAAATACTAGCCATGATTTGTGTGTAACTTGGTCAATATGATTAATAATAATTACATTCTCTATAATTTAATGGAGCCTAACTAGAACCATGTTTTCCATGCGTGTCAATAGACATATGCCAGACATTCAAAAGGATGCAGTTAATGCATAAAAGAACGTAAATCCATATTTCTGTTCTTCTAATTCATTACATATTGCCCATTTACACAACCAACTTTTCATGAATGTGCTGCCTGTTTATATCACTGGTACTTGACAGAGAATGGACTACATAATTGGATGCATATGGTGCATTAACTGAAGAAGAACCTCAGAATTAAATTGCACTTGACCAAGCCCATTAGCGTTTTGTGTGTGCAATTTCACCAATCCCACATGACCTAGTATTAGCACATGCTTGCTCTAAAATACCAAAAATTCATGGCCATGTCATGACTTTGCTTATATGACTTAAAGCATAAAGCTGCGCTTGGCACTAGCACTCTTATAATAGGGCCCTGCGTGTCCCACTTTACCAGTTGTCCCACTTTAACAGTATTCAATTTAATAGGTATGGATTGTTGGAATTTTGATAATTTTAGCAGATTATTTTATTGTTTTTTGTTGTTTACTACCTGGTTGCAGCACCCTCTCTGTAAAGAGAGATATGTCCCCATGTGCAGAGAATGTAGACTTAAGGAATGTACACCATAACTCTGGTCTGGCAGATGTTATGTGTTAATCTCTTGTTCATCTGATTAGATTTCTGTAGGCTGCACAATAGCCCAATGTTTGTGTATGCTGCTACCAGATTTCATTGCTTTGTATGCTGTTATTTAAACTCCACAGTTTGAGTTTGAGTTTTTAGTATGTTAATGTTGCCTGCCTTTTGCTCATGTAATAATGTAAAGTCCTCACTATGTAGGGTTTTTTTTTATTTTTTTTATCCTTTGTCTACAGGTCAAAGGAAATCAGTCCTACATAGTCACACTGGAAATCTGCATGTAAGTTATGAATGTTGTACCACCAAATTCAGAACTGATATTCTAAACTCTGTACAAGTGCCACCATTCCACAAATATTCATGCCCCACAAAACGCCCATGCTGTGCCTCCGATGTCCCTTTTGATTTCAGGCTAGCAAGATACTATATTTGATACTATAAAGCGTAAGTGAAAGCACAGAGTTTTGTTCTCAGTAGGCTACTGTTAGGTTTAGGATTTGGGTTAGGGTTAGGTTAGTTAGGGTTAGGAGGAGTATATGTGTCAGAAAAACAGTCGTGCTGTGTGTTTCAGGTCACGTCAATTCAAATAAGTAAGTTATTGTGCAGTGGCTCATGCAAAGATGCACATGCACACAATTGTTCGGTTGCTGCCACTGGGAGTAATTCAGAAATTTGGAAATAACACACCGATTTTATGAGACAAAAAAAAATATTTTTAACGTGGTTCCAATAATTGTGTTTATAAGATGTTTCCTCTCAATTCTCAGAGTTTCAACACTATCTATAATCAATTTGGATAGTTCAATTATTGCATGTTTGCTTTGTATTTTGTATTTTTTCTTTAAGGTCTCAAAGGGTTAACGTTTTCCTACAAAAGTGGGGACTTATCTCATAATCCAGGATCAGGCACTGCTGTGCCCTCAGGCCATAGCTTCTCATCCATGTATCTCCACCTCTGCTCGTGAAAGATCTGCAGAGTAAACTTTGGATCGAATGCCAAATAAATGTACACTGTTTAAGAAGAGTCAGAAAATGATGACACTGTTGTGTGTACATGAGCTGGATTTCACAAGAGGATAAGTGGTAGAATATTATTGCTATTTTTGATGGGAGTTTTCTATATAAGCAATGTACCTTGTTATTACTCATGTTATAGTGGCAAGACATATCATGATTCCACTAGGAAAATGACAAGATGAAGCAGACAGACCAGTATCGCATCTTACCACTCAAAGGAAATTTCCATAAGTGCCTTGTGATAGAAGTTTTATTGACTGTCATAGACTCACACTGTAGGATTGACTTCAGTTAATATAGCCATTAGTGGTCTACTTTTCTGTTTCTCCTCATGGGTTTTGTAAGCATATTTATGTCATCCCTATAATTGGGGTGTTGTTTGAGTAGAGTTATGTTTCCATGGAGGCAGCACAATAATTATTCTCTTTTAGTCATCTTTTGTACAGATGGTTTAGTCTTTTAAAATTCGGAGTGTCTATTTACACTAAGTGCAAATAGCCCATCTTGTTGGCAGAGGATATTTACTCTAACTCCACCCACCACTGCTCAGACCAAACTCAAGACACACTCAAAAGATTTATTTGGGGTCACCTGCTGATCAAATGTAGGCGGGAATATTTGAATTTTTCGTTATGGGGCAGAGACATTAAACTGGTTAACAGGTTAGACATTTAGTGGATTAAGAGATTAGATAACTAAGTCACTATATGCGCTCCAGTAGTCTGGTGGAAACAGAATTTTACAGCAAACTGCTTCCCCATGTGCAGCTGTAGTTGCTCTGGGTGTAATGATGGTATGTGTATGTTGTCATGCTGGAGATCTGGGTTTGAATCCCACCCCTTGACGTACCTTTTCCCTTGTCTCTACTTTTAATATTTCCTATAATACTACATTTAGTAATAAATAAAAGAGATTCCTCGCAGTGATTTGTTCACAGTGAAGGTCAGGGAGTTGATAGAAGGATTTGATCCAAATTAAATTAACCATGGTTTTACTGTAGTAATAGTGTAGTAACCATATGTTTTGTTGAAAACTGTATAGTTACGATGTACTAAACATGGTGTTACTACAGTAATATGTTGTTAATAGTAGATCACAAGTTTGTTTACCCATATAATCTTTAAGCTTTTAAGGTTAAACTTATTTGGCTTGCTGTCCATGGTGGAGGGGCTCGAGGAAGCAGCTTCAACTTGAGCTCTGGACTATTGCTATGTGCACTTAGTGTTAAGAGCATCTATCACTTTTTGCACTTAGTACAAATAGCCTCTGTCTTTAAAATTTCCCCAATGAACTACTGTCATGTCTAATATAACAGAGTCTTTTCCTTAATATGGGATGATTTTGGAAATAAAATGAATCTACAACAGTTAGTTCCAATCCTCGGATTTGAACTCTATTTGTATCTGTCACGATCCACTATTGTCTGGTCTGTGTTTCTCCCCTGTCATCTCTCCAGGAGTCAGAAAGCACGTCTTTATGTTATATGGAATTTAATCGTGGCTGTCTTGACCGCAGTGACCAGCGTGCATATATAAACTATAAACAAATGAATAACTGTCAGTTGTTCTGTAACAAGGCAGATGAGGAATGGGGATCTAAATGCAGTTTTTAATGACAAAAACAAAACACAGGAACAAATAAAACAACCACGATGGGAAAACTAAATGAGAACAGGAACAGGGTCAAATCATGGGAGGTCAGTTGTTCTATATGTATTCAGACCTCCCGTGATGGACCGTGACATAATCACTAGACATGTCTGTGTTCACAGATTTCCAAATAGTGGTGGGGAATTTGATTTATCATTCATTTTGAATTAGTTCACTGATTTGTTTAATGACTTTTTCTGTTGATTGCATATTTACTCCAGTAGGTGGCGACAAATGAGCATATTTTATGTTGTAAGTGAGTCATTGACTCAACTGATTAATTAATTAATTAATTAATTAGTTACATTTATATAGCGCTTTATCAGTAACCTCAAAGCGCTTTACAAGGAAGGGGGGAATCTCCTCAACCACCACCAATGTGCAGCATCCACTTGGATGATGCGACGGCAGCCATATTGCGCCAGTACACCCACCACACACCAGCTTACTGGTGGAGAGGAGACAGAGTGATGAAGCCAATCAGTATACAGGGATGATTAGGAGGCCATGATGGACAGAGGCCAAGGGGCAAATTTGTCCAGGACACCGGGGTTAGACCCCTACTCTTTTTCGAAGGACATCCTGGGATTTTTAATGACCACAGAGAGTCAGGGCCTCGGTTTAACGTCTCATCCGAAAGACGGTGCTCTTTTACAGTATAGTGTCCCTGTCACTATACTGGGGCGTTACGACCCACACAGACCACAGGGAGAGCACCCCCTGCAGGACTCACAACACCTCTTCCAGCAGCAACCTGATTTTATCGTGAGGTCTCCCATCCAGGTACTAACCAAGCTCAGCCCTGCTTAGCTTCAGTGGGCAACCAGTCTTGGGCTACAGGGTGATATGGCTGCCGGCAAATTAAAAAGTCATTCACGTCCAAAACGACCCAGAATTATTTGCTCCCTTAAAAGATTAATAAAAAAAATCAACACTATTGTGAGAGCAGAGCAGAGAGAGGTGTTGTGCTTGATGCTTTTGGCTTCTTTTGAAAAAAATGTAGCTGACGGAGACAAATATACTTTTAACTTACTGCCCATTTTTTTTTTCTGAAACGTAAGTTATTTCATATTATTTAGGCTACTTGTTTGTTGAAATGTTATATAAAAGCAATAGCACACTCACAATCATGCTTTTGGTCTGAATATCAGCAGAGCTGTGAGTACCTGCAGCTCTTTACAGAACTATGGCACTCTTGCTCGTGTGATATTGTTAAAATGTGCATAAAATAGAATGATAATTTAATTATTTGAAAGACATCCTGATTTTAGTGGGAGTGTGTTTAAACCTCAGCTAAAGGCTCTTTCTCACCAAGTTTATTTGGATCGGTGATCTAAGCTACAGTGTAAATCCAACACTGTTTACACTCTATTTGAAATTTTATGTTATTCAAATTTTACATAGAAAAGAACTATTGGAAATAAAATATTATACTAGCTTGAGGCCATTAGCATAGCCCTTAACTTTCCATAAATAACAACAGTGTGTACCTTTTCAAAGAGTGATTTTGTACATACTGTATACAGTAGGCATAAGTAGAGTATTTGAATAAAGTACAGATTAATAGATTTGGGGAGGTGGATATGCCATATTGGATGTATAAACATCCGTTGCAATCCCTGTGCTTAGGTGTGGGTATTTAATTTGCAACATGTAGCACACAGAGTTCCTCGGTTAATCATCTTGAGGTTTCATAATGAGAGAAAGTTCTAGCTGCATTCTTCTGTGAAAAGGTAAGACGTAGCCCAAGGCTACAGAATATGGCTCCTTCTTCCCATCATATTTTTTTTTAAGATGAAGCACAACCTCAGATAAACTGACAGCTTTTTGTTTTTTCCACATATTTTGGAACTGGGTAAGAGTTAGCATAAAACCATAAAGATCATAAAAGGGGGACTGTAAGGATTTTTTCCATGCCTGTGTCCCATGCAAGGTCCTTTGTAGTAAATGTTGTCCTACGTCAGAGACTCATAAATTGTTTTCATACTTTAACATAAATGTATAGTTTAGCTTTTGAAAAGCAACATTACATTACAACATTACAAACATATTCATGATCAAATTTACTCCAATTTGTGAGTGTTATGTATTGTGATTGGATTATTGAGTAATTTACTCCAGTAATTTTTGTATGAATGGTAGAACATACAGATTTCTTACATTTCAAATGAGAGATGTGTTTGAGTGGTATATGCATTTCCTTGGAGGGCTTTGTGTCTTCTCATAGGTCAAGCGTCAGCAGAAAGGCAAATCTTGTTCGCTAGACAGCTGATTTGACAACACACTCTCAAGGCGAAATATTCAGGATTCGTATGACTTTTCTAAATTTGGCTAAATCATATGATATCGTGCGACTGCACTCGTTTGAACTCCTGTGACTTTTACTACAGCCAATGAAGTTGCTTGACATAGTTTCATCTAATATACGACAATTACTTGCTTCTGTAACACACAACAGCTTCAGATCATGTTTACACTGTCTACTGATTGGTTAAGTATATATAAGGGGTTTGGGTAAGGGCATAATATTAATATGTATGTCCTTAACAACTCTTGCGCAGAACTTGCGCTTAGTTCCGCATTAGACATACAGGAATTTGCACGTGATGAAATCGTATGAGTTTATGCGACCAACATCTTGCGAGACCATACGAAATAGCCAACTCATAAATGATGTATGACTTTTCAAGAGATTGGGTTGGCTTTGCTGGTTTTGTTGTGATCTGAATAGAGAGTCCCCAATGCACTTGAGTGGAATTTGATTGGCAAAGGAGCCAGGAGTTGAGAAACATTCAAGGCACCCATGACCCCAAATGGCCTGTCTAACACCAGCACAATAATGCCACACTAATAGAGTTAATCGCCAACCTGACGTGGCACAAAACCTGTGGCTTCCCAGTCTCCAAGAAACACATACAAAAGCTGAAGTCATAGCTCTTGATGGTGTGTTTTATCTAAAGTTGTGTAAATTCCCAGAAAGCCAGGAACAACCACTCATTCAACTCATATTAGATTTCAGGAAGACCAGGAAATCCACTCATTCTGCCCTCTACATTAATGGAGAGGAGGTGGAAAGGGTGGAGAGAGAGATATGATATGATCACATTTAGTGAAGAGGGCCCAACATACCAGCTGCACTGCTGCTGACAGACGGGACGTAACGCGTAGTGAAGGCAGCACAGTGGATCATTGGATCTGAGCTCACAAGCCTGGATGAGTTATATTCAAACAGACTCCTTAAAAAGGCTAGGAGCATTAGTAAAGATCCAACTCATCCGGGACACCAACTGTTTGAGCCGTTGCCATCAGGAATGCGGTTCAGAACAGTGGCAACAAGGACAAATATACTGAATAACACCTTTTTTCCACATGTTGTAAATTAACCTAAACTCCAGTAGATATGTTATTGGCAGGAGCATCTCCACCTGTGCTGATATACGCTCACCATAGGAACACCATACTAATACTGTGTTTGACCCTCTTTTGCCTTCAGAACTGCCTTAATTCTACGTGGCATTGATTCAACAAGGTGCTGAAAGCATTCTTTAGAAATGTGGGCCCATATTGATAGGATAGCATCTTGCAGTTGATGGAGATTTGTGGGATGCACATCCAGGGCACGAAGCTCCCGTTCCACCACATCCCAAAGATACTCTATTGGGTTGAGATCTGGTGACTGTGGGGGCCATTTTAGTACAGTGAACTCATTGTCATGTTCAAGAAACCAATTTGAAATGATTCGAGCTTTGTGACATGGTGCACTATCCTGCTGGAAGTAGCCATCAGAGGATGGGTACATGGTGGCCATAAAGGGATGGACATGGTCAGAAACATTGCTCAGGTAGGCCGTGGCATTTAAACGATGCCCAATTGGCACTAAGGGGCCTAAAGTGTGCCAAGAAAACATCCCCCACACCATTACACCACCACCACCAGCCAAATTGAACAGGTGTTCCTAATAATCCTTTAGGTGAGTGTAGATTGACCCCACCCATAACATACATACTAGGACTGTTCTAGGATGAGATACTCATTGTTGCAAGTCCTGCCACATTGTGTAATGTCCCAGCATGCAAATATATGTTTAATGTTATTATTTTGTGCACTTTTCTAGAATTTCATTTTAAAAGCAATGACAATTAATTAATTAATCAATTAATCAATTTCTAGAAATTGTTTAAGATAGTTTGGAATCTAGTCCTCATAATAACAAAAAAATTGTGTATTTAAAGAAAAAAAGAGGTAAAGCAATCTTAAGTCTAATTCATGCTTACTGGGTGAACAGTATTTATTTATTTTTTTAAGTACTGACATATTTGTTCCACTAAGGTGTTTTTTAAAGATGCATCCATGACATTTTTGACCTAGGAGAACTTGAACTCAAGAATTCGAAAAGCATTGATCATTGGTTAAAGCTAATCGTGGGTGTGTTTCCTTTACTTAAATGTCTATTTTTCTGGAGTCACGTGATGCCATGTGAGGTTCGGACGCGTGAACGGCGAGATCTGCGCACTTTGCTAGTTTTAACACTATTAATGATACAAACCGGTGAGATTCAATACACTCTGTCCCATAAAAGAATTCAAAATCCTTGGGCTCTAGAGACCTTAAAAGACACTTATGTGCTCACGGTGAAACCCCTGAGCAGACCTTGAGCCGGGAGTCGATTTGGTCGGAGAAATGAGGGAAATTCGGCAAGAAATGTTGAACATGTGGGCAATGCTGATGACAGTTGTTGCTGACTTGGAGGATCTTGCTGTAATACGTCGATCGATTACTGCCATGGAGACAAAATTCACTAAGGTGGTTACAAGAGTGAGGAATGTTGAGAAATGTATCGATTATCTGGAGTCATCGGAGAGGGAATTACCTGCTAATCCACTAGCAACCAAGGTGGATTTTGAGCATGTCTGGGAGAAGTTGGAGGACATTGTGAACCGTAGCCAGTGGAATAACATCCGAATCGTTGGAATTGCTGAGCCCGAAGAGGGTAAGGATATGGTGAAATTCCTTGACAGGCTCGTTCTGAACCTGTTCAAGTCAAGTCAAGTCAAGTGGTTTTTATTGTTGTTGCAACCATATACAGTTAGTACAGTACACAGCGAAACGAGACAACGTTCCTCCAGGACCATGGTGCTACATAAAACAACATAGGACAAACACAGAACCACATGAGACTACACAGACTAAATAAAGTACCTAAATAAAGTGCACGTGCAAACGTGTGCAAAAAGTACGGCACAGTACAATAAATTACTAACAATGAACAGGACTATAGACACAGTGAGAGACAGTGCAGCGCCGACCAGTACACAGTAGTGCAAAAAGATGACAGTTCCTAAAAATGTAATATAAACATCACATTCTATGAGATAGTGTTCTATGGACATAGCAGTTATTGAGGTAGCAGACAGTTATAAAGTGACAGTAATTAAAGTGCAACTCAGGACATGTGTGTGTGTCAAATCAGTCTTTGAATATTGAGGAGTCTGATGGCTTGGGGGAAGAAGCTGTTACACAGTCTGGCCGTGAGGGCCCGAATGCTTCGGTACCTCTTGCCAGATGGCAGGAGGGCGAAGAGTTTGTGTGAGGGGTGTGTGGGTTCATCCACAATGCTGTTGGCTTTGCGGATGCAGTGTTTTTTGTAAATGTGGTTACAAGCAGCCTATTATGTCTGCTTGACATAATAGGCCATAATCTGGAAATCAAGCGGGCTCACAGGGTTTCGACTTGGCGATCCGCTGATGGAGACAGGCCCGAACAATTCTGGCCAAATTTCCAAATTTCTGAGATCATCCTATAAAGATCATGTGTTGTGTGAGGCAAGGAGTAAAGGAAGGCTTTTTTGGAAGAACCAGTTCCCAGACTTTGCAAATTCGACAAGAGAGAAACGTGATCGATTAAAGGAATGCAAGGAACACTTACATCATCGGACGGTTGCTTTTGCACTGATGTTCCCAGCCAAATTGAGAATAGATGCTAAGGATGGCCAAAAAACTTTCACATTTCCTCAGCAAGTGTTGTCCTTCATAAAGTCAATGGAGTGAATAAGTTATTTTGTGGTACTCACATTGCAGCCAAGTGGACGACTCACTGAACATTCACTTGACTGTTCGAGGAAACTGAGCGCCTTTTTTGTTTCTTTTTGTGCTGGTTCCGCCTAGCGGCTGTAGTTTGTTTTGTGGAGTAACACTCCTTCATGACAGTTTTGTGGATGGATCAGCATGTTCTTTGTGCTTATGCCTCCTGTTGGCTGGTGTTTGTTTTGTGGAGTATTTCTTGCAAGGATGGCCATAAAACGTTCACATTTCCCCAGCAAGCAATGTCCTTCATAAAGTCAATGGAGTGATTAGGTAATTTGTTGCAGTCATGTAGCAGCCAAATTGGCCGGATCACTGAACATTCGTTTGAATGTCCAAGGAAACTGAGCTCCGTTTTGTGCTGTTTCTGCCTAGCAGCTTGAGTATGCATTGTGGAGTAACACACCTTCGTGGTCTTTATAGTTTTGTTTTTGACAAACAATTAATTTTTTCTAATTTGTCAAAATGTCAAAGCTTAATATGCGTAGATTGTCTCTCTCCACGTGGAATGTGAATGGGTTGTTGCACCCCATAAAAAGAAAGAAGGTTATTTCTCTTCTTAAGCGTAAGAAATATGATATAGTGTTTCTTCAAGAAACGCATCTTTACCTGCAGGAAGCTGAAAAATTTGGGAAGTTATGGAGTGGACATGTTTTCTTTAGTGCTGGCTCAAGTAAGAGCAGTGGAGTCATTACACTGATAAGTAAGCATCTACAATTCAAATGTCTCAAACAGATTAAAGATTAATTAGGAAGAGTTATTATTGTTATAGAAGAAGTTCAATGGGGAAAAAAAATTGGCTAATATTTACACACCTAACATTGATGATCAGGGCTTTTTATAGATCTTGAAGGGATGTTGCAAGCCACTGGCAACACTCATGATATAATATTGGACTTTAATCTTTTGATGGACTCAGTCCTTGATCATAATGAAGCAAAAGTGTGCAAGCCTCTTAGAGCAACATTAACATTTTGCAAAATGTGTAAAAATCTTGGTCTTACAGATATTTGTAGATTTTTGAACCTATTTGCTCCCAGCCGCGCACACCCCCGGTCCCATTTTTCCCTGAAGTGCATGATGAGCTGATGTCTACATGGAGTGTGCCGCTCTCCACTCGTCATGCCACCCGCTCATCCGCTCTCGCTACCCTCGACGGTGGAGCGGCCCACGGGTACACGGCTGTCCCCAGGTGGATAGGGCCCCAGGTGCATAGGGCTGATAGCGCAGTCACTCGGGCAGGCGATGGCCACGCTCGTGGTCCAGGAACGTCATCAATGGCTGAACTTGGTCGAGATGCATGAAACCAACAAGGCTCACTTTCTCAATGCCCCTGTCTCCCAGTTCGGCCTTTTCGGCAACACCGTCGAGGACTTTACCCAGCAGTTCTCCGCGGTGAAGAAACAGACGGAGGCGATCTCTCACATCCTGCCCCACTGCAAGCCTGCCACCAGGGGCCATGTCCCGTCTGCTCGCCGAGGGTGTTCCCCTGCGAAGAAACACCAGGCTGCTCCGCCTCAACCTGGGCCCAGCTCTCAGCCCACGCGTCGAGCGCCCCGCAGGAAGCAGACGCCCCCTGTTGCAAGGACCCCCTAGTCGGGGCTGCAGTACCCACATTCTCAATAACAGAGCTATTTCCTTTGTCTCTGGGTCACCTGGCCCGCAAATGCCGTTCTCACGGCACTCTGCCACCACACCTCAACAGTCCCGGCACGCTGGATGCGGACCCTCTGCCCTCAGCCCCACGACTGTTCCCCTGCCAGGTGCGTGGAGCAAGATAAGTGCTTCGAGTCTCGGGACGCGTCATCGCCTCCCGACGCCGTAACACCTGCTCCACCCTGCTGCGAAGCCCTGCCGGGTACGTCAAAAATAATCGTCCCCTTGGTGCCCCTAGCACGGAGTTTGGATGCATGGCTTTCACTTCCCAATCCGTCACGCTGGCTGGCCTGAACCAGCCACGGTTACGCAATTCAGTTTGCCAGGCCTCCGCCCCCCTTCACGGGCGTCCGCTTTACCGCAGTACACGGCGAGCATGACAAATCACTGCGTGCGGAGATCGCTACCCTTTTACTCAAAGACGCAATAGAGCCTGTCCCTCCAACCAAAATGAAAAAGGGTCTCTACAGCCCTTACTTCATTGTACCCAAGAAAGGTGGCGGCTTACGACCGATCTTGGACTTGAGAGTTTTCAACCAGGCTTTGCACAAACTCCCGTTCAAAATGCTCATGCAAAAACACATCTTAACTTGCGTCCAGCATTTAGATTGTTTCGCAGTGGTGGACCTGAAGGACGCGTACTTCCACGTCTCAATATTGCCTCGACACCGACCCTTCCTTCGGTTCGCGTTCGAAGGCCAGGCGTATCAGTACAATGTCTCTGTCCCCACGCATCTTCAACAAAGTCGCAGAGCCAGCCCTTGCCCCACTCCGAGAAGCCGGCATCTGCATACTCAATTACCTCGACGACTGGCTCATCCTGGCCCACTCCCGAGAGTTATTATGTGCTCACAGACACCAGGTGCTCAGGGACCTCAGCCGTTTGGGGCTTCAGGTCAACTGGGAAAAGAGCAAGCTCACCCCAATTCAGAGCATCTCTTTTCTCAGGCATGGAGTTAGACTCGGTCTCAATGTCGGCACGACTCACCAACGAGCGTGCTTAGTCAGTGTTGAAATGCCTCGCCTCCTTCAGGCCGGGCGCAGCGGTTCCTTTAAAACTTTTCCAAAGGCTCCTGGGGGATATGGCATCCTCCGCGGCAGTCGCGCCGCTGGGGTTGATGCATATGAGACCGCTTCAGCACTGGCTTCAGACTCGAGTCCTGAGATGAACACTCAAACCCTGGACAGAACTCTGCTTTCTTCAGGCTGGAGTACCCTTGCAGCAGGTGTCGCGACGCATCCTGGTCACGACCGACGCCTCCAAATTGGGTTGGGGTCCCGTGTGCAACAGGCACGCATCTGCAGGCCGTTGGAAAGGGGCCCCGCTGCGCTGGCATATCAATTGCCTAGAGTTGCTGACTGTTTTCTTTGCCCTGCGGAAGTTTCTCCCGTTAGTTCGGGACAAACCTGTCTTAATCAGGCCAGACTGCACCACCGCGGTAGCGTACATAAATCGCCAAGGCGGCGTACGCTCCCCCATATGTCATGACTCGCCCGTCATCTCCTCCTTTGGAGCCAGCACTGACTCAGGACGCTCTGGCATCCGCGCCTAGACCTCTGGAACCTCCGCGTCTGGCCCCTGGACGGGACGCGGAAGATCTAGCTGGTCTACCACCTACCATTGTAGACACGATCAACCAAGCCTGTTCGCAAATTGGTGTTCTTCCCGGAATTAAGACCCACAGAGGTGCGCAGTTAGGTCAGTGCTCTTATTCCTACAGGAGAATTTGGAAGGGAGGCTGTCCCCTTCCACCTTAAAGGTGTATGTTGGTGCTATCACAGCTCACCACGACCCAGTAGACGGCAAGTCTCTGGGTAAGCACGACTTAGTCATCAGGTTCCTAAGAGGCGCCAGGAGGTTAAATCCTTCCCGGCCTAGCCTGTTCCCCTCCTGGGATCTCTCGGTGGTCCTCGCCGGTCTTCAGAGATTCCCCTTCGAGCCGCTAGAATCAGCCGGACTCAGGGCCCTCTCCCTAAAGACGGCCCTGCTGGTCACGCTCGCCTCCATCACGAGTTTTCCAAGTAAGAAAGTGGGAGGTGTGCACAATAAACATTGAAAAGATGTATTTGGAAGAGAGAAAAAAATCTTGCAGTTGCTTTGATAGCAGAAAGTAATAAAAGGACTTGTTTATTTTTAGGTTGAAGCATTTTCTTGGTGAATTTAAATTAGTTCTCTGGGGTCTCTGATATTCATAAACGATAAGGTAATATTTAATTAAAAGAAATGATGAGACATTCAATGTCTTCAAAAATTTGGACAGTTTTTAAATATTTCTTGTTGCTTAGTACTCTCAAAGACATTAAATGTGAAGCAAAAACATGTGTGAAAAGTGGCGTCATTTTATAGAATTCAATGTATTCAACGAGTCATGTGAAAGACCCTTAATGCGTATAAATATCACTCACTTTTGCACATTAATCATTAATAAAATACAATAAAAGTGATTTTGTGTATATATGTTTTGCTTACTCTATGAATCAATAAAAATTATATTTTTCTCAGCAAACTCATTTTAAAATGTCGGTGGCTGCATATTAACTCAGGCTTTGTTGACTTTGTGTGCTTTAGTTCGTTCAGGTCCAAAATTTTGTCTTCTTCCATTGTAAAATTAGGCTTTAGGTTGAATTGATTACAGTGGAATGACGTCACTACACACTATAATGTCTCAGTTAACTCAGTTTGGCGTAATGTGGTTTATCTAGTGTTTACATGTGCAGCATCCTCTGAGATGCACCAGAAGAGGGTAGGGGGCTGGACATAAGGGTGGACCTGTAGCGGCCCACAGGTCAAACTAGTGTCATTCCATCTCAGTCTCTTCACCATTGCTTGTTTGTTCAGTAAACATAAGGCACCTGTTTGCGGAATGTGGGTTGCCAACTAGACCAGTCCGATGGCATTTATTATGCTTTATGACCCCGGACACCTTTTTCCGTTTAGCTTTCTACCCTTTCCATCTGTCAGCCATACAGCTGTGTGTTAGCTGGAGCGTGTAAGCATGCACGGGCACATGTGATGCAGATAGGGATACTTTGTTTTTATTTATCTCGTCCTCACCTCCCACCCCCTTTTGCTGCTCCTGCCGCAGCTGTCAGTGTTGTGTCTGGAGTGTGGTGTCAAACGTACAGGGGAATGGGACACTTGGAAATGAATCAACTTTGCTAGCCCTCTGAGCTATGCTGAGTGTGAAGGGTAGAGATGAGCACGCCCTGGATTCAGATCATGGAAAACAATGGCTATGACAAAAATGCGAAGGCGTCATCACCGCAAAACAACAGCCCCTGTAATTTTGTTTACAGCCAATAATTATTTTAACTCGAAATCTTATCCATGAAAGATGATTTATGATGACATTTGTGTTATGTAAGATTTATTTATTTTATTTATGGATAATTGCAATTCTTGGGCAGCTTGGTGGCTCAGTGGTTAGCACTGTTGCCTCACAGCAAGAAGGTCCTAGGTTGGAGTCCTGGCTCAACTGGGCCTTTATGTGTGGAGTTTGCATGTTCTCCCTGTGTTTGTGTGGGTTTCCTCCAGGTGCTCCAGTTTCCCCCCGAAGTCCAAAGACATGCAGGACTCTAAACTGCTGCATAGGTGTGTGTGAGAGTCACCCAGCTTCTGGGGGTTACATCAGGAAGGGCATGCAGTGTAAAGCCTGTTCCAAGTCAAGCATATGGATCACGGACGCTCTGCTGTGGTAACCCCTAATGAGAGCAGCTGGAAGGATACATGCATTTCTTATATATTTGCATTTTCTGTATCGTAAATCTTCTTTCTTTTATTCTTTGCTTTTTTTTTTTTTTTTTTTTGAGGTGGGGTTCAAGATCTACACATTAAGTTACCCAAAAAGGTATTAGCATTATATTAGTACTGCAAAAGAAAAATATAATTTGTGATGCAAAAAAATAAAATAAATAATAATAATAATAATGTTTTTGCCATAAAAGTAATTGTCAATAAAAATCAATGACAAAAATAACTGCATTAGTAAAACTGCCTACTAAGAAAATAGATTTTGAAGAGATAAAAGGCAAAGCACATTAATGTTGTGCTAATTTATAAAGTGAAAGTACCTTAAGAAAAATAGTGTCTAAACCTTTCATCCCACCTACTCTTTTCAAACACACAAAGAAAACATTATTTGCCTTATTACAATATGGTGATTTGCTGTGCTTCTTATGGGCAGGAATAAAAAAACATTTACAATTTCATTTTAATAGGAATTGTGCTGTGGTTGCGTAATAAATTTCCATGGCACTTCACTAAACAGAAATCATCTTGAAATCAATACCCAAATGGAGCGGACCCATCCCCTTGCGCAACCTGTTGTCTCAGCAAGAAGAGGAAAAGAGGAAAGAAAAACAACACACCATGATAAGATAAAGATCTTTGATCCAGATATGTGTTAGTCATTGCGTTTACAGGAAGATGACAAACGAGGGTATTCTTGCGCGACTTTACTCATGAAAAATGTATTGATGTCTTAAGCTCCTGCAATAAATGAGTATTTTTATCTTAGCAAATTATCTGAGTTCTTTCATCCTCTAAAGTGTTGTTAGAACAACAATGAATGTTTTTTGTTAATAAATATGACATATTTCAGCCAAAAATGCTAATTCATGCTGTTGTAAACACATTACTAGTAGGCTATTAAACAGCTTTTTCCCCACAGCTATTAGACTGCTAAACGAGAGAACGGGTTTTGAAATTTGAAATTGATTATTTATGTATTTTAGTGTATTTTAGTGTATATATATATATATATGTATATGTGTGTGTATGTGTATGTATATATATATATTTCACTGAATTACTGAGTGGTGGATGTGAGAAACACAATTTCGTTTTTATGTACACCATGAAAATGACAATAAAAGGAATCAATCAATCAATCAATCAATTTGATAGTATTTCCTCTGCGGAGTTAAAAATAATTTTTTAAGAACTGTCCCAGTCCCTATATTCAAACAATGGCAGTAGATAGTGACTCCACTTTCAAGCTTCAAAAACATTGTAAAGTATCATAAAAGTATCCATGCAACTTGTGGATCATATTCTAAGTTTTCTGAAGGCAAAGGTTTTTGGGTGAAAAGAAACATTATCCAGTCATTATTCAGTAAAAATCTTGATATCTGCTGTGCATTCTTGAAAGTGCAAAATAGATCCTTGTTTGCGAATTACACAAAACAAACAGGTTTTGGAATGACATGAGGGTGAGAAAATATTGACAGAATTGTAACTTTTTGGGTGAACTATTCCTTTAAGCCCTAACACCTAAGCAAAAGTAAAACCTCTATATGTTTATATTAACTAAATGCATTTACGGGACGCTTTTGAAATAATATCCAAAATTTGCCTACATATTTGCAAAATTTATGCATTGCTTATTGATGTAAATTCCAAGTAACTTCAAAATGGCAACCCTGAGGCTAACATAGCCAATTAGACGTGAAGCAAAGTATAGTGTTGAGAGAGTTTGATATGTGCGCTACTTCAGAATTGTTGCCAGGCCACGCAGCTACTGAGGCTGCAAGGGGGCAGCGTGAGGCCCGCTGACAGATGCTTTAAGGGAGCAGATCAGAAAGAGAAAGAGCAGACGTTTCTCTGGGGCCCACCCTAAGCCCTGAAGGTGTGTTAGTGCACACTCCATCCCTTTTGTGACTCCCAGCTATCTCAATCTTTATGCCCACCAGTGTAACCGAAGCCCAAAAAATGCACCCACAAAAAAACCCCTATGTGTCTTGCTGGTTTAAGCGTTAGGGATACCAGAGCTAACGAGCAGTCTGCAATGCAATCACATTCCACCACAATCTCTAACATTTTTGCAGAAGTTCTTTGTGGTAAATATAGAGTGCTAGATTTGTACAGTGGAACATAGGATATTTAATATTTACTTTGCATCTGCATATTTGTTTGACATCTCTGCAATTCATTTTCTGTTTTCATCCCACTTGAAGTCAGCACACCACATATTTAAATTTCTGTGATTGTTTGCCAACAGGGGGCAATGCATGCCTTTATCCAATGCAATGTAACACAATCCACTGCAATGCAATGTGGAAAGTTTGGAGTCAGCAAGAGACTGACAGCAAAACAAGCAGTTATTCTCTTTAGTCTGTGGCATTTAAGGTCATCACATTAGCCCTTAAGCAGCTTTTTATAACAACTGCTTACTCCTTTTCAAGTAGTCTTAATGAGAAGTTTGAAACTGATAGTTTATAGTGGATTTTATGAAGTCTACCAGTCCGTCTGTAACTTGGTTGGTATAGTCTTGTATAAAAACATTCATACATTTTTACGTATTGCTTAAATGCCCAAATATTGTGTGTTTACCCTCTCTATGATGGAGAGCTCAACATTTACTTTTGGAATATGTCTGTTCCTCCACCAGTCACTTACATCAGTCACATGCATCATGTTCTGAGCGTGCTCAATTAAAAAAATAGAAATAAATCGAACTCATAAATATTGTTTGTAAAATATGAGCCAGCTAAAGCTCAGGTATTTACATTAGGACTGTGGATTTGTGACCTGAGTTGGAGCAATGGCCATCCACTCACCCCTCAGCCCCTGTGGCCCTTAAGCTTCAAACCCCTCTTGACAAGTGAGAGAGTTCATGAGCCAGGTTAAGATGTCAGCGGGTACATGAGTTTAAGGAACGCTAACAGCCAAAGTGCACGCCACCATATCCCACACCCAGCTCTGGCCTCCCTCCCCCATTGTATTCCTGGAAGTTATTGACCTTTTGGAGCAGAGCAACAATGTGGTGGGTATGTAATATGTGCATAAATGAGAATCACAACACTTTAGATTCAGAATCAAGTAGCTTGATTGCTGTGGTAAAAAGAAGCTTTAAATTGCCAAAGTATGTATGTTATGTACTGTATACATACTGCATACACATACACATACACATACACATACTGTATAAACACAATGTAGACCTCTCTTTCACTCTCTGTTGCTAACTCTTTTTTTGTAATTGTCGATATACGTTTTGAATTTTAATGTAACAAAATCGTACGTCTAACCTCTTTTTTTATTTTCATTCACTCTTGCTCTTCTCTCTTGCTTTACTGCTGTTTCTCCACCACTGTATCACCAACAACCCTTTGCAACAAATATGTCCTCCTTGAAATTGCTGGCATGCCACTCGCAGATGTCTGTGTGGTGGGAGATAAATTAGAGTGAGTAGATGAGGGCGACAGCTGGGGGGTACTGTTTCACCAGATGTCCACTGGGTGATAACCCTCCGTCAGACATGAGCTGCTCTGGCCCCTCCTGCCCCTCAGACTCTGCATGTATTTGGGGTACATGGTAAATATTGTTTCTGCCATAATGACAGGGGGAGGAGCAGATGGAAGGAGGAGAGAGCTGAATTATCTTGGGCGAGACTTGCATAGCTTGAAACATTGCAGACAGAAATGATGGACAGTAGTCTCATAATTGACATTAATAACTTGGGTGGTGCTGATAGACAGGTGATTGTGTAAGTAGAATCACATCTGTAGAACTGATGTGGGGTGGGGTATAATTGTAAGTCTATTATTGGATGTATCTACTATAACGCTGTACCTCCCAACTCACACTGATAACAGGACCATGAGGTATCAATAAAAAATCCCTCGATTACTGTAGTAATATATTATACTGAAGATATTTTATGTGTTAATGTGTATTATAAACTTGTTTTTCTATTTTATTCCAAATCACTGAAAGGGTTCCAAAAGTATTTCCCCCTATTTTTATCAACATTACAAACTTTAATTTGAAGCAAAATGGTATTTGAAAATCAGACAAAAAGACAAAGGTACAACACTTTGTACTTAACATCTTTCATGAGGAAATTAACTACAACACCTTCGTGAAGCATTGTGAAATAAAAGGATGGAACAACACTAAACTATTGACTTTAAAGTTGTTTATTATGTAAGGAGTAATTGAAGATGGACCATTGAATTATTGAAAGATAATGTACACCCCGAGGTGGTAATGGGGCCATGATTCACAGCGGAGTTGCTAGTTTAAAAGCGTCAATTTAGAACTAGCAATGGAGGCTTGCACTGCTTTGCGTTCGTGCATTTTGTGTGTGTGTCCATGTGTGTGTGAGAGTGTGAGGGTGCTTTCCATTGATATAAAAAAAATATTCAGTTAATGTAGAAACTGTGATTTTGATGTGGTAACATGTATGGCACTTTGAAATGACTGAAATAATTTGCCAAAGTTATCTGGAACTTTTATGTTTCAAGACCTGGAACTACTTCATAGCCGTGTTTTTACTGGAAAATGTTTACTTATAACATCTGTACACCAGTCTGAATCAAGCATTCATCAGACCTGTGGTATTAATGTATTTTAATAACATTTTTAAATGTTACTGGAAAATATTCAGCTATATGCACATATATTAGGATGAGAGTATAGGGAGACCAACTTGATTTTGTAATTCGCAGTGCTTTGCTGCTGTTCTCTACTTGGTAGAAAGTTGCCTTTCAGGATCATGGGTGGTGTAGTTCTTCACCAGATATACCACTTATAAACACTTTAAACACAAAGAATTAAGTTTAAATAATGCAGATTTTAACAAAACATGAACAAACTCTGAGCTCACGGTAGATCTGTTTTTAAAGGTTTATAAGTTATCGTTAAAAATCTATTCCTCTGTGGAGCAAATGAATCAGATTTTACTTCGAAGCCAGACTGTTGTGCTCTACTGCGTTCAGTACTGATTTAGTGCAAATTCACATTTGTGGCATTACCTGATGCATTATTTCTTTAGTGAATATTGCATTAAAGGAACACAGACAGCTCTGCCAAATTAATTGTGTTACAGGAGCAACTAAGTTTTTGTGAATGCCACATAGAGAATCATTGCACAATAAACTCATGCAAAGAAAAGACTTACTACTAAACCAAAATGAAAAATACTTTTTAACTGCCAGACACACCTATATACTGTATGTTGTTTTCTATTATCTAGGCTAGGAAGAAAAACCCTGTGCAACACATGCAGGCATCCAAGTTCTGGTGTCATGTGACCTGTTGAAATTCATAGTGTTTTGATTGATGGCTTGCTTTTAATCTATTGTATATGAGACAATAATATGAACTGCACACACGCCATGACTAAGACTGTAATTGAGGTGGTGGAATGACACTAACTAACTGGTTCTCAGAATCCTCTGATTCCTTGTGACAGGTTTTGTTGGGGGAAAAAAGCTACATGGAGCAAGATACTATATATATATATATATATATATATATATATATATATATATATATATATATATATATACACTCACCTAAAGGATTATTAGGAACACCTGTTCAATTTCTTATTAATGCAATGATCTAATTAACCAATCCCATGGCAGTTGCTTCAATGCATTTAGGGGTGTGGTCCTGGTCAAGACAATCTCCTGAACTCCAAACTGAATGTCAGAATGGGAAAGAAAGGTGATTTAAGCAATTTTGAGCGTGGCATGGTTGTTGGTGCCAGACGGGCCGGTCTGAGTATTTCACAATCTGCTCAGTTACTGGGATTTTCACGCACAACCATTTCTAGGGTTTACAAAGAATGGGGTGAAAAGGGAAAAACATCCAGTATGCGGCAGTCCTGTGGGCGAAAATGCCTTGTTGATGCTAGAGGTCAGAGGAGAATGGGCCGACTGATTCAAGCTGATAGAAGAGCAACTTTGACTGAAATAACCACTCGTTACAACCAAGGTATGCAACTAAGCATTTGTGAAGCCACAACACGCACAACCTTGAGGTGGATGGGCTACAACAGCAGAAGACCCCACTGGGTACCACTCATCTCCACTACAAATAGGAAAAAGAGGCTACAATTTGCAAGACCTCACCAAAATTGGACAGTTGAAGACTGGAAAAATGTTGCCTGGTCTGATGAGTCTCGATTTCTGTTGAGACATTCAGATGGTAGAGTCAGAATTTGGCGTAAACAGAATGAGAACATGGATCCATCATGCCTTGTTACCACTGTGCAGGCTGGTGGTGGTGGTGTAATGGTGTGGGGGATGTTTTCTTGGCACACTTTAGGCCCCTTAGTGCCAATTGGGCATCGTTTAAATACCACGGCCTACCTGAACATTGTTTCTGACCATGTCCATCCCTTTATGGCCACCATGTACCCATCCTCTGATGGCTACTTCCAGCAGGATAATGCACCATGTCACAAAGCTCGAATCATTTCAAATTGGTTTCTTGAACATGACAATGAGTTCACTGTACTAAAATGGCCCCCACAGTTACCAGATCTCAACCCAATAGAGCATCTTTGGGATGTGGTGGAACGGGAGCTTCGTGCCCTGGATGTGCATCCCACAAATCTCCATCAACTGCAAGATGCTATCCTATCAATATGGGCCAACATTTCTAAAGAATGCTTTCAGCACCTTGTTGAATCAATGCCACGTAGAATTAAGGCAGTTCTGAAGGCGAAAGGGGGTCAAACACAGTATTAGTATGGTGTTCCTAATAATCCTTTAGGTGAGTGTATATATATATATATATATATATATATATATATATACACGTGTGTGCGTGTGTGCGCATGTATATATGGTTCTGTTCTAAGCTTCTTATCATATATCTTTGCATGGCATTTTTGATAGACCTGTTGGTCTTTCTTCATTTGTGTGAGGAGCCATGTTAGGATTGTGGCATGGGATCAACCAACATGCTGCCTGAATTTGTATATCTCTTTATATTTGTACATATCTGCAAAAACTGTCTGCTGTATTCCAGTGGGCAAAATTAGTGAGGTATATAGATTTTAATTACTCTCATTACTTTTTATTTCAGTTCTGTCATGACAACTTTCAGAATAAATTAAAGTTATTATAAATGAATATGACATATTGGTAGGTTTGGTCTTGCGAGCTAGCTGCTGCAAAACAAGTACGACGAATTGGTACAGCTAAAATATACAAAGACATGCTATTTTGAACATGTAAGACATGCTTCAGCTGCTTAATTAGCCACATACAATCTCCTTGAAGCAGATCTAGACAGGTGGTGCCAGGGAAGAGGAGTGTTTCAGGGAGAAACTCTCATAGCATGCTTCAGTGAAACTAGCTTAATAGAATACATGTTCAAAGGACCTATCGACTTGGCCATGTCGAGATTCATGACTCAACTAAGAATCATTATATTGACAAAAGTGAGCTTCAAAGATAACTTTAATTCAGTTTAAGAGCAATTTAAGAAAGAAAATTTGGATAATTAATTTCAAATTTGACAAAGAACGTGTGTATTTGCTCTCTGTTTTTTTGTTTTTTGATTGTGTTTTTGTTTGTTTGTTTATATATATGTGACCTTTGCACTCTCCTCCCACATTACATTTTTCAAAGAATGGCCATTGCTGTATTACTTAGTTGAAACTTTGTCTTAAAAAAACTTTTGGGTTAACTATTTCTTTAAGTTGGCTAAGAACTGGGACATTGAATGAACTGGTCCTCCACTCTGTTTCCAGCAGTGGAATAACTAAGGTGGTACTTCCATTTTTAATTCATAAGAGGTATTACCCATTGGCATGACACATTAGCATGGCATATTAGTTCTTGATTTGGCCAGGCTAAACTTCAGAATTAGACAAAGTGACACAGACCATAATACAGAGCTGTACTCTAAATCCAGCTGATGATGTGTTTATATCATATCCAATTAAAGGAATAATTCTCAACCTAAAAAAATTCCCAATCTACTTCCAAACCATCCTTAGAGTTTAGCCATATGAAAACCAATATATGCTGCCTGGAACACAGTATTGTTTGCACACGATTGATGCTTAATTATAGTTCTTTGTGAATGAAAGGTCATTTGAAGGAGATTGAAGAGCAGAGAAGAATGGATGGCCTTTATGAGACCGCTCTATGTCCTTTGGAAACATGTACATGTGCACACACACAAATATACAGACAAACTCTAACCCAGCAGCTGGTTGTCCTGATTGGCAAATTACGTTATCTCATAGGAACCTGGCCCACCTTACAGTGTGTGTGTTCATGCACACACACACACCACTATTACCTTCCTCTCACCCAGATCGGCTTTCATTCTCTTCCATGGTAGTGTAAATTCCTCAAGCCAAACCAATTAGAAAAACAGATTACATGGCCTTCGCATTTAACTCTACGAGTTAGAGTCCATGAGTATCCATTGCCGATGCGTCAATTGTGAACCAATAGAAATTAACTCAATCATTGTTAAACATGGTCACATCGACCTGCTTTAGAGATGACTCATGATGGAAATTTAACAATGTGAAATATGTGCCTTTTACTTTAAAGTAGCCACTGTGAATCAGTCATGCCAACAATATACATATTCATGTGGACACAGGCCAACAAAATTGCCAAAAGCAGCAGCTACAACTAATGTTTGGGTATTGTTTATCTTGTCAGTGAAGTCTGTTTCCATAACAACTGGAAAAAATGTGGATCAGGCCTTGATAGTCATGTAAGGCAAGTGACTTACAGTAACAACCTATTTCAATTAATCTTTGAAGAACAATGACATCATACTTCTATAGTCAATTGGAAATACACTTATTTGTTCTTGAAGCAGGCCTTTTTAGTCACACAGACCTTCAGCTAACTTTTCTGCTCAGTAAAATCTGTTAGCTGGCATTAAAGAATCCCTCTGAATAATCTCATCCTGTTTTATTTTTAAAGCCTATCCAGTAACAAAAGACACCTTAGAGCCTCTCTCAAATTACGCATGGATGTGTGGTAGCTCATGCACCCGGGATAAGGTGTCATTGAGATGCCACATTATGTACTACGCATACATCCATTTTAATGGGTTGAAGGGGGGAACCAATCACTCTTGTCACTCAGTTGCCTGGATACCAGTCTCCTGGTTGCTAAACACCAGGCCATAAGTTTTACATCATGAGCTATTTTTTTGAAAGTTAGAATATCAAAGATAAGGTTACCTCATAGAAGTGCTGAGCTGGAGACACCTGCTCAGATGTGTATAAGGGCTGTTAAAATAGGTCTCTCTTTACTGCACCAGGCCATAGAGTACATATTAACTCTGTCTGCAGTCCGAGGCAGTTGCTTATTTATATTGTACAAAAAGAAAAAGAATATGAACAATAGTTCTAGAACATGACTCTATACTCATTCAAATCCTTGCTCACATTTTGTCAACCAAAAATCCAGGCTTAATAATACTGTACAAGCTAGCAAGATAATTCAAGGTCATCTCATTATCATTCATAGACAGTTGTATGGAACGTTTACATAATGTTTATGCGTACATTTTTGTACATTTAGATAGACACTGAAATGTACAATATCAACATATTCAGAGCATCAAAAACCATTTTTTGAACCCCCAAAAGAATTCTTAAGCACTTTTATGGCTCTAAAGTTCAAACATAATAGGGTTTTTGATTCAGATTCTGTCAATACAATGTCATTGTACATATTAGTGTCTATGCAAACATGTAAACATTTTAGATTTACACTTAATATGTATCCACAAACAAAAATGTAACGCTGTTGGATTAGGTAAATAGAAAGCGAAATGCAGGATAATTTCAGATAATAATAGGCAGACAAAAAGTTTGGGTGGATCAAAAGCAAAGTCAATTTCAGTGATTGATTGATTACTTGTGTGTTGTTTGTGTTTTGACATTTTAAGTCTGAGATCTGAGGCTCAAAATGACTGTTGTTTTTGGGGGGGTTGCTGGCATGAACTTTGTGTCATGTTTACAAAGTATTTTCCCTCTATGAATTACCGTAAAGGATGCTGGAGAGACTGAGGGTATAATAAACAAAGTCCAGAAAAACCTGTTTAAACAAGAACGGTGACTTTCCTATATGTCATAGTGTATGCTCCATATAATCAGTGGAAATGTGTTTTTGTTTTTTACTTTCAACAAACAGCTGTTGAATAAATGATAATTAACAATAATGATCTTATAATGATATAGTAATGTACTGTAATTAGTCAAAAAAATTTAGCTTACAGAGCCCTTGTGAATACTATCATGCATGTACATGATCCTTGTTAATATTCACTTCCTCTTAACTTTTGCAAACTCTGCAGCCTTCATTGAACTGAACTGTTGTTATTAAATTGGCATAGACAAAAGAACAATTGGAGAGGTGAAAAAAGGAATAGAAGTGTGTTTTCCACATGACTTTTGCACCTGTTTAGGTAAAACTCTAATATTGCACGATATTGTTGACAGGATGTCAAAATCGCTCGCTTTTTTCAGATTTTCCAAACTTCCTCACAGTGGCAAAGAAATTCCTGCACACACTTTTCTATGCTTTATAATCAATGCGCAGTTTTCTAGCGCAAGATATGAGCAAACATCCTAATTAAACATCTGAGGAATAATTACATCGTAAATCCTAACCATACTGATACCAAAATTGTGTCATACTTTTGAAAACATTTTAAAAGAATTGACAGTAATAAGAAATAATTTAGGTATACTCCTAAATCTAACTCTTACAGAACTGAGTCCAAAAACAGTGTTATTTCACTTAATTCTTTGTATATATAAAAGGAAATAACTAACACACCAACCTCCTGTAAGATCATGATGTCTAAAAGCAGCATTTGTGTACAGTTCAGGAATATTCAAGTTTTGCAGCTGCTGCAAGACCTGCTTTTTCTTCATGCTTTCATAAGGATAAATAATAATAATAATTGTTTTGGTTGTGGACTAACAACTTGTCCTAGATGTGACTAATATTATTCAGCAATAATCCTAAACCAGTTTATCACTATTAAGCCAATAGACGATTGAAAAAAGAAAAAGATATAGAAAACAAATCTGGTTCCCACCAAAAGTTGTCCTACTGGATTACTCAAATTTGGCATTTCGCCTTTTTACTGATAGCCACCAGCAACAGGAATTTTCCCATGAATGGTGACACAACTGATTTTAGGTGGAGAAGTCACTGTGACAAAAGTGAGCTAAGGGTAGCGTAATTCACAACGTGGGAAACTATTTTTCTTTGTCTATATAGTTTTATACCTGCACCTAAAAAAAGGTGCAGGAACCTGTATTAGGCTATTTCTTTAATGTCATTATGCCAGAAGTGGATTTTATTATGATGCTTTACGTTATTCTTTCAGAAATGTGAATCATCTACACTGTAAAATCGAATTAGTTGGCCTTACTTAGATATTTCAAGGCAATCAGTTCTAAGTTAACATACTTATTTCGCTCAAGTAAACTTAATGTTAACTACTTATAAGTAAACTGAACTCATTTGTGATTAAAGAAAGTAAGATTCATTGTTTTTATTTAAATATTTAAATGGAGTTAAAGCACGTCTTGTACAGTAGAAAGCTTCTGATAGTCAGTAGGTCGTGAGCCCCTGCACGTGTTAAGAGTTAGTTTTGTCACACACAGTTTTTGTGCTGTTTCTTAAAAATAATTGGATAAACAAGGATGGATTGTGTGCGTGTGTGTGTGTGTGTGTGTGTGAGAGAGAGAGAGAGTGAGAGAGTGAGAGTCAGAGAGCATGAGATCACCTGTTGCCACTCCCAAGCAGAGATGCTGTCAGCTTTCTGAAGTTCAGCTTTCTCAGTGGAAAAATAAATTCCAAGCGGGTGTATTTCTCCCTATTTTGCAGTTTATTTCACTAAATAAACTGCAATGTACTCCGTCATTTTAAACTGCACCCATTGTGTAATTAATCAGTTTGTTGTGTCTCTCAGCTGTGATGAGCCATAATGTTGAAGTTGTTAGTTTAAAACCGTTTGAAGCTATTTCCTAGCTTTAGTAGTGTAGTAATACAAGCGATCATGAAGAGCTGTTGCATGTAAACAGTGGCTGACAGATTCACTTCACATCACTGGCTCATATTACATACAAAAATGATCTTTTGCCACCACTTGTTGGCTAACATGTGTAATGTGAAAAAAAAGACAAACAGTAGCTCTTAACACATATGAACAGCACGAACTTAAGCGGAGTGATACACAGCGGAGCGAAACGTTGGAGTGCTGATGGTGTCAGACCATCAGTGCTCATGGATCTCTCGTCCAATCAGATTCGAGGACCATAACTAACTGTTTTGTGTATATATTTTATTTATTTATTTATTTATTTTTATCTGCAAATGAGCTTCATTTCTGATGGTTATACTTGGATTTAATTTAAGTGCAAATATGACGATTAATGCAGAATTATTTTACAGTAGTGGAGTAGTGTAGATGTAGGTACGTCCTTCTCATCTGTGTCACTGCTTGCATGTTGATAGCAGACATGCTGAAGAAGTGTTGTCCATGGAAAAGCGCTTTAAAGCTGCAAGTAGCAAAGTTTAAAAATCTTGTTTAAGTGCTGCGGTTGATTGACAGGTGGAACTTTCAACCTAGAAGTCCTTGATTTCACCAAAAATTCACGGGTCACACCTGCCCGTAAAGGTGGCGAATACATCACATGGGTTTTTAGGCGGCATGTGGAGATGGCGCAGTGGTAGATCCAACCTCGCTAGGAGGTGGGAGTTGCTACAGCACGGTGACCGTAGGGAGGCTGGAACTGCCTAAGGAAGACGCAGGTCCACTCGTAAGGGGACTGTACCACGGAAAATACACACAGGGGGAGTCTGTGTAGGAGTCCTGTCCTGCGGAGCACCTATTCCAGTACAGGGTAGATTAAGTACCCACAGTGGATTGGGTCGGCGAGTTCCTCCGCTGAACTGGCAGGAACCTTGGCCACGTAGCCCGGTCACGATCTTAGGATCACAAACGTGTCTGCTGGACCGAACTCCAGGCAAGTGTCACTAACAGAGAATGCTTGCAGGTCTCTGAAGGCCCGAGAGGACCACTAAGAGGTCCCATGAGGGGAACAGGCTTGGCTGGGAGGGATTTAACCTCCAGGCGCCTCTTAGGAATCTGATAATTAAGTCGTGCTTACCCAAAGACTTGCCGTCTACTGCGTCATGGTGGGCCGTGATGGCAGCGACATACACCTTTAGGGTGGAAGGGGACAGCTTCCCCTCCAGCCTCTCCTGCAGAAATAAGAGCACTGACTTAACTGCGCACTTCTGTGGGTCTTCAGCCCGGGAAGAACACCAATTTGCGAACAGGCACCACTTGAGGGCATAAAGATGCCTGGTAGAAGGGGCTCTGGCTTGGCTGATTGTGTCGACGACAGCAGGTACCGCGTCCCGTCCAGGGGCCAGACATTGAGGGTCCAGAAGTCTGGGTGCGGATGCCAGAGTGTGCCCCGTCCCTGAGAAAGAAGGTCTTTGCTCAAGGGAATTTGCCAGGGAGGAGCTGTCACGAGGAGTACAAGGTCCGAGAACCAAGCCTGGGTGGTACCCGGCGTACCCGCTGCCATCCCCAGATCGCCTCCATCGCCAGTCGCATTCTCCTCAATACCGTGGGAAGAAGGAACAATGCAGGGGGCGGCTGGAGTGGCCTGCTTTCTATTGAAACCGAGTCACGACCGCAACGTTGCCATGGTCATGCCCTCGCAGTGAGAGCATGAACCATCCACAAATGCTGCCTCGGTGTGATCGCTGCCCAGACACACGAGACAATGCCTGTGGCCGTCTGAAGTGGAGAGCTCTCTACCGCATCCAGGAAATACATAGGGGCGGAATGGCATCTTTATAAAGACGTGTCCTGAAAAGGACGTTTAACACCACTGTGTATTGCTCTAATAGAGGAAAAACACTCTTTTAAAAGAAATATCACTCTTTTAATTATTCTCTGTGCTGTCGAAGCGCCCAGGGGCAACTGCACTGCTGTGCAAAGGAAGGAGAAAGCCGCTGTAGTGCACCGTAGATCCAACAACAGAGATTGAGTAACATTAGCTGATTACTGCATACAAGAGACGAGGTAATGATCCGAGATGTCATCACTTTGCTGCAGAATTTCTATATTATCAACATCAACTCCATATGACAGAAATAAATCTAGCGTATGATTATGGCAATGAGTTGGTCCTGTTACATTTTGTCTGACTCCAAGAGAGTTGAGAATATCAATAAATGCTTTTGTCTTTGGGTAATCCCAATGTATAATTTTCATTATCTATGTTGATGTTGAAGTCACCAACATTTAAAGCTCTATGTACAGTAACTACAAGATCTGATAAAAAATTTGCAAATTCACCAAGGATATCAGAATAAGGCCTGAGTGATCTATACATTGTAGCAAGGACAAAAGCAAGAGAAATGAAAGATTTATATCTGATGGTGTCACATTAAGCATTATTAGTTCAAAAGACTTACATTTATATCCTGTCCTCTGAGTAACACCAAAAACTTCACTGTAAATTGTAGCAAAACCTCCTCCTTGACCCTTCAGATGAGGCTTATGTTTATAACAATAACCTGGGGGAGTAGATTAATTTAAACTAATATATTCATCTGGTTTAAGCAAGGTTTCAGTCAAACAGAGCGCAACCAATCGATGATCTGTAATCATTTAATTAACAATTAGTGCTTTGGTAGGAAGAGATCTAATGTTTAGTAGCCCTATTTTTATATGATGTGTATCTTTAATTTGTTTGTTTTGTTCAAGTTTGACCTTAATCAAATTTTTTCTAAATGATTTAGTGAGGGTTTTGTGTTTGGTAATTCGGGGAACAGACACAGTCTCTATGAGATATCTAGGAGATACTGTCTCTATGTGTTGTAGTTTATGAGACATGTGTGATGTCTCAAGGCAGCTAGCAGACGTTCGGATTAACCATTTTGTCTGCTTCCTGACCTGGGCCCCAGTTTGTCACTAAGACTATTAGCCAAATTACTAGAGATGAGTAATTCCACTTTCCCTGGAGGGATGGAGTCCGTCTCTCTTTAGCAGGTCAGGTCTACCCCAAAAACTCTTCCAATTGTCTATAAATCCTATTTTATTCTTCAGACACCACTCAGACATCCAGCCATTCCGTGACACTAATCTACTATAAACCTCATCACCAAGATAAGCAGGTAGGGGACTAGAGCATATTACAGTGTCTGACATCGTTTTTGCAAAGTCACACACCTCTTTAACATTATCTTTAGTGATATCCAACTGGCAAAGCCGGACATCGTTAGTGCCGACATGGATAACAATTTTAGAAAATCTACGTTTAGCATTAGCCAATACTTGTAAATTTGATTGGATGTCAGATGCTCTGGCACCCGAAATGTAATTAACAATAGTGGCTGGAGTCTCTATTTCCACGTTCCTTACAATAGAATCACCAATAACAACGGCTCTTTCAACATGATTCCCAGTGGGTGCATCACTGAGTGAGGAGAATCGATTGGAAGCCCTAACAGGAACGGGAGAGTGGTGTCTCTTTGCTGAGTGAGTATGCCGTCGATACATCACCTAAATGCCTTGCTTCATGAGCTCTACAGTCGGAACCAAAGTGTGTATGTTGCTCTCTATTCTACTCGAATCTGAAACAGTATCTACCGGTTTCTCTTTCTCACTGGTCTCCACTAGCATTCGGATGCAAGTCTCTAACTCATTAACCTTCACCGTCAGCCTGACTAATTCCTTACATTTATCACATGTGAATCCCTCACTGCTGATGGAGGAGGCTATTGTAAACATGTGACATGCAATGCAGGAAGAAATAACATGAGCGGATGCCATGACTTACTGCAAATTGTTTGTTGTTGTTGGTTGTTCTTGAGCGGTGAGGGTTTGAGATTGATGTGAATCCCTCACGCAATTGTTTGATGTTGTTGGTTGTTCTTGATAAGCGGTGCTTTGAGATTGATGTAATAATCTGTGTAACAGAGGGGGAAAATGGGTGCGTGCTGAAAAATTCACACAGTTTAATTGCGTTAAATTTTAATAATATGAGGGGAAACCCGATGCGCATTCAAAAATGGCACATGTTAAGGATTAAAGGTTGAAAACAGATATATAAGCAATGCTATAAAAAACTAGCAGGCAACAAACACAGACTCTAGCTAGGTTCCAGAAACAACAGGTAAAATACACGCAGATGAAACAGTAGAAAAGAGGAAAAAACTGAAACGTGGTAAAATAACAAAGGATATAACGATGAACGATGAATGTTTGAGAATAAGAATAAGCAATGCCAAGCAGCCTAAGCAGGCTACAATAACCAGCTATAAAAACTCTTGAAGCCTGTTTTTTTAGCACACAAAAAAGTATAACATTTGGGTGACAACATTAAATTGTACTTACATATGACATAAAAATACTAAACTAAATAAAACCTATATTCATTGAAACACTGAACATAGATAAATTCATACTAAATCTAGAAAACTGCGGAGGACCAAAGTTCCCCGTCTGTCGCTCACTTCGACGTTGTGTCAAAAAAGCGACACTAGGGGTCTCTCTTGAGCACCGAATATGCCTCTGATCTATGAAAAAAGGCCAATGAGAAGTTGGCAGACAGTATTTGCATACCCTGGTATAAAGGTGGGGAAATACGTCTAGTTCATTCAGAAATTTTCATCGGAGCCGACAGTCGTTTATGCAGTCAGCTACGAGTCACACACCTGTTCCTCTTCCTCTGAGCTGATTCTGCTGTTGGATCTACGGTGCACTTCAGTGGCTTTCTCCTTCTCTGCACGGCAGTGCAGTTTGCCCCTGGGCGCTTCGACAGCGCAGTTAAAAAAGTTATTTTCTCTAAAATAGTTAGTTTCTCTAAAAGAGCAAATACACAGCTGGCGTTGAACGTCCTTTTCAGGACGTGTCTTTTTAAAAACGTCTTTCCTCCTCTGTGTTGTTTCTGGGTGCGGATGATTTCTCCCCACCTCTGACGGTCATAAAAGTTGCCTCGTATACCTGGGCTGCAATCACACGCAGGCAGCGTTTTATGAATGGTTCTGCAACCGCAGAGAACTCAGTGTGAGAATATAACCATGGCAGCATTGCGGTCACGGCTTAAATTTATCATGAGAGAAAGCCACTTCAGCCGCCCCCTGCCCCTCGCCTACTTCCTAAGGGATTGGGGCAGGCACCGCGGGCGATGAAGGCAATTTGGGGATAATGACGGGCTCCATTCGCCGGGTAAATCCTCTCGAACCATCCGCCTCCCCGGCACGCTTGCTTGCTTCTGTCCGAGCTCGGGATGAGTGCGGCCCACTTCACAGCCTGCCACCTTCAGGTCTGCTCACCCAGTCTGAGCCTGACGCACAGAGGTTCGCTATGCTTTCCCGGGGTACCGCGAGCGTGAGGCTGGACCGGAAATCGTCTCTTACTCAAAGACGCTATAGAGCCTGTCCCTCCAACCGAGATGAAGAAAGGTCCCTACAGCCCTTACTTCATCGTACCCAAGAAAGGCGGCGGCTTACGACCAATCTTGCACTCCCGTTCAAAATGCTCACACAAGACACATCCTAACTTGCGTCTGGCATCTAGATTGGTTCGCAGTGGCAGACCTGAAGGACGCGTACTTCCACGTCTCAATCTTGCCTCGACGTCGACCCTCTCTATGGCTCGAGTTCGACAGCCAGGCATATCAGTACAAGGCACCCCCCCTTCGGCATGTCCCAGGTGTTCAGGCACCTCAGCCGTTTAGGGCCTCAGGTCAATCGGGAAAAGAGCTAGCTCGCCCTGGTTCAGAGCGTCTCTCTTCTCGGCGTGGAGTTAGACTCAGTCTCAATGTCAGTGCGCCTCGCCAACGAGCGTGTGCAGTCAGTGCTAAAATGCCTCGTTGCCTTCAGGCCGGGCACAGCGGTCCCTTTAAAACCTTTCCAGAAGCTCCTGGGGCATATGACATCCTCCACAGCATATGAGACTGCCTCAGCACTGGCCCCTGGACTCGAGTCATGAGACGAGTATGGCGCTGCTGCACGCACCGTGTGATCATCACTGCCGCCAAACGTCAAAACCCTGGACAGACCTCTGCTTTCTCCGGACAGGAGTCCCCTTGCAGCAGGTGTCCTGACGCGCCCTGGTGACGACTGACACCTCCAAATTGGGTTCAGGCACCGTGAGCAACGGACACGCAGAATATTCCCGTTGGAAAGGGGCATCGCTGCGCTGGCACATCAGTTGCTTAGAGTTGCTGACTGTTTTCTTTGCCCTGCGGAAGTTCGGGATAAACATGTCCTAATCAGGTCAGACAGCACCACCGCAGTAGCGTACATATGTCATGCTCCCGCCACATGTCACAACTCGCCCGTCATCTCCTACTCAAGTCGCTGCACACCACTCACATCCCCGGCAACCTCAATGTGGTAGCGGACGCGCTGTCACCACAACGCTTGCCCAGTGGAGAGTGGAGGCTTCACCCCCAGTCAGTCCAGCTGATTTGGGAACGATTAGGCAAGGCCCAGGTAGACCTGTTTTCCTCCCGAGAGACCTACCCACTGCACTGGCACACAGCTGGCCCTCGGGGCTGTGCAAGTACGCATTTCCCCCAGTGAGCCTTCTTGCACAGGTGCTGTGCTTGGTCAGGGAGGACGAGGAACAATTCACCCTAGTGGCTCCCTACTGGCCCCCTCAGGCCTGGGTCTCGGACCTCGTACTCCTCGTGACAGCCCCT
This sequence comes from Moxostoma hubbsi, assembly GCA_032164185.1. NCBI lineage: Eukaryota > Metazoa > Chordata > Actinopteri > Cypriniformes > Catostomidae > Moxostoma > Moxostoma hubbsi. Next base: position 22,583,589 of record JAVLUX010000017.1, read on the forward strand.
CCCTGGCGAATTCCCCTGAGGAAAGACCTTCTTTCTCAGGGACGGGGCTCCCTCTGGCATCCGCACCCAGACCTTTGGGACCTCCACGTCTGGCCCCTGGACGGGATGCGGAAGATCTAGCTGGTCTACCACCTGGCGTCGTAGACATGATCAACCTAGCCAGAGCCCCCTCTACCAGGCAACTTTATGCCCTGAAGTGGCGCTTGTTTACAGATTGGTGTTCTTCCCAGGCTGAAGACCCACAGAGGTGCGCAGTTAGGTCAGTGCTCTTATTTCTGCAGGAGGGGAGGCTGTCCCCTTCCACCTTGAAGGTGCATGTGGCTGCTATCGTGGCCCACCACGACGCAGTAGATGGCAAGTCTTTGGGTAAGCACGACTTAATCATCAGGTTCCTAAGAGGCGCCCAGAGGTTAAATCCTCCCAGGCCAATGGAGGATCAGTTTCAACATTGAGAACTAGATTCAAAATGGAGGATTAGACAATAAAGGGCAGAGCTAATGATTATTTGAATGTGGAGGGAAAGAAAGATGGCTGGATCAGATCCAGGTGATGGAGCTAAAACCACATGGGGGTGGAAATGAGCAGGCACACAAAGGAACTGACAATTTAGGCAGGAGAATTTGAAAACACCATCCTGAGTCGGACTTAAACCGCTGTGCTACTCACTCCGTGAATTTCAGTGAGTGTGAGAGAGAGAACGAACGAACAAACAGGGGTGCATACAATTTAACTGAGGATAAACGCTCTTAACAGTGGGATCACTAGTTCAGATCACTCAATAAACAACATTTCTACACAGCAAAACAGCAATCAGAGTTAAACATACAAGATTATACTCAAAACATCAAACATTCTACATCAAATATACGATTTAGTTGTACAAGAAAAGTCACAGTTTCTAAACAAAATCTGCCCAGATATCCAGCCTTACTTGGGAAATCCTGTGTGATTTCAGCAGGGTTGTCAGTTTGAATTCCTGTTGCATTGTGCGGTCAGGAGAAAATGATCTGGAATTGGTCTTTTGTCTTACGCTCATCAGCGAAAAGACGCGTCTCTGCTTTGTTCCTCGGGTCCGGTGATGGAGAGAAATGCAGGCAATGGTCAACGTTGATAGAAAACAATGGAGAAGTGAAGCTGGTCGCCTTTCTGTTTTATAAATAAATTAAATGTTGTCTTGCAGAGATGGTCCTGGCCAACCAGTGCGACGGGTGGGGAAGTGAAAGCCACGCATCCAAACTCCATGCGAGCTCTCATTTTCGACGTACCGGGTGAGGCTTCACAGCAGGGTGGGGCAGGTAGTGTGATGTTGGGAGGCAAAAGCACGTCCTGAGGCTCTGTTGCTGAGAGAAGTCTCGAAACACTTACCTTCGCACACCCGGCAGGGGGCAGGTTAGTGACTGAAGAGGAGGTCCCGTGTAGGCGTCCTCTGGACTTGTCAGAACTGGCTGGCCGGGGGGCAGCAGCCGTGGGTCTGGAGGCGGGGGGTCCGCGTCTACCTTGTTATTATTTGAACTGAGGATTGTTCTACCAGCCCTCCACCATGGGACGGAGTGGTCTGTCTACCAGATCCGGAGCAATCATCTTGTTCCCTGGGTCATCTGCCTCAGGAATTTTTGGGAGCCTTCCAGGTCCTCAAGGTCGTTTGGGAGACGGAGGCATGCGCTTCCTGCAAGTGCTCGACGCTGGGGCTGAGAGCTGGGCCCAGGTTGGGGCAGAGCTGCCTGTTGTCTGGAAGCTGCAGGAGGATGCACTTTTAGAGAAAATCCTCATTTGCTTTGCGTCTCCCTCTCTGCGTGCCCACTGCACATGTGATAGAGGGAGAGAGAGCACACGCTCTTATTCAAGTGACCACGAGAACAAGGACTTGTTTGATAAAAACATAAAACAAGTAACTCTGAACAAACACTTTGATATTCACAATAAATAAGTCTGAAAATGTCTGTTTGTATCTCAGTTTCAGTGAACTTCTTTACATTCACTTTATATGTTCGCTGATGAAGTTTGTTTGAGGTGGATACAGTTTGATATAGATATACATAACACACTCTGACTTTCAAGAAACAGGAAGAATTCCCATTTTATAATAAATACATAATTATATGCGTAGGTCATTTGTGTTGTAGGGATTTACAGGCCGATTTCAGATGTAAATTGGTGATTGAATGACTAATGTTTACTCACTGAAATGAGATGATTTCCTGTTAAGTCAATTGCAACATTGAAATTATGTTTGGGCATAGCAATATGGCAGCGCAGTGGCTTCACAGTAATGACATCATGAGCAATCCAGTTCTTTGTTATACAGTATATCAGTGCTCAAAGCTCATGTTTAAAGCAATATTCTGGGTACAGAATCAATTGCCAGCATTTGTGAGCTCAATTGCCAGCATTTGTGGCATAATGTTGTTTACCACAAGAAATAATTTTGACTTGTCCCTCCTTTTCATAAAAAAAAATACAAAATAAAAGCAGAAATAGAGGTCACAGTTAAACACTTAGAATGGAAGTGAATGGGGGCAATTTTTGGAGGGTTTAAAAGCAGTCGATTTAACACATTAATTCAGTGCGATTACTTATATAAAAAATAACATGTTAAAAACATTTACACATTTAATCATGCCCCTGGACTGTAATAAGGAATATTCCTACCATCGTAGCAACTTGAACAAGCTTGAAGTACCAACTATTTTCTCCAGGTGGCAGTAAGCGAAACATCAGCTGTGCAGGCAACATGAAGCTTATACCAAGAAAATACTCAGGCTGCGTACAAAACCAAAGGTAGCTGTCTTGTTGCCTTGCTGCCCTATCAGTCAATGACTCAACAGACAGCATCTGCGTACGAAGGTACCTCTATAAACTGGTTTCGGACAGCCTACTGGGGCAGCATAATGTCACATCAATGCTAGGATACCAGGAACTGATTAACACCATCTGGTGTCCACTAAAGGTAACGCATCTGTTCATTCTGTCCAACCGAACCACAATGGTATTAGTTATTAATCTAGAACAGTGGTTTCCATCCCTTTTCCTGGAGGGTTTCCAATTCAGGTCTAACCAATTCATCCGCTCATTAGTGGAGTCTCCACTAATGAGCGGATGAGTTGAATCAGGTGTGTTTTATTAGGGAGATATCCAAAATATGTAGCATTGGGGGGCTTCCAGGAACAGCGTTGGAATCCACTGATCTAGAACAAAATCAAGAGAGTTTTAGGGATAATCAAGTATATATTTAGTAACTATAATACTACTTTCTTGCATGAAATTCAATCTAAAGTTGGAAAAAGTGAATAAGAACATACATTTATTCACATATTGGCTATCAACTGCCTACGGCTACCTTTTGTTTTTCTTCAGCTCAACCATTGTGGATCCGCACACACAGAATTGTGGGATTTCATAGGCAGCGAAGGATACATGTATGCTGCCATCAAACATTTTTTTGAAGGTATCTCAGTAGACAGGATATGACACAAACATTGGATTCAGACATGCCTTGGTCACTTCCTACCTCCTTATACAGCCTCCGAAGGCAGGATTTTTCCTGGTTTCGGACACAGCCATAGTTACCAACAGCAGATAGACAAAAGAAAGCACAAGATAAGAATGAGTTGGCATTCAACACAGCTTGACAGAAAGCAAATCCGAATGCAGGGATCTCAAGACATGTTGTTCTAAGTTTCAAACTATGTTTAACTTGACACAGCAACCTAACAACACTGCATTTATGATGCAACGAACCCAGAGTGAGACGTTTCAACAGCATCCGTCTGACACATGTGTACACTGATACATCCCTAGAAAAGCACTAATAATAGCCTAATCTAAGACAGACTGATTAATTGTTTAATGAATTATGATCTGCATGAACTTATGAATTGCAAAATGGATTGCTGTGAACTGTGGGCCAATGATATGGCTTATGTTCAATAATGTGGAAATAAACAATACATTATATTGCCTTCGAAAGCAAAATTTGATTTGTCTTTTTTTAATGCTTTTCCTGACTGCCACAATCATTTATTGCATTTTAATAATTATTATATTTGAATATTTTTTTATAAAATATTTTATTTATAATATGAATTATTGTAATTTGAGGGGCCTGTGCTGCCCCTGGAAAGATGCTGCCCTGGGAGGCTGCCCATGTCACCCATACCTAAATCCTCCCCTGCTTGTGGCTATACTTTTGAAACAGTGAGTATTTTATTGTTTATGGATTGGACCCATTCACTTCCATTGTTAGTGTCTCACTGGAACCCATTATGAACCATGGTTATCAATATATAAAATATAATGTAATATAATATAATAATTAAATTAAATTCAAGGGACATTTATTAATTTACTATTTTATTAAATTTATTATTTTAATTATTAATTGTTATATTTCATAATTTTTAACTATTCAATTATGTATTTAATAATACATTTAATTTAAATAAATGTAAGTAAAAATCACAGAAAATCACATGCTTTTGTATCAAACACTGCTGAAAGCTATTTGGTTTGTTAATTGAAGATTTACATTGTCTTGGTGTTTGTTTTTGAGTTGCCACAGTATGCAATAGAATGTCTTAAGGTCAATATTAGGTCAGAAATTGCACAAAAAAAAGAAACAGCTTTCTCTTAGAAACTTGTCAGTCAATCATTGTTTCGAGGAATGAAGGCTATACAAGATTTCATACAAAGGTGTACACTACAGTCTTCAAAGACAAAGGACAACTGGCTCTAACAAGGACAGAAAGAGATGTGGAAGACCAGATGTACAACTAACAAGAGGATAAGTACATCAGAGTCTCTAGTTTGAGAAATATGCACCTCATATGTCTTCAGCTGAAAGCTTCATTGAATTATACCTGCTCAACACCACTTTCATGTACAACAGTAAAGAGAAGACTCAGGGATGCTGGCCTTATGGGAAGAATTGCAAAGAAAAAACCACTTTTAAGGGGGCCTGGGTATCTCAGCGAGTATTGATGCTGACTACCACACCTGGAGTCGCGAGTTCGAATCCAGGGCGTGCTGAGTGACTCCAGCCAGGTCTCCTAAGCAACCAAATTGGCCCAGTTGCTAGGGAGGGTAGAGTCACATGGGGTAACCTACTAGTGGTCGCTATAATGTGTGGTTCTCTCTCTCTCTGTGGGGTGCATGGTGAGTTGTGCGTGGATGCAGCCAAGAATAGCGTGAAGCCTCCACACTATGTCTCCATAACTCTTTGAAGTATTTATTTTGTAAAAAAAAATTACAATTATAATTCTAATAGTATTTCCTCTTCTGTCACTCACTCGACATTGTGTCGAATGTAGTGGCACAAGGGGTCTATCTTGAGAGCCTTGCGTGCCTTTGAACTTGAGAAAAGGCCAATGAGAAATTGGCAGACAGAATTTGCATGTCCCGCCCCCGGAAATACGGGAATAAAGGGAAGCGGGCGTGCATCTGTCAGTCAGATTTTTTCTTCGGAGCCGAGCAGTTGTGCAGCAGCAAGCTGAAGTTCACTACTGTTCCACTCACCTCTGTTGGCAAAGCACTGCTGTTGGATCTACGGCTCATTACCATGGATGTGCTGCAGGAACTGCACTCTGCCACCAACCTCGCTCTCAGAGCCATGAAGGTCACAGCGCAGGCACTTGTGCAGGCGATGGCCACCCTCGCGGTCCAGGAATGCCACCTCTGTCTAATCATGGTCAGATGTGCGACGTTGACAAGGCCTGTTTTCTCAACACCCCATCTCTCAGCTTGGCCTCTTCAGCGACACCGTCGACGACTTCGCCCAGCAGTTTTCTGCGGTAAAGAGGCAGACGGAGGCTATTTCTCACATCATGCCACTGCGCTGCCCCAGCGCAGCCTGTGCCCCGCCTGCCCACCGAGGGTGTTTCCCTGCGTCCACACAACAGGCAGCTCCGCCTCAACCCAGGCCCAGCCCTCAGATCCAGCGCTGAGCACCCCGAAGGCAGTGTACGCCCCCGTCTCCATGACCCCTCTAGGACCTGGAAAGCTCCTAAGCGCTCCTGAGACGGAAGACCCAGGCAGTCAGAGGTTCGCTCCGGAACTGGTATCAGGACCAGTCCGTCCCCCGGTGAAGGGCCAGGAGGACAATCCTTATTTTCCTTGCAGTACCCACATTCTCTATAAAAGAGTGATTTACTCATTCCATGGGTCATCCAGCTGCTGCATGCCTTTCTCACGGCACCCCGGATCCAAAATCAATATGTAGCGTTGGGGGGCTTCCAGGAACAGCGTTGGAAACCACTGATCTAGAACAAAATCAAGAGAGTTTTAGGGATAATCAAGTATATATTTAGTAACTATAATACTACTTTCTTGCAAGAAATTCAATCTAAAGTTGGAAAAAGTGAATAAAAACATACATTTATTCACATATTGGCTATCAACTGCCTTATCGGCTACCTATTGTTTTTCTTCAGCTCAACCATTGTGTATCCGCACACACAGAATTGTGGGATTTCATAGGCAGCGAAGGATACATGTATGCTGCCATCAAACATTTTTATGAAGGTATCTCAGTAGACAGGATATGACACAAACATTGGATTCAGACATGCCTTGGTCACTTCCTACCTCCTTATACAGCCTCCGAAGGCAGGATTTTTCCTGGTTTCGGACACAGCCATAGTTACCAACAGCAGATAGACAAAAGAAAGCACAAGATAAGAATGAGTTGGCATTCAACACAGCTTGACAGAAAGCAAATCCGAATGCAGGGATCTCAAGACATGTTGTTCTAAGTTTCAAACTATGTTTAACTTGACACAGCAACCTAACAACACTGCATTTATGATGCAACGAACCCAAAGTGAGACGTTTCAACAGCATCCGTCTGACACATGTGTACACTGATGCATCCCTAGAAAAGCACTAATAATAGCCTAATCTAAGACAGACTGATTAATTGTTTAATGAATTATGATCTGCATGAACTTATGAATTCCAAAATGGATTGCTGTGAACTGTGGGCCAATGATATGGCTTATGTTCAATAATGTGGAAATAAACAATACATTATATTGCCTTCGAAAGCAAAATTTGTTTTGTCTTTTTTTAATGCTTTTCCTGACTGCCACAATCATTTATTGCATTTTAATAATATAAATATTTATAATATGAATTATTGTTATTTGAGGGGCCTGTGCTGCCCCTGGAAATATGCTGCCTTGGGAGGCTGCCCATGTCACCCATACCTAAATCCTCCCCTGCTTGTGGCTATATACGTCGATGACTTCGCCCAGCAGTTTTCTGCGGTAAAGAGGCAGACAGATGCTATTTCTCACATCATGCCACTGCGCCGCCCCAGCGCAGCCTGTGCCCCGCCTGCCCACCGAGGGTGTTTCCCTGCGTCCACACAACAGGCAGCTCCGCCTCAACCCAGGCCCAGCCCTCAGATCCAGCACTGAGCACCCCGAAGGCAGCGTACACCCCCGTCTCCAGGACCCCTCTAGGACCTGGAAAGCTCCTAAGCGCTCCTGAGACGGAAGACCCAGGCAGTCAGAGGTTCGCTCCGGAACTGGTATCAGGACCAGTCCGTCCCCCAGTGGAGGGCCAGGAGGACAATCCTTATTTTCCTTCCGGTACCCACATTCTCTATAAAAGAGTGATTTACTCACTCCATGGGTCATCCAGCTGCTGCATGCCTTTCTCACTGCACCCCGGATCCAAAATCCTACAGTCTCAGTTCCCTGGACGCAGTCACCTGGCCTCCGGACCCCGGCAGGCTGCTGCTGACGATTTTCAAAGACACCTCTCCAGGATCTCTTCCTCAGTCTCTAACCTGCCCCCTGCTAGGTGCAAAAGAACGCCCTGAGGCTTGGGTGCTGAGAAAAGACTCAACGCACTTACCTTGCTCCGTGCACCTGGCAGGGGGCAGGTCAAGATTGGTTTGCGCCGGTAGACCTGAAGGACGCGTACGTCCACGTCTCCATCTTGCCTCGGCACCGACCCTTCCTACTGTTCGCGTTTGATGACCAGGCATATCAGTACAAGGTCCTCCCCTTCGGCCTGTCCCTGTCACCTTGCGACTTCATGAAGGTCGCAGACGCAGCCCTTGCCCCACTACAGGAATTGGGCATCCGCATACTCAACAACCTCAACAACTGGCTCATTCTAGGGACTGGCTCATGGCTGGGCAATAACCAATACCTTTGCAAGATTCTACAATCTCAGGGTTGAGTCAGTCTCGTCCCGTGTTTTGTCAGGTCCGAGCCGGTAGAACTCGGTAATATGGAACAGCTGACCAGGTGTTCTGCTTGCACTTGGCTCCCCTCACCAAAGTGATCCAGTGCGCTCTCTCTCCCAGGTTAGCCACTAAGCTCTTGCTTCCTGGATGTTCTTCCTCCCTAGCCTTCTGGCCTGCAAATTCAGCTGAGGAATTTGTGACTAGACCCACTATGAGCCACAAGTGCTCTGTACTGAGGTAGGGCTCCACAGGCTTAACTCCCTGTTCAGGCAACTCCCTGTGATGTATTTTCCGCGGTACATTCCCCCTGTCAGCGGACCCACTTCTCCCTTGGGCAGTCCCTCTTCCCCCGATCGCTGGGTTTGTAGAGCTCCTCCCTCATCATGTAGGACCTGCCACCGTGACACTCTCATGTGTGGCATGACAACCCATGTGGTGTATTGGCCACTTATCACCTCCCCCTATTTTGGGCAGGAAGTGGTCTCCACAAGGTCTTTTCCCCCTGAAAGAATAGGATCGGGAAAGATCTCCTTCCCCAACACATTTCATAGTGTTAAGATAGCCCCAGCCACTTTACGCTCTATGCGAGAAACATAGAGAGAGAAAAGGCAGCGGCTGGTTGGCTTGGTCCCATTATGGTCATGTTCACTGTTGTAACCTCCATTCCCTGATGGAGGGAACGGGACATTGTGTCCCCTTTGCTACGACATTAGACCTATCACTGTAAAAGGCCGTACCTTATTCTCGGCTCCTCAGTGCAAAAACCTGACTGACAGATGCACGGCCACTTCCCTTTATACCTGTATGTCTGGGGGCAGGACATGCAAATTCTGTCTGGCAATTTCACATTGGCCTTTTCTCAAGTTCAGAGGTGCGTGATGCTCTCAAGAATGACCCCTTGTGTCACTACATTCGACACAACGTCTCATTCCCTCCATCAGGGAATGGAGGTTACAACATTAACCATGACATATTTCATGTTATTAATATCCTGACAATACATTGTGATCAGTCGAATGCCACTTTGGTGAATAAAAGTACCAATTTCTTTCCATAAGAGCAAAATCTGTACATTATTCCAAACTTTTGGCTGCCAGTGTAAATATTTTAAATAATTATTTAATTATATAATTTTTTGTAATTTGACCCTCCATAGAAATTAGCTCAGCAAAAAATTTAAAGAAGAAGAAGAAAGAAATATGTAGTGAAGTAATGACTGTAAGTGAACTGCTGAATCGATTATTTTACGAATGAACCGATTCTGTTAGATATGTTGGACTGATTCCAGTGCTAAAGAGAGAAAGGACAGATTTCTATGATACTAAAGCTGCTTTATATACTAAAGCTTTGATTGTGTGCCAATTGTAATAACTGTATGTACCTGGTTCAGTTATCACCTTTTCCATTTCTTCCTTTTCCATACCAAGTGGACTGTCATCCTTCATTTTGTTTAAAGGAATGCACTCTCCTCATGTTCAATACAACAGGCTGGTGTAAAAATTGGTGAGTTGCTGGGCAGTTTTGAAGTTGTCCACAAACCTTTCCATACTACATGAATTATCACCTCTCAAACACTGTGCTGAACATTGGTCACTCTGTCTCATATGGATACCCTCACCATTTGTCACAGGGGGTAATACAGACAGATACGCATAGGCTTGAACCCTACATAGGGCCTGAGAGTGGTTGGCGCATGTGCGTCCCACGCAGTGTACGCTTGACTTATGTTGAATAACCTCTTTAGCAGCTGCCCACCTGACAACTGCTTACCATATGTAAACGCAGTACAGTAATAGTCAGTGTGAACTGTCGTCCCATGATAAAGGAAAATAAAGTCATAAAAACTTATTAGGGGGTATGATGTATGTGCCTTATGAACAACTGCATTGCCCATATATAAGAGTACAGATTAAGATGGGTTTAGCACTGCAGAGCAAGCCAACAACAGTCTGTGATCTGCACTGCAAAAACATAATCAGCGAATTAGAGGTGTGGGCATGGATGGACACAGTCCACAGCTCACTGCAGAGAATGATGTAACCACTATAGCGCCCTAAATGAGGATGTGCTTTCATATGGAGTAATAGGAATGGAGTGACTAACATCCAATGACTGCATGTTAGGAGCAATTAACAGAGAAGTGATGTAAGGGTTTCATGTGTCATCTGCAATATCACTTGTACTCGCTCAGAGATCATATTAGTAATGGTATTTTGTCCTTGCTTGGAGAACAGGGGTGCTAACTACTACAGAGTTCCATCCAAGTCTGTGATTGATTTGTCAGAATATAGATGTTGGCCAAAATGAGAAAAACCTAAGTGACACTGGATCTAGAGAGGGGTAATGCTCTCAGAAAATGAGCTGAAATGCTAAAGCAAGTTCCAATGATTGGTTCATATATCTCAAAATAGCCCTTAAAATTGATAGAAACTTGTGAGGATTCACAAAGTACCCTTAGCTTTTAATTTTTGTACAGGCTCAGCACACAGCTGCTTTGTCAATCTATTGGAACAAGACCCAACATTAGTAAAACTTTAGCAATCTCAGCAGGTCACAGACATCTGTGATTTATTGTTCATAGTACAGCAACTATTCCAGAAGATTTTCTTGAGATCATGTAACAAATTAATTCCTAGGATCCGTTTTGACATGATCCTTCAACTATCACTAATTATTAGTATCACTAATTATTACAAGGCTCTCTGGAAGACTTGATTCTCATTCATCAATAGTGGCAATCTTACATCAGATATTTTTGTACAATAATAGTGTAAAGGGATTTAGACGGGCAAGGAGGAGGCGAGAACCGACTTGACAATATAAATAATAGTTTAATGAGAAACTAAAACAAAAGACAAAACACACACATGACGGACATGTCCGTAAACGATCTCTCTCTCCCGCACCATCTTTCACAGTCAGCCTTTATCCCTCTCGGATGCTTGATTAGCCTGATAAGGGACCGGGTATGTAGAATTACGACCCAGCCCTGCCCTCCGCCCTGCCACAAATAGCTAAAATGTTAAAACTGTAGTACATTTTTTTTGTAAAATTTTGTAGTAAAGTATATTTTTCATGTTTTTTGACATTTTTTATTGACAGACATAGAGAGGACAGGCTCAAACCAAGGTCTCCCACATGAGCACCACTGCTCAATTTGTCTAATGTTAATAAATAAATTTATTTGGCAGAAAGCCAATATGCAATATAATAGAATAATGTACAGTCAGCTTGTCATTATCATAAAAGAACCGCATCAGGGTCAGGGCCGCATTATGTTACTGCAGTGGCCTGGGAGGGGAACGTTGTTACTCTATGGCCATGCACTACTTGGACAGCTTTCACTGTTGAACACTGTCTTCGTGTTTATATTGCCATCTCCTGCTGAAAGCGTTTACATGCGCATCATCCTGAGAATAGGGTGACGGATACCGCGACGGGGCACCCCTTCAGCCACGGCCTCGTAAGCCCATGCGTTAATGAGGGCCTGTTCAGGGTGATAGAAAATGGATCACTCTGTCTGACCATACATTTTTTAGGAGACTGCAACTATAAACACAGCTGACACTGAATAAATTAAAATTAAGATCATTGCTACCTTAAAATAATATATTGATCCCATAGCCTCTAATAATTGGGACTGTATCAGATGACAATTAAGAGCATTTTCACTTTGGTTGTGGACATGTGAGAATCTGCAACCCTCCATCTGATCCTGATGTGGCCTACTAAAGCAAAGCCCAGAACAGCAGAGCAAAGCATGCTGTTTAATTTGGAATCTTGTCAGGAATGGCACTTCAAAATGACACACAATTTGCAGATGTTTGTAAAGTTATCTGCCTGGGTGTGTGCAATGTATGCTTAACTGTGTGATGGGTGTGTGTTGGAGGGTTGGTCTAAAATAACTTGTTGCTTTGGCATGTGTAGGGATAGAAATATCAAAGGACATGAGATTGGGAGGTTGTTGGTTGATGAGAAAGTATTTATACATGCCACATTCCCTTTTATTTGAACATTTATTAAAAACACACACACACAGCCTATGGCCTGAGCTGAATACGCTGGTATACTAGGTTGGCGTTAAGGATCATAGAGTTGGACAGAAGTAGGAAGACACTTGACTAAGGCTCACTTTCAAATGGTACAGTACAAAAGTCCAGCACAGCAGCTTGTGTTCCCTGGATACCCAGCATCTATTTATTATCCTTCCCCCGTCTGTGACCTCCCCTTTATTTTAGACCTCTGATTCATCTGCAATTCAACCCCTAAAAACTGCAAAACACCTCTAAGTTTACAGACACTGAACCATACCGTCACCAGCAAATGGAGAGAGATTGAGATTTAAAATTTTCATCAGTGGATGGTATGATTTTTGGAATCCAAATCCACCAGCGTAGTCCATGACAACTCGTAATAACCCACAGGCTCACGGTTTTGCTGGGCCCCCCAGCCGATGTGCATGACAGGGATGGCTTTCATTGTTATGCACCATCTCTGTGTTTTTATCAGCATCTCCAACTAAATGTGTTTAGAACACTCTTTCTGTGAACATTGATGAGGGATAATATAGCGTGGCAAATGAGGCCCCCCTGGGAGTTGTGGGCCACTGGGCTTCAGCCCGTGTAAGCCCATGCATTAATGCGCCCCTATGTACGAGATGACAAAATAGTAAGATATCGTACGACTTTGCTTGTATGAAAAGGTACAACTCGATACAACTTTTAGACCAACCAGGCAACAAACAAAAGTTCAAATCGATACAGTTTGGGCATCAACTTTTAACTAGCCTTAAAACTAGCCAAAATGTTATTTTAAAAAGGAAACATTGGTCTACCAAATTTGGTTATTCGTTCCATATTTATTACTGAATAAAGGTTATTTTACTTTTTAGGTTTTGGGTAAGGGGTTAAATTTATGGTTAGGTTTATGGTTTATGGCTAAGTTTAGCTTTGAAAATTTGTAATAACCTAATTAGTTTGATTTATTTATTTCTATGGGAGTAAAAGTTGTGTGTTTTTGTATGAGCTAACTTGTTTGATTTCTTACTGTTTCGCCATCTCATACTATTATTACAACTTGTCATGAAACTTGTTTGGAATACACTATGTCTTTATTTGGAGAGAACATTGAAAGACATGTATTTGTAATTGAATTCTGCCATATTTTTATTTAATTGGCAGCTTCTGGACAAGATAGCAAGTCGACATGATAGGTTGCATGTCAATTTGAGCTCATACTGTTGATTGCATTCATTCCATTCAATGACAACAGGAAATTTCCAATTAAGATTAGCCCTGTCTTATACAAACTGTGTCTTAAGTGCTTGCTCCATATATTAACAGGCTGGATGCAGTCCATTAAACTTCGAACACAAGGTTTCAGCCCCATTGACAGGTCAAAAAACCACCATGCCCACTGAGGGCTATTTGATGTGACATATTTTTCACCTAGTCATTCCAAAATCGAACTTAGTGGCTAGTGTGATGCAATCATGATGCATGGCTGAAAGCTCCTGGGATTCTGGATAGAAATCACAGCCGGCGAATGGCCATCGGAATGTGCTTTTCAGGTTAGTGCTTAGACAGACATCGCTGGGGACATGGACTAGGAATGGCATGGGTGGGGGTTGTGGCTTAATATCTATATCCTAGCAACTGAAGGGGTATGATACCATGTCCAGTTGTTGTCAGGGATTGGTCTGCGTGTTGGCATTGTCGCCGCCCCTCTGCTTGTGGGCTGTAGAAAGATTAAATCAAAATTAAAACATCCTCCACACTTGATTCACTCCTGTGCACTTGACCTTCCTGCACTTTAATCTGCCTCAAATTAATATTTTTGTTGTTTATGTTTTTGCTGTTTTAAATTTATTTATCATAGATCAGATCTGCTGTAATACATGTGCTTGGGCCACTCGCTGATAACCTTGACGACCTCAGTAAACACCTCAGTCTGACAGTATGACCTCACCTTATGCAGCTGTACAGTTCTGCCCAGAACGAGCCTTTCAACGGTAAGACAGGAGTTACTCTGCCAGTTTGTCTGCCAGTTCTAAAAAGCAGTTTGCTTGGTCACCAGGTTTAACTTGGCCACTTACTTAGATGTAAACACTTGGTGCATGCATAGTTTTATTTAGTTGCTTCATCTGTAAATAGATACAAGCACATTTTGCAAAGCATGTGTGGCTGTTTAAATGGAACACTTTGCTGTGGTTTTCAATTGTTAAAATGTTTGAATAAGGAAATCCCTAGTTCAGAATGGTGTATTTGTTCTTATTCTACTCATTAAAGAGTTGCTATCAGTAACTGAACTGAGACAGTGGAACTCTTTGAGGTGCTAACAGTTGTGTCTGGCTCTCCAGCTGCTGCCTGGCCATGATATTTATAGATGTGGTGTTCTTATGGCGACAATGGAAGCATTTTGTACAATTCAGGGCTCAGGGTGGACAGGCTGGAAACTCATAATCCTCTACAGCTTGTTTGCTACTAGCTCTTCATGCACTCTCGCTACTGGACATTTGTTTTTGTGGAACTCTAAATAAAGGTGAATAATAGCTGTAAAATATAGCCAGGAATGAAGAGTTCATGATCATTAATGAAGTTGGATTATAGATTTCATATGGATAAACAGAATGAAACGTGTGGGGGTGTTACAGTACTGATGTTGTATTACATTTCAAAGTAGCATTGGCACCTATTCTAAAGGGCAATTATGTAAATAATGTTTAAATATTGAATTTATGTATTATTCACATTTTCAAAATTAGCTCTCCTCAGGTGATCTAAATATAAATTACCACATTATATTAATTATGTTATAGCTTATGTAAATTACACCTCCATATATTTTCTAATTAGATTTGTGTTTAAGTAATTTTATATGTTGACAGTAGTCAGAGGGTAGGATGAAAGTATTAGAGACCACTAAGTCAGATTTGCCTGGAGCAAAATATTATCAATTTCAGTAAAGAATATTATGTATACATACCTAAGTCATTACCTTAGTCAACACACACATATGTCAGGTGAAATTTGTGACTGTATTGATAACTCTTAGAACTTTGAACACATGTGGGTATACCTTCTGCGGCTGTTGTTTTAGTGAATAATCCAGGTGCTATTAGTAGGGGTAATCTACACAACACGAAAAAATAAAGTTTTTTTTTAAACAGTCAAAGCCTCTCATAACCAGATGCTACAAAATAAGCACCAGACTCATATACCTAAATATTTACAATATATAATGTATCTTGTAAATTTGAATTCTTAGAACCTCTATCTTGGAAATATTGTTTATTAAATAATCATAATTGAGAGAAACTTTGTCATTGACATGTATCTTGAAACTTGAAATCCAATTTGACTTACTATCATTAAATAATTTATATCCTTTAATAAATTATGTTAAAACAATTGGATAAATTCAGTTACCAAACAATTATGTAAAATTCTCACACTCTCCACACCTGTTTCTCCACTTTTTGTCTCTAAGTTACTAATGTTATGCTGTCAAATAGTATTTAGTCTATGCCATTAGGATACAGCACGCCACAGACAAATCAGAAGCTGGTTGTATATTGCATTACACTGAAAATCCTTAACATTTAATACAGTTTTATATTTTTTAGTTTTTGTGCTTTTCTTTTCAAAAGATTTATATTGGAAAGTTTTACGTCGTGTGAGAGAGTAATTCCTAATAGCAAACTGAGCAGCTCCTAATTGGCATGCAAGCAGGTATTATTCACCAAAGGAAAACATGATTCATAATTCATAATTCATCATTAGGGTTGAATTTTGAATCGAGTGGATCATGTCATAGTGGAAGGTTGTATAACTTTGAGACAGTTCAGTCCTTTGCACTGCAATTTGAGCACATTCACAATGAAAGCACATGTCTGAAAGGAGGAGAAATCATGGGGGGCACCATTCTTTTGTCTGAGCCACCATGTCCGTCCTGCAGCCCTGGGTTTGAGGGATGAGGGAAGGGTCGGCAGATCCCTTTGAACGTTACCTGGCCTCTGAATAATGACGATAGTGGAGAAGCCCCTCTCCCTAGATTGCAGGGCTCTGTTTGTTTTGATTGCATTTTCATCGTTGGATGTGCCCAACCTGTCAGGAGACAATGGGCAGCCCTGTTAAGCTGTGACCCTTGACCCTGTCCTGTCTGCGAGTGGCCTGGTCTGTGTTTAAGTGGACGCAGTGCAGCCTCTCCCTCAGGCAGAATGCATAACAACTCCTGTAACCAGACACCCACTTACAGCTTCCAGAGAAGCCACCAGTAAATGAAACCCACCCTAAACTAGAGGTGAACAGAACATTTCACCGTAAAAAAATAAAGAGCTGACAGTTGACTATTGTCTCCAATAAGAAGTTTAAGCTGTTTTATAGAGTCTTCAGAGAAGATAAGTTGAAATATGTATAGCTAATTCACACTGCCCACAACAGACTTGAGCATAAATGGTTGTTGGGTTTTGTTGGACCAACCCTATTCTTGTTTGTTGGGGCAGTGTGACTTTGAGCCTGTATACATGCACACCAACACGCTGATTAATCCCAAAAATCATCGTATTAAAAAAAAAAAAAAAAAAACACTAAGCAAGAAAAACACGTTCACTCGAGATATTAAAAATAACCATGTTATTCTCCACTTTTCACGTCAAACCGTGAAGAGACATGCGCAAAACATGTGCACATATCAGATAAGCCGTTAAGAAAGCCAGATGAGGTATTTACATACAACGCGATATCGGGGAAATTGACAAAAATCTACCCGTGTCGATAATTTTATTTTAAAGCCGTTTATGACTTTATACCGATAAAGGAAAGCCATGGAAAACATTTACATGACAACACATGGTGTCGGCTTGTTAAGCATAATCGGTGTAAGAACATGCATGTTAACCATTAGCCAACTTTAGATTGTTTAAAATGTTCAAAATGTTTTGCCGTTTGTTGGGGCAGTTTGATTTAGCCTTTATATGTTGATTTGACAAAAGCACTTCTTTAAGAGACAGGATCATTATTCCTTGGCTAAATTTAGGCTGGTTGAGTAAGTAATGTTAGATGTCAAAATTCTATGGAAATTTGAGCATGTTTATGTTTTGGTAATTTAACAGAGAAAGACAGTTCCTCAAACAGTATTTCACTGCTGCATGACTCCAGAAGCACTCATTCTCAGGTTGCAATATTTGTTTTATCAGGACATTACAAGAGCTCTTACTTATGTTTAATCAAATTAACCACAATTACAAATTTAACTGATGAAATAGCTATTCCTAATTCAGCTGATGATGGGTCGAAAATCCCACCATAAACTTCA
Source organism: Moxostoma hubbsi (assembly GCA_032164185.1). Taxonomy (NCBI): domain Eukaryota; kingdom Metazoa; phylum Chordata; class Actinopteri; order Cypriniformes; family Catostomidae; genus Moxostoma; species Moxostoma hubbsi. The sequence continues at coordinate 22,601,095 of JAVLUX010000017.1, forward strand.
CCTGTCTCTTCTGTGGGTGTAAATCAAAACTGGTTTCATATGGAAACAGCCTGGATGCTTTCATGCGTGGGTACTGCGCCTTTTGTAGGACCATGATATCATTCTCGGCTGAAAATCCCTGTCAACCATATAATATTTCTAGCTGCAATCAAACATCCATTTGTCCTTTCTTCTCTGACCTTTGGCCGAGTTTGCATCCTCTCTCAACTTTAATTAGATAATACCCCTGGCACAGGTTTTATGATGATAAGGAGGAGGATAATAATGATGATGTCACGACACCAGGGCTGTCAACCCAGCATTCACATCTCATTCAGGGATCTGAAACATGCCCTGTCGAAATGTGTGGCCTGAGACGGCAGCCACTCAGCACCTGCTGAGAGACCTATATAGTCCTCATGCTCTCACTGACCTGTAATGTTGATAATATTAAATGCAATAACATATCAATGAGAGAGACAAACATGTAATTAGCCACTACATTCTCTGACTTAAGAGAAGAAGTATCTTGTTTTGTGGTATATAGGGAAAGGTAATCCTGACAATTGTAGAACCTTTTAGCACTTATAACACTATAAATGAAATATAGTATTATAGTATGAATATATATTAAGTATATAGTGTGCCATGATATGATATAAATGACATACCCCTTAGACTGAACACTTTGCTTTAGTTGCTTCCATATGTTTATAGCCTATCACATTTTATTGAGTTGTTTGAGCATTTTTTCCATTTAGCATGGAAAATTAATTGAAGCTCAGTTGTTGCCTTAAAAGAACAATGATGCTTTGCTTGCTTCATCACAATCTATTAAGTATTGCAATAAGGAATAAATATGTTTACATATTATATATTTTTACATTGTCGCATATTCAGGATTGTGTGGGACCTAATTAACATTTTAAGACAATTAACCACTAATCTAAATTAGGGAGGAGACGAGACATATAAAACTTATTTAGAGCTTTATGACATGAAAAATAGCAAAGTTGTCCTCACCTCAACTGAGTTTAACCTTTTAATGTCTTGATAGAATCAATCAGTGTGGGTCATAATGGCAATGCAACTACTCAGATGTTAAATTGAGGCTGGATCCACTTCTAACTCAGAAATTAAAGTTTTCCCAAAAATGAAAATTCTCTTATCATTTACATACCCTCATGCTTTCCCAAACGTATATGTATTACTTTGTATTGGTATGAAGAATGTAGTGGTGTTTATGATGGGTGAACTTGAAGGTTTTGGAACCCACTGACTTTTTTATAGACAAAAAAAAAAACTCATAGATCTTTCAAAAATATTTGTATTCTGCAGAAGAATGAAAGCCATACGAGTTTGGCTTCTTGAATGATTTTTGAATGAACTATTCCTTCAGCCCTGAGCCAACTAACCCTGGTCTTCTCTAAATTATTAGAAGTCATTGAAGTGAACTCCTCCTTCAAGCTTTGAGTTTTGGAATCTGACAGTTCTGTATGCTCATTTGGACTTATTAATGAAACATGAGCATTAATTTGTAAATCGTTCGTAAATCCATTCTTGCAAATTGGTTTGAGTACAGCAATTGTTCCTAAGAATGGTTTTTCGGCACAATTTACAGATGTTTTTCTTTTTTTTGCTCATGTGTCATGAATAAGTCCAATTGAGCTCACTAGGTTACTAATAACATTAGCTACAGTGATGGAGTGATGCTGCTGTTGAATGGATCAGTAGGTGTGGCATTACCATTCAATTCTGCAGGAAATAACTATGAGTAACAGCCAGCCAACTTTGTGGAATACGCCTATTTTTAAATATCCTGATGCATGCTTTTTCTAGGTGGTTATATAAATTTATGTTGCTATCATAACTTGCATGCACATAACAACAAACAGATAACTGAACCTTTCACTCCGCAACAAGTATGCATCGAAAAAATAATGGAAAAACATACAAAGAATGCAAAAAGTAAAAAGGTATGGGGCCTTCAAATGTGGAAAGCTCTATATAAATGACACACAAATCGAATTCTAAAGTACCTGTTGTTATCCACAGCTTATTCAATAGTGACTTTCTCTTTCGATTGTACATGTAGTGAGAGACATATTATTACAACTAGTTAAACAAATGGCTGTCAGTAAGATAGGCCACAGATTTCATTTGTATTTGCTCACTTCCTTAAAAGCCCCTCAGACTGTTCCTGTCCACATTGTCAGAAGCAGTGGGGTTTAGATATTTATCTTACAATAGGGCATTGGAATGCTGATGTATGAACCTGTGCATGCACCGTAACAATTGAGTTATTGAGCCTAGCATTTGTACATCTTCCACTGTGCCAAACGACAATGTCTATGTTTATTAAAGTAAACATTAGGGTTGAAAAAACTTTTATCCCCAGTGACAGGCCTGGCAGCACACCGTTGTCCCAGTAATTCAACTCTAGCATTCACTTTGTGCCACACCTCTTCAACTGAACAAAGACGAAATAGGGTATATACCCTGCTTTTCTTCTCAAAAGATGTTTGGGGAAATGTATGAAAGAAGAGAAAAAGAGAATTTTATGGAATTGAAGCTGATTTCTTTTGCACCACCTATCTTTCCAACTTTAGGAGATGGGTTTAGTTTTACATGTTTTTAATTACATTGTAAAAAGTGAATGTGAGCATTTCTTTTACAAACCTGAGGATGTCTACCTGATATTCTACAATTTATTAGTGTAGACAAACATAGTCACGTTTATGTAGTCCCTTAAAAGAATTTCTTTGACTTTAATAAAATCAGATAAATTACATGTATGTTATCTACTGTATGTTAACTTTACAGTGTAGTAGTTCTACCTTTTAAGAGCCTATAGTTTATTTGATATCATAGACAAATTTATTAGGCAAAAAAACTTTATGGTACTATTCAGCATAAATTTTAGAAAAGTTTTTCTTCAAAGGAATGTCTGTTCACTTTACAGTAAAATCAAAGACAGGGATTGCTTTGTATCTCTGTCTAGGAAACAGCAATCTGAAATCCCTCACTCTTAAAGCATGCAGCATTTTATAGGCTTGCCTGCATAGTTTGGTATATTAATATCTCCCCACCTCACAGAATGTAGGGGAATTCCGGCCCCACACCCGAGTGCCATCGTTAGATTATGGGTTGACACCCCAACTCCAGATACACACGTACACATACATTTACGAATTCAACCCCCATCCTCAGCCAAGCCCAATTCAGCCACACACATTCCGAATGCTGCATAGTGGTGGTGTTGCTATCATATAGACTGCAAGGGGGAATTCCGCTCTACTTGGTCGTCAGCGTGTGCTGCTCTTCAACAGGAACAATGAGGCGCTGGGCTCTGGTTTGGTGTCATATTGCAAATGGAGAGGGTCATCTGGTTTTCTCTGACAGTCTTTTTCTCTCTACTTGTCCTAAATGTCATGTTAACACTGGTTATTGGTGTTGCATTAGGCAGGCACCGAGCATGGCCTTTGTGAGGGAAGTGGCAATTAAGAATGGATTATGTTTTTACTTCCTGACTGAGTGTGATGCCCTCTTAACAGCTTTAACACAAGTGATACTGTATCAGTTTACTAAATGATATTCATGTTCAAGCCTTACAGCTGTTTGTTACTCTTATTTATAATAGCTTGTGTATTCCTCAGAATGACAATTTAGGAAACTACTATTAACTCTGTGAAATCGATTGACGAGTGCCTGACGCATTTCCTGTTGAATCAAGAAGTTTGGGCGGGACATATAAAAGGGGCTCATCCAATTTTATTTTGAATAGCCCATAAGCTTTAGTAAAAAAAAAAAAAATAATACCTAATTTGTTACTTGCTAGTTGGTTGAGGGTGGTAGTAGGGGGAGGGGCATTCTCATTCAAGATACCATTCGATTGGACAAAAATCTGTCTAGTGCCAAGATGAGTCATCCATTTACTGGAAGATATAAGTTGTACATTTTAAATGTGTACAAATTTAAATTCATTTTGCCAATGTCTAGAAGTATACTATATAGATGGCCTTAAAGGGATAGTTCACAAAATGAAAATTCTCTCCTCATTTTCTCACACTCATGCCATCTCAGATGTGTATGACTCTTTTTTTCTGCTGAACACAAACAAAGATTTTTAGAGGACTATTTCAGCTCTGTAGGTTCTTGCAATGCAATTGAATGAGTGCCAACATTTTGAAGCTCCAAAATTTGCATAAACACAGCATAAATGTAATCCATAAGAGTCCAGTGGTTAAATCCAAATCTCTTGAAGCGATGTGTTAGGTGTTCAATATTTAAGTCCTTCTTCTTTTGTTTTTGGTGATTTGCGTTCTTCATGCATATCAGCCCCTACTGGGCAGGGAGGAGAATTTATGGTAAAAAATTTATTTAAGTCTTTAATTTAAGACTTAATTATTGATCTGTTTCTCCCCCACACCTATCATAACCACTGGAGTTTTAAACATTACTTTTATGCTGATTTATGTGCATTTTGGAGTGTCAAATTTTGGCACCCATTCATTTGCATTGTATGGACCAAAAGAGCTGAGATATTTTTCAAAAAATCTTTGTTTGTGTTCTACAGAATAAAGAATGCCGTGCACATCTGGGATGGTATGAGTTGGAGTAAATGATGAGAGAATTAGAATTTTCCTTCTGCTGCATTTACATTGCGTGTGCAGTTCAGATGGATTCCAATTTTTTTTTTTATGTGAACAGCCCCTAACTTCTGTTTCTTCCTTTCCAGACTGAGAGAACCAGCAGCATGTCTTTCATGGGCTGAAGGTTCTTTCCTGACCTCCATGTCACAGGGTCAAGGCTCCCAGAGTACAGATATCCTCGGACAAGATGTCCTCAACCAGCTACTGGAGATGCTGGATCAGTGAGTATAAAGTACTTCACAGATTTGCTCATATAACCCCAACAAGCAGTCACACTTAGACAAGCACAAAGTGCTCTGTAGTGTCTATGCAAAATAATATAATAAGAAAAGGTGCAGCAAAGTGTTGTAAGTAAAAAAATCAGTTTTCTGGTCTCTGTTGCAGGTCTGCGCTCCATTCAATGCAGCCAATTGAGCTTAACTTCTCTGAGGGCTCTACAGTTGGATCAGCATCTAATACCATACAGATTAGCATGGACTGCATCACAATGCATGGGCCTGATGAGCCCCTTACTGTGAGTACTTCATTTCACTAAGGACATCAAACACTTAGACATTAGAAATTGTACATTTTAATGTGCTTATTGCACATTTAATTTAAATTGCAATCGAACTTGTGTAAATTAAATTGCAATGTCATTCATGTTTGAGCATTTATTGCGAAACCCTGTTCTTGGTCACATCGCATTATGTCAAGATGTTTTGAACTCCATGGATGAATACATTAGTTGAAAATTAAAGTTTTAACTGTTTAAGACAGGAAACATTAGGGAAACTTAGGCTTATATGAATTTAAGTATATGCTTATTTATTTATTTTTTATTAAAGGAATGTTCAGGGTTCAATAAGTTAAGCTCAATCAACAACATTTGTGGCATAATGTTGATTATCACAAAAATGTACTTAGACTCATCCCAAGTTTTCTAAAAAAAAAAAAGAAAAAAGAAAGAAAAAAGAAAAAGAAAAAATCGAGGTTACAGTGAGCACTTACAGTGGAAGTGAATGTGGCCAATTTGTTGAGTTTAAACACAGAAATTTGAAAAGTCTAATTTTATAAAAGCGTTTAAATTTATTCTCCTGTTAAAACTCATGTATTATTTGAACTATTAAGTTGTTTAAATTGTAATTTTTACAGTCATTTTTGGGTTTTAAGGTTTGTTGACTTTACATCATAACGAAGGTGTAACACTATAACACAGAAAAGGTTAGTAAGTGATGTAGTATTATCACACTAAAATCTATTTTATACACATATCCTTTATGTCTAATGGCTATGCTTTTGAAAAAGTGAGTATTTTAATGTTCAAAAATTGGCCCCACTTCCATTGTAAGTGCTTCACTGGAACCAACATTTTGTTTTTGTTTTTTAAAGAAAAGGAAGGACGAGTCAAAATACATTTTGTGGTTATCAATATTATGCCACAAATGCTGTTGATTGAGCTCAACTCGTATTGAACCCGGAATATTCCTTTAAGGAACAGGAGCAGCTAAATCAAGCATTTGATCACTTGATTTGGTTGCTAGTTCAAAATGCATATGTAATGTAATAGTAATGCCTATTAATGATACTAACAACTATGATTGACTATTAACTCTCTGGGCTATTTTTATATTTTTTCAATTTACACTTTCTGTACTTTCCTGTAACAGACTAAAAACGCTTTTGATATTAACAATGAACAAAAGCAGTTCATGCTAATCTCATCATCATTATCTGGCTATTTTACTACTCTTGTTTAGCAATTAATTTAATGGTTAAAGTAAAAAAAATACCCCTGCAAAATTTAAAACAATACATGGGGATTTTTAAAACCTCCCACTCTCTCAGACGGGCTGTTCTTTGATGGGAGCAATAGATTAGGTAGCCTTTTTAAAACCATTCAAGCAAATGTCTGTAGTGAAATCTTTTTGACCGCATGTTTTGGCTTTTGTTTGTTTATATACAGTATATAAATTGTTTTACTCATTTTATATAAAACATTAAACGCCAACCAACCAAATTTTGAAAGCCCATATGAAGTTCTTTAGCAGAGTACCACGATTATTGTATCACATATGAAACTTGATTTTGTTTACTGTGATCAATCAGGTGAATCATTTCAGTAGTGGGGAAATTAGTGGTAAGCCCCAGTTAACACACTCTCACATCTATTTGTGTAAGTGTTTATTGGGGTGTTTATGGGTTTTCCCTGGTCATTCTGGATAGTTTTGTTGGTAACAAAGTCAGAGAGTCCAAGCCTGGATGAACAGTTTAAATAGAAAGGGCCCTGATGATGATAGCCTTGTTTTGCTACAAAGACACATCAGATTTGAAGTGCTTTAAATGTTCAATTGTGTAATTACATGATAAACAATTGAAACAATCTTTGAATGATCATAAAAATCTGAAGGACTGAAGTGGATCGATGAATTGTGAAGATGGAGGAAATTTACAGCAATTCTACACATCAGACAATTTCTTCTTTGGTGTAAGTGATATTTTTCGCTTCACTATAATTTGTTCCAGCTCATTAGCACCTTTTCTAGAGTTTACTTGTTAAAAAAAAAAAATGTTAGCTGACCTTTAACACTCTAAACTGTTCATTTGCTTAACGTTTATGTAACTCAAGCTAAATCTTTGTATCCCTCGGGCACATTCTATCAACACGTATAGTTTTGACAATGTGTTTATACACAACAGAAGAGGCAGTGGAAAGTTTGGCTTTAAGAGTGTGACCTGTAGCTGAAGCTGAGGCCTTTATATTGTCCTTGGGTATGCAGGAGAATTAGGTGAGGTGGTGACTCCCCTCCCTGCAGAGGAATGCATTTGTCCTACAGTAGAGATGGGGAAAAAGGGAGAGACTGAGCAACGGTTTGCCTCTCTGGCCCTGAGGGATTATCTTTTCTCTTGATCTGGTGATTAATACCCCCCATACTTACAACACCACCCGCCTCCATCTTCCTCTCAGAAAAGATCGGGCGTGGTGCATTGCATGGCACGCTAACACCCCCTCCTTTGCCAGCTAGCATCTATGTCGATGGAAAAGCTGGGAACTGTGGCAAACTGCCAAACACTGCAGCTATAATGCTCATTAAATCCTGAAAAACAAACTTTGATAAAAGACAACAGCAACCAGCATCTGGCTAATCGTTGAACTCTTTCATTACAAAAATAAAAAAAATACGAAAGTGGAGTGTCTCCTTGATTAGTTATTGGGCAACATGTGTGCTGTTTGGCTCCCCCAGGGTCCTTAGGATTGGTTGTGCAGGGGTTTTATGGTTTAATCTGAAATTGCTCTTTCTCAGGGTGGTGTGCTTTTTCTGTAGCTGCAGGGCAACTATTTAGCACAGCACCTGTCACTGTGACTGATTGAGGCTTGCGTCCTATTTTCTGGGGGAGAAGAAAGAGGGAAAGAGGGGGAGAGAGAGGTGTCGAGTCAGGTAGCATGGAGGAATGTTGCAGAAAGAGTTGCAGAGGAAAGGATGTGTCCTAACATCAAACAGATGATTTCATGGCAAGATGGAGCAATTGCTCAGGTAAAAGTGGTGAACTCACAGCTAATGTTAAGTATGTCAGTTTAGTTGTGTTTACCCTCTGGATTTCCTTAAATGTTCATTTTATACTTTATATATATATTATTTTTTTAATAAAGTGCAGTTTTTGGTGACTATTGATAAATGTATAGTTTGTATGCTGTCTGCTTTTCATGTTGGATGGCCATACTCTATAAGTAATTATTATCTACATTTCTACATTCAACTCCACTCCTTTGATGGAAGATTTATTGTTCCACATTCTGACAGTTAGCCTCGTTTGTATTAGTCCTTTTTTAAGGAGAGTCTAAAGGGCTGCTTCAGTGATATCCAATGAGACGACAACTCCTGAAATAGGTGCTGACAGATTAGTAGGGGGGATTGGCTGTCCATTGAGTAAATTTTATTTAGTCTGGGCTTTGCTGAGCAGCAAAGATTCAACAGAGTATATGCCTCGAATGCATTCAAGCTGGTGAGGCAATGATGTGTTTAGGCTGTGTTGTGAATTAGCCCATGATTAGTCATTTGTAGTGTTCTTTTCAAGTGGAGCCTGACTCAGCATTAGGTGGGAACACATCACTAAGGCGTGCTGTCTTAGTGCTATCCATCCACTCTGTGACTACTGTTTGTGACTACTCTGTGACTACATTTTTTCCTAAAAGCTTTTTGTGAATTCTTTTGGATTTTGTGATGGAAAATCTGTCACATACACCCTTCTCACAATTAGTTTTTTTTTTTTTTTTCATTAAATATATAAAAGCTGTCGGTAGTTTGGTAGTAAATAATGAAGATTTTCATTGTGGTGATATGTGTCTGATTGTATGATTATTCTTAATGTACTGTATATCAGGCTAGATTTGTGTTATAAATATTACAGGTATAGTTCACCATAAAATGAAAATTGTCTCATCATTTACTCACCCTCATTCCATCCCAGATGTGCGTGACTTTCTTTCGTCTGCAGAACACAAGCACAAGATTTTTAGAAGCATATTGGTAACACTTTACAATATGGGTGCTTTAATATGCATTAATTCGTGCTTAACTAATGCACAGATAATACCAAGTTAATGTATGACTCATGATTAACTAAGCCATTCATTAATGACTGCCACATCAGCAGCTAATAAAGAATCTGTCTGATTAATATAATAAGTCATATATGAATTGCTATTAATTAAATGTGTAATCGTGGATTAATTCCCTAGAAATGTATTATATGAACTAATAGTGTTAATGAATGCGTTAATAACCACAATGAGCTGAAGCCATGTATTTGAACTTCCGCCCAATAATATTCAGTAACAATGCAGTAATTAAGCATGTATTAATGCATATTAGTGTACCTGTATTGGGTGGAAGTTCAAATACATGGCTTTGGCTCATTGTGGTAATTAACACATTAATTAACACTATTAGTTCATATAATAAATTGTGAGGGAATTAATCAATGATGACACATTTAATTAATAACAACTCATATATGACTTAATATATTAATCGGACAGACTCTTTATTAGTTGCTGATGTGGCAATCATTAATGAATGGCTTAGTTAATCCTGAGTCAAATATTAACTCAATATTATCTTTGCATTAGTTAAGCATGAAGTAATGCTTATTAATGCACCCGTATTGTAAAGTGTTACCAGAATATTTAACTCTGTAGGTCTATGGAGTTTGATGGTTTGATTATGTTTTTGCTGACTTGGTCTGCTTCAAAGGCCTGTCCATCATTCACTTGCATTGTATGGACCAACAGAGATGAGATATTCTTCTAAAAATCTTCATTTGTGTTCTAATTCTGTGGAAGAAAGAAAGTGAAACACATCTTAGATTACATGAGGGTGAGTAAATTATTTTTCATTTTTCCCTTAAACAGAAGTAGAGCCATTTTATGCTGGAATCTCTTCAACTTTTGATTTGGGATTTAACACCACAGCTTAAATCACAACTGCTAAATCACTGCTGACTCTTCACCCCACCAGTTTGCCTCAAGCAAAATGAAATGGTACTGCTAAGATACAGAGTAATCCATCTAAACTTTTACCTCTGTTTCTTTGTCCCTCTCTTAGAACTCTTTAAATCTCACTTTATTCCTCCCCCACCAACCTCTTTTTCATTCTAAATCGGATCTCCAAAAATACGAAACTTCAGGGAGAATAATATCTATGATGGCACATCTGATTTGGTTGAAAGTCTTTGTGTATGTGATTTTGTCTACTTGATCTCACAAAAATGACATGATAATTCTATCTGTTGAGCTGCCACACTATTTGAAAAAACAAGCTTGTAAATGTATTTGGTTATTAAATGTAATGTTAAAATGTATTGCCTAATACGTTATGAGCTATTGTAAAAGTGTTTTGATGTTGTAGGATGGCATTGTGTGGGGAATAGGGCAAAATGTAAGTGTTTATGAATGGTAATCTGACTAATACTCGTGATTTGTGTGAAATAATAAAGTCATTTTTGTAACACCTTGCGATACGTACAACGAGGCACGCAAAAATTATTTAGCACACATGCAGGTATAGTTTTGTGATTCCATGAGACCAGGTCGGATTTTGTTGCAGTTGTTACAGTTGTTAGCATTTGTGCCATTTTTTTCTTTGTGTATTGTACATTTCTTTTGCAGAATGGCAAATAAAATCTCTGCTGGTATTATGATTATTTGAAAACTCTCTCAATTTTTGTTGGTGTTATTTAACTTAGAATACAGCAATCCCTCGAAGACTAGATGAGGTTCAAAACAAGATAGTGTGGTCTGGTGCCAATTATGCTGTAAAACAATTCTAAAGCTCAGAGTGCAGGTGTTGACTTTTGCTCTCTGATGTCCACAGGTGTTTGGTCTTTGACATCACTAACTGCTTATTATCCTGAACTATACAGTATACTGCTACACATGAATACAGATAGAGAATCCAATTAAAGAAGAGTTTCAAACCCTGTATAGATGGGGTTTAACAAACTAAAAGTGCTGTCTGACACCAGAAAGCTTATGTAGCACAATACCAGTAGATAATATGGTCACAGAAGAATCTGGCTGTCAAAATATATACTGCATTAAAAAAATTCTGTCCCTTTTTTCTTATCTTTTAATCTTCTGTTAAAGCGGTGATGCAGTGCTTCTTGAACAGGTGTCTTCCAAAACACTAGCCACCTGACACATGATACCTCACTAATCCTTGAGCTCTCAGCCCAAACAGTCCTTTAAGTGTCCATATACACTGATCAGCCACAACATTAATACCACCTGCCTAATAATGTGTAGGTCCCCCTCGTGCTGCCAAAACAGTGCCAAATTGCATCTCAGTATAACATTCTGAGATGATATTCTTCTAACCACAATTGTACAGAGCAGTTATGTGAGTTACTGTAGACTTTGTCAGTTCAAACCAGTTTGACCATTCTCTGTTGATCTCTCTCATCAACAAGGCATTTTCATCCACAGAACTGACGCTCACTGGATGTTTTTTGTTTTTGGCATCATTCAGAATAAACTCTAGATACTGTTGTGCATGAAAATCTGAATAGATCAGCAGTTACAGAAATATTAAAACCAGCCAATCTGGCACCAACAATTATGTCACAGTCCAAATCACTGAGATCTATTTTTCCATATTGTGATGGTTGATGTGAACATTAACTGGAGCTCCTGACCCATATCTGCATGATTTTATACACTGCACTGCTGACACATGATTGGCTGATTAGATAATCGAATGGATGATTGTTGGTGCCAGACGGGCTGGTTTGAGTATTTCTATAACTGCTGATCTCCTGGGATTTTCTAGAATTTACTCTGGAATGGTGCCAAAAACAAAAAACATCCAGTGAAAATGGATGTCCTGTGGATGGAAATGCCTTGTTGATGAGAGAGGTCAACAGAGAATGGCCAGACTGGTAAGAACTGACAAAGTCTATGGTAACTCAGATAACTGCTCTGTACAATTGTGGTGAGAAAAATAGCATCTAAGAATAGTATTCTGAGATGCGGGTTGGCATTGTTTTGGTGGCACAAGGGGGACCTACACAATATTAGGTAGGTGATTTTAATGTTGTTGCTGATAAGTGCAAAATCCTTTGTCTGCACCACGGAACAGCTTCAAATGGGTTCACCAACTTTTTGCAGAACCTGTTTATTACCTCAGAGCAGTTGCCTAATTTAGTTAATTGTTTTACATACATATATATACTATATATTCACCTCATAAGTGGGTGTTGATCTGCTAAGCTGCGACTTTGTTCAAATAGGGTAGACAAGGAGTAACGCATCATTTTGCTGTTGTAAAATAAAAATGGTGGCCTAAACTGAATTAAAACAATTGTTCCTGTTCAGTGCACAGTAGGCTGTTTTTTTCCCCAATTTGGAATCCCCAATTCCCAATGCTCTATAGGCCCTCGTAGTGGCGTGGTGACTCGCCTCAATCCAGGTGGAGGAGGATGAATCTCAGTTGCCTCCATGTCTGAGACCGTCAATCCGCGCATCTTATCATATGGCTTGTTAAGCACCTTACCACGGAGACAAAGCACACGTGGAGGCTTCATGCTATTCTCCACGGCATCCACACACAACTCACCACATGCCCTACCGAGAGCAAACCACATTATAGTGACCACGAGGAGGTTACTCCATGTGACTGTACCCTCCCTAGCAACCAGGCCAATTTGGTTGCTTAGGTGACCTGGCAGGAGTCACCCAGAACACCCTGGATTTGAACTCACAACTCCAGGGGTGGTAGTCAGCATTTTAACTTGCTGAGCTACCCTGGACCCATATGGTTTGCTATTTTAAATAATAGTATTCAAAACAAAATAAAAGAATGTAATTTATTTATAAGGCCAGAGCAATGCCTAAATTTGACATTAAAAAAGCCAGGATGCTTAAAACAATGGACATTTTCATAATTTGGGGTTTGGAAAATGTTTTTTTTATTAATGCCAAGGTAATATAGCACAAAGTATAGTGATATGAATGTGCATTAATTAATAAAAAAAATAAAAAGAACCCCCCCCCCCCCCCCCCCCCTTCTAATAAAGGTGGAAATGTTTCACCAGAGTGGACATCTGATGTAGTCATATGAAAGTCCATGTCTCCCTGAAGCAAAAACTTTTTAGAGGCTTACTTCTCTTGACTGCAGTCGGTGCTATAATTTGTGATTGTTAGGTGGGACAGGTTTAGGGATCCAGCCCTTTGTGACAATTGTCACCTGAGGCTGCCCCTTAATAATTCTGTCACCTCTGACCCCCACAGGGCATATAAATATTTCAGCTAACCTTTCAGACGACCTAGAGAAGCTTGCCATGGAAGTGTAAAACTGACATTAAAAACATTTTTGGGATCTGTTCATAAAGCTACAGACAGCAATTGTAGGTCATATAAATCAAGAAAGAGCACACAAGTATACTGGAGGATGTATATTCATGTAACATTCATTCTTTTAAATGTACCTGTTCTTGAAACACACTGTAAAGTGTTTTCATTCTTGCATGGGACATTGCATTATGCATGTATAATATGCATTAAGAAATATATATTTAAGCAGTGTTTTGAAATTTGTCTAAATGTAGAAATTATTGCTGTGGCCAGCTTATTCACAAACTTGCAGTTTATTTAATAGTAGTAACTTGCTGTGATTTTAGTGCCACAGTAATGAAGGCCTATTGTAGATTGGAGCCAATGTTTTTCTAAAGTAATTAGAAGTTTGTTTAGCTAACTCTAATTGCCCCCATCAAAAGATCTCTAAATAACATCTACCCGAAGAAGGGTGCTGTGAGCTAATGAGTAATCTTAAAGCAGACTGTGTGTTAGTTGTTATTAGTTTGAACATGCAACTTACAGAACCAGGGTACTTCAACCCATAAAGTACTTGAAATTGAAAATTGAAATTAGTTGTAGTCTGGAGACAATGCTATACAGGGTTGTGTGTGGGGGGGTGAGGGGTTGGGGGGTTTAGGGTATGGGCTACCACCCTTTGTTACACTATTACATGAAGTGGTAAGTGAATATTACAGGTTGAATTTTGCAAATTTTCCATTACAGCCACATAAAATATAGGTATGTTGAAAGCACAATTTACTAATTGAAAGTTATTATTGCAAAGATAACCTGAAAAGAGGTTTAATTCCCTTTCTTCTCTATAATCTGATGGATCTTACACTAAGATCCTTTTTACATTTAAATATTCACAAAGGAGTGGGTTGTTCTCATCTGTCTGAAACAACATTAGTGTGTTCAAAGCAAATCTACACCAGTCATCTCTGATTGATACAAGATGTCAACTGCAGACCTATTGTTTCGCTTGAGACTGTCATAAGGCCATGCTAGAGGCTCTTTGAATGGTGGGGAGGGGCTCATTATTATGCAAACAGGGGCTATGAATGCTACTAGTGCAGGGAATTATGCGCTCTAAGGACATTGCAGAACTATAAAGAGGATTCCTTCAAAAGCAAGACAGAATCATGTGTCTTTTTTGTCACAGTGCAGGTTTTACATTGGCTGTCATCATGTCTTGAAGTGTCAAATAATTTATCAAATAATTTAAATACTTAAAAAATATAATAATCTATTATCTGTATATTTAAATTACATTTTAAATAAAAACTTCAAATAAATCAATTAACTGGCTGACCTCTATGTTGGAGCTAGTTTTGTTGCTTGACACTTTAAATATTAATAATCACAATTCTGATTAATTCATTTGAATTATTATGTGATTTACGTGATTTATTTATTTGTTAAAGTGTTTTGTTCATTCAAAATATTTCAAACATTTTGTTTCAATTTTTAAATGTGGAAAAACTCAAATGAAAATGAAATTAAATAGCTGCATGGGAAAACGCCTACATTTGGAGCGTACTTTATGACATCTTAGGGTTAATTCTTAAAGGAAGAGCCAGAAGACGAGCAACACCTTCCCAAAAAGTAGGGTGTGGTATTGGACTCAGGTATTGGACAGGTAATTTCTCAGGCCCTCCCTCTTTGTCCCCTGGTATATATGGCATTCCATTGAAAACCTATAGAGACTTTAAGCTTGTCCCATTCACCTCTGTAGCCCACGTCACACTTTTAGGGGATAAAATCAGAAAAAGGGCTAATAATCCTGGAGTCTGTGGAGCAAACAGCGGCTGCACTGCTCAACCTCAGCGCCAATATGTTGTACCTGGAGACCAATCCACCCACATCGTACAGTGAGGTAAGGCCCTTGTGCTACCACTGCCCATCTGGAGATTATGTTGGTCCCTGTTCTAAGTTTGGGGATTTTAGGGAACCCTGCAGAGTAAATGGCAAAAGTGGCCACAAAAGTAGGGCTGACAAAGGCATTGTAGAACATATTATACACTTTCTCTTTTTTCTTTCTTATGGTGTTTACCAAAAACAGTTGAGGTGGTATTGTTACTGTTTGTGAATTTGTGGTGCTGTGATTTGCAAAGTTGGAATTTCATATTTTTCTGTACAAGTTTACCAAGTGCTGCATATGTTGCCTAAACATCTTATTTTTTTCCTCAAAACAATGTCTTTGAGTAAAACCATGAGCGAAATTTGAACTATCAGAAATCATTTTACAATGGAGTTTGTATGTGAAAACCAGTAGTCCAAATAATGTGTGTCTACAGATAAAAATCGGTGTATATTCCTTTAATGGTTTGTCTAGCTGTTGTTGTGTCTACGCTGTACCGCTCTCAGGTTGAGTCAGGGTATTTGGCAAATAATGGATTTGTCTTAGACGGTGAGACTGATAATCTTGTTTGTATAGAACAATGGGCTGTGATTTGGCAGTTTGCTTTGAGAAAGTACTAATGGAGTTTACTTTTACCTTTAATATCACCGATTAAATGGTTACATATTTTACTGTTTCTGCAACTGCGCTTTAGCATCCCAAAATTATTTCACATCATTGCATTGCTGTATCAGGAAAGAAATAACAAAAAAGGGATTTCTGAAAAATAATTTAAGTGAATGTAGTTGTTTGAGTGAGGTGAGACAATTCTCAATCATGCTTGAATTTTGTGTCGCATTGCTTAAATGTTCCTTATAATTGTCATGTATAATAATCTCAAATGATTAATTTTATTGAACAGCAGCAATAGGTCCACTTTATTTCTTCTGGAACATTGCCATTTGACATCTTGATAAAACAGTGTATTAACATTTCTAACATTGTAAACATTTCTAACAAAATGTATTCTTTAACATTTTTTATTTTATTCCTTAAAAGTTGCATAATTAAATCAGAATTTGTTCATTCAGTATATTTTATTCTATTTCAATAAAACATAACTTAAGTTTAAAGGTTGAATGTTTTCCTTGAGTGGAAAAAGAGCCATTTAAGATCTGTCTGTTTGTTCTCCATTCCTTAATGGCAGGTAGTAGTTCAGTCTGTGACTTCAGAGCTGCCATTCTCTTGCAAAGATTTGTTGTCAACACAACACCATTAGCTCAGAGACAAACCTGAGTGTTGGTAGAAACACAGTCCGGTCCTCACCCACTCTCCCTTGTGTTTATAAAGCCGGCTATAGGTAACCAATCCACTGCTCAAACAGCTTTGATTAATGCTTTTAAACGCTCTGTCTCTCACTCTCTTTAATCATGGTAGGGGTTATGGCTCTGTAGATATGCATGTTTTGTGTTGTAACAGGAGACATGGAGGTACAAGGAATTTAAGAGGAAAGGCTAGTAGTGTTTATGCTTTCATTTACATCAGAAGAGTTAGATGTGTTAAAATGACGGTTAAACTTTTGCATTTTTCTCCATCTAGTTGCATCTAAAGAGCTGTAGTTGAGGTTCTTAAACTCTTTGGTCATTTGTAAGTGGTGTTTGTTGTGGCCTTAAAGGTTTTTGCTCATTGAGAGGAGTTTGGCCCTTAAGATACGTCCATCGTTTTCTCATCAGAAAGATGGTTTCAGGTTAAACTCCCCCTCGTCTGTGTGATAGATCGTGGAGTCCCTTTGAAGAATATGTTCATCAAAGTGATCTTGAGAAGCCTGGGAATTGTAATTGTTTTAACTGTGTTGGATACAGATACAATCATCTGCTCTGCCCAGCCCACTGGGTATGGAGTGCGTAAAGAATAAATCGAGCTCTTCCATCTAAACCCCCTCTACATTCCCCAATTTAGTGCTTAATGCTTTCTATCCCTGTGTCCCTCAAGGCCTCAAAGATGTTCTCAACACCAAGCCTGGGTTACAAATTGCCCAGGTCACAGGAACACACCCAGGAATGGAAGCCTTTTTTTTTCTAAATCAGTCAAATGTACTTTTTTCTCTCTCTTTTCCACTGGTTTAATCTCCCTATCCCAGTTTCTATCTATTTCCCTATTCCAGTTTCTATCTATTTCCCTATCCCAGTTACTATCTACAGTCGAAGTTAGGCATATTGGCCTGAAGCAGACTGCTCAAGCTTTCACCGGTATTATTAAAGGCTATCGGACCAGTCATGGACATTTGATTTACGGTTCTGCTAAGCATCCTGACATCCCAGGGACTCACACTCCAAGGAGGCTATAAACAGGGTGGTATTTTTAAGAGCAGCTAAAGCAGTTGTTAGATGGATGTTGCGCTAGGGAGGAATATTATTTGATCATAAAACACAAGAAAAAAAAAACTTTAAAATTAATCTTTCTCACTTTCACATTTTGATTAAATGTAAACTGAGTAAATACTAAATGAAAGTATGATGAGTTATTATGTGATGGTTTTGTCCATTCATTGATGAATGGAGTGGGCACTTTTAATTATTTTAGAGTACTATCAGGTTAATTGTGTCCAGCAGTCCCTGGAAAACAAGCTTTAACTGAGAGAAAGCTCTCCGCAAATGTTTTTTGTCAAATTGCATTTGATGGTAAAAAAAAAAAAAGTATTTCCTCAGATTTTGCAACAGCACAGTTGATAAACGTCTCTCCCCCCTTTATTAACATTGCATCCTTTAACATTATTGAAGTACTACTTAAGAACTTTGAAGTTTCCTGGGTTGTTTCCCATATGTATTTGTGACTTGTACCGTGTGTTAAAATAAGTCACTCAGTGTTGAATGCACGTGCCTAGTTTAGTTAACATCATCCATTTTTATTTTCTGTAAACATCTGCACATTTTGCATGAGATCATCATTTGCAACTGGATGGATGTGGGATGTTGTATATTTCATCTAATTCATTTATATGCAGTTTTAATTTCTGTTAATATATTTAATTCATATATACTCTACATATATTCAGTTTTTAATCTAATTCAGTTTATTATATACAAATTTTCACAATACATAGCAGCAGCAGCTTTATAATTTTTTTTTTTAAATAGGCCTACTACAAAATGTAATAGGCCCACTATACAATGTCAGATATTTTTTTAATCTATGACTTTTTAACAATTAACAGGCTATTTCGGATTGCACAATCTAATCCAAAAACAAAATTATTATAATTAAAAATCTAATTGAAGTCCACCCCAATTTGATTTCTAAAGTTTTCAATGTTTTGTTGTTGTTGATGATGTTGTTGCATTTAAAATGAATGCTCATGTACTGCTAATGGCTGTAGGTAGATGGGACACTCCCCTTCACAGCCATAATGGGATCACTCTTTCAGGCTGATTTGCTTGGCCTTACTGTCTCTAAAAGATTCAATTTTGTCCTAATTGCTCCATTGTGGGGAAGTGTGTGTGTTTGAGAAGCACTGTTGAGGCTGCAGGGTACAGCTCTAGAGTTTAGGTCTTCTTTGTGAGTGTGTACGTACGCCTGCTCTTACAATACACTTCTTTTCATACTGTACACCTACCAACCTGGTCTATTGTTCCTTCAGACAGGCTCTTAAAAGCCTGAGACTCATTGTTTCCAGGAGGCTGAGCAGACTCGTGGCAAACACACATACAATGACCCCTGTCTGTACATCGCAAAAGGTCCTTCTCTCTCTCTCTATCCCCAATGGCACTGTTAGGAAGATACACTGAAGTCAGGGAAGTGACCCACTCCCAGGTGTACATGTGCACAAAACAGTTGGGTTTGACTTTGAGATTCACTCGGGCCACCAGTATGACCAGCAATTTTATCTGTCTGATGAGTACAGAGAGGGAAAGAGAGAAAGAGAGACAAGAAAAGATAGAGAAAGGGGATAAGCTTGCAAGCTCAACAGCTGTCTCCATCCATACCTGAAATAAACAAGGGACCCGGTTGAGATTAATGACAGTCTAAAGAGCAATACAACCATGGTACCTCATCCAGGAATGTGGCATGTATAAATGGAAAGGAATGGACAGGGTGGCTGAAGGAGTGGGGCTGGAAAAGTCTGGCTTAACTCCAGAACATTCTTCCTTCTCTCATATGACAGTCATTTTAATTCCTCTCTACGCCTTCACTGGAAGAGGGCAACAGGAGCCGTGTGAACTGTATATCGCCCATTCGCTGCTCATCCCCCTCCACCTCCATTTGTTTTTATTGCATCCTCTGATTTATTTATTGCTGTCTTCATTCATTTCCATGGACTGCTTGTTTCATCAACACGATTAAGTCAATAAAGTGGTATGATGGCTTAATTGGACTTTAATTTTATGGTTGTTTACACATTGTCTTAACAGTAGCAATTTCATAACCATAAATACTACTTTAAACAAGATTATGTCTATCCATTGGTATGATTAACCTGTAATGAACTGAATTGTTTTAGTTCAATTCAATATTTGTTTTTGTTCTAAGTGACAAGTTGAAGACAAAAAATAGATCATAGAGATGTAGTACCTGTTAGATACTGTTACTTTGCACATGATAGCGGTAATCTGCAGTTGTTACCTCAAGGATCTACTTTCATTTGATATAACTTATAAAAAAGATTTTAGTTTGTGTATCTTGTCGGATTGATTTGTGGGTTAACTTTTTAGTGGTGGAAATATGGATGTTGGATTCCAAACGTATGCAATGACAGACATTTGAATGATTGCTAATTGATTTGACTTTTATATTTTAGATATGGTAATATTTTGACAGAACTCTTGAGAAACATTTGAATGACAGAATAACTGAAAATGAATATCCAGAAAAATCTACATTTTTACACAATGTGTCCATTTATAGGAACTCAGTTCTTGGTTGACATCATTGAGCCCCTTACAGTGTATAGGACAATTTCTCTTACACCAGTACATGGACAGGGCCATTTGATAAACAGTTTGTTAAAGAGAATAACCTCTTGGGTCATAAATCTTCCTGACTTACACATACAAAGGCTTTTTTAAGTCAAGCCAAGTGCTATGAAGATCTTCTGGTTCTCTAAGCCCACCATTACATCATAGCCAAATGTATTAACATCAAAAGAAGCTGTATTGTGGCAACAACTCATTAATGTTTTGATTAATATTAGCTCTTTTTTTCACGTGGCACTGCTAATACCATATAATTGGTTCCACCAGTGAAACACATGAAAAGACATATGTTTATATGGCATGTTTTCTCTATTTTTCTTCTAGCCACAGTACACAAGTCTGGGGCTCCTCAATAGCATGGATCAGAATGGTGGTTCCACCTCCACCAGCCCCTACAACAACGAGCATTCTCAGAACAATGTTACAGCCCCATCACCCTATGCCCAGCCCAGTTCCACCTTTGAGGCCCTGTCTCCATCACCTGCCATCCCATCAAACACAGACTATGCTGGCCCACACACCTTCGATGTGTCCTTCCAGCAGTCCAGCACAGCCAAATCAGCCACCTGGACGGTAAGACGGTGTATATGTTCACATGTTTGACATATGAAAAGGCCCATATGGAATCTGTTCATTCAGAATTTTGAACAAAAACTCTGCAGATTTCTGCAGATTTGGGACACCCATCAATCACAAACTTCGACATATCCTGCTTTAAATATTTATTATATATTTTTGCTAATTTAAAATAATTGTATATGTTAAGACTGTAGTAATCTAAATTCAGTTTAACCACTTAATCACTTTTATCCTCATTTTACCATGTTTGTGCCCATTTAGGTCCAAAATAAGTGCTTTTTAAAAGTTTTTGAAGCTGCAGATTCTGTCTGGGCCTGTATATACAGTAGTGTGCAGAAATATTTGCAGTAGTAACATTTTTTGTTTAGTGTGGATTTTTTCAAAAATAATGTTGTGGATATTTTTTATTTAACAATTAACTTTATACAAAATGCAGTAAACATAAAAATAACTAAATCAATATTTGGCGTCACCACCATATGCCTGTAAAACAGCACCAATTAGGGGAAGATGTGGAAAGATGAACCCCCTTAGGAACAGTGTGCATTAACAGCTAAATTGTAACATATTTAGAGATAAGTTTAGCATGTGTAGGATCGTGACATATTATTGGGGAATGGAAACATTTGCTAGTTTAGTTTTTAATAGCAAAAAAGGGGCCACCTTGCCCCACTACTGGAGTAAGAAGACCCCTTACCTGGGGACAAGAAGCCCCATGGGGAAGACATATCTCATCTGCTTTTTATAGAAAATATAAAATACATCTGATATCGTTTTTAATTATTTTACTTTTATTATATGTGTGCCATTAATGTAAAATACTAAATAAAATATTTTGTCAATTCTGATGCATTTTGACATAATCATATATAATATATATTGTTATATAATAATCACACACATAATAAAATCAATATTTTTTTACCCTATAAATATAAATGTGTTGCTATGTCCAATAATCCCCCATTAATAAAAATACATGAAACATTTTAAAATCCAACATAAAATTAACTCTTTATCATTATTAACCAATTATTTATATTATATACTATATTATACCAAAAAAATTATAATTTAACCTCAAAACTTTTCAGATGCAAATAATCTCACAAATGTTGATGTTCAGTTTAAAAGTCACGATTAATGTGATGAGATGATGAGATTAAATTATTGACATCAATTTTCGAGGAAAATGAAAGGTGGCGGGACATCTTACCTTTGGGGCCATCTTCTCCCATCTTCCCTTATACTTGTGCACAATTTTTCAAGATTGTTGGCAGATAGGTTGTTCCAAGCATCTTGGAGAACTTGCCACAGTTCTATGTTCTCTATTTAAATTGTGTCAGTTCCTTTTGTCTCTTCATGTAATCCCAGACTGACTCAATGATGTTGAGATCCGGGCTCTTTTGGGGCCATACCATCTGGTTCAGGGCTCCTTTTTTTTCTTCTTCTTCTTCTATTCTTTTTGCAAAGATAACCTTAATCTTAAGAAAAACATTACACTAATTTTAAGCAAATAGGATTTTACACAAATATGTGTAAAACGTGTTATTCCATTGCCGTAGAAGAAATTCTATAAAATGTTGTCCCGATAACTGTTACTTATGGCGTTAGGGATTAGGGAATAATCAATAAGGTAGTAGTATAGAAAGTTTAGCATATAGCCTCTTCAAGATATATTGGGGTTAAGTGTCAGGCATTATGGCAACAACCACATTTTCTGCACCAGGAAATTGGACCATCTACCCTCCGGTCACAAACACCCATCTGTACTTGCCATTTATCTTTGAATATGTATGATTTTGGTATGGGATTATGTATTGTTGTTTTGCTATGTTGTACAAGGACAAAGTGATGTGTTCATTAAAGCAACTGATTTCGGCTGTCAAGGGTTGATCTTCCTCCAGAAGGAAAAATCATAGTTTTTATCTGTCATCTCAGCTTTAGGCACTTCTGTGATCTATATGAAAGTTGTCAGTTACAAAACTCCACCTGGCTGAGGAAAAAGGCCCCATAGGTGTAAACTGGCCTGGTTTATTGCAGTATGAAATACTTGGTATGAGACTCAAGGTGGGCTGAAGCTTTCAGCCTGTAAAACAGAGGAGCATTCTTTCAAAGTGCAGTGACCCTGTCAGATAACATATCTTGTGGGACTCAATAAAGAGCCACATATTCATATGCACTTTTGGAGTTACATGCTCTTTTTTACTATTTTTTTTGTATATTTTTTATTTATTTATTTATTATAGATAAAAAATAAGAAATTTTCCAAAAGAAGAAAGGGAAATTTGTTCCAAAAAGGCCCATGACTGACCTCTGTGGGTGAGTTACTTGCTTGCGCATTGTGGCGTTTTTTGGATAAACCGCTATTTTCTGTCCACGTGCATCAGTGAGCAATACAGTAGCGGTGTGACTATCGCTTTGTTTTGATAAGATAGGTGTCACCACAGACATAGTTGACAAAACTGACTAAACCCACTAGTCTAGTTTTAGTGGCACGGGACGGTCCCAACCGTACAGCTCTACCCATGCATCATTGCATTGTGCCCGCACTGTTATTCTGGAGTCTGTCAGACAAAAGTATTGAAAAAAATCTGAGTTTTGGAAGAACAATGCACCCTAGTGGTTTCTAGCTTGTACTAATCCTTCAGTTACGGCTTTCGTCAATTACCGAAGGGTATAGTTCTATGGATAAACGCCTCACACCATATCCTCTGTATTCCATCAGTATTGAATGTTAACAATAAAACAACACAGTTGTCTTCTTGTATGAAATATGATTCATTTCTGTCTTGGCTAACTGTGAATTTGCATGGATTTTATGCCACGTAATCACATACACCAGCATATTGGTGAGATAAAAGTCTATCATTATTTTATAGCAATTGATTCCATTTTAAACCAAAGTTGATTCCATTTTAAACCAATGTCTCCTTAATCTCAAATTTGGCAAGTTGTGGTCTTGACAATCCAGTGAGTCATTTAATGCGGTAATGCTGTCTCACATCTTTGAGTAAACAAGTTGAGCGAAGATTGGTTTGTGAGACAGTCCCTTAGTGCTTATTGGCTACAGTGCAGTGTGGGATTGTGACATTTACCCTATTCCCATAACAGCCCTTGTCATCCTTACTCCTTCACTAGCACAACAGTAGTTGTTAGACACCTGACTGTACTTAGACAAGAGTTCTGGGTGTGAGAAAAAAACCACACCCTGGTAGCCTCATTTAAGTCTTTCATACTCATTCATATTTTCATTTCTCACAGTCCTCAGAGCTTTGAATGCAATCATCAGTAAATGATTGCCCAGCAGGATTAAAATGTGCATGGACAGTGTTGACAATTCAGCAACATGAGAAGTATTTCTCTATATTCTGCATGAAAGAATTTTCACTCTGTTTGTATCCCCTTGGGGGCCACTCACTGAATGCATTATTGTGCAAAAAAAGCAAGATAAAAATATGACAGAACTCGGTTGCCTCAAGACGCTGTTTTAAAAGTCTAAAAATGCCGTGATCCTGTGCAAGACGCTGATAAACTGCGAGACATTTCTGTCAAAACTGTAAAAAATGGCCACTTGGCGCATATTTCCATAAAAAAAATAGCGCATACGGAAGAAAAAACGAATCCGGTGTCAACGGCCCTTAGAGAATTGTGTATTCTATTCAAAAACCTGTTCTTTGCTGTGACCTGTGGATTCTTTGCAACATCTGTATCCCACAAATGTACTCCATACCAAATTCAATCTCATCCTAGCTTCAATGACACACACACCCACTCACACATTTCCTGGTAATGCATGCTACCACTCCTCATTTATGAGAATGCTTTTGCAATCCTTCTTTTCTCTCTGTTGATGTCAATGATAAGACAAGTCATACAACTAATTTTTGTTAGTTTACTTTCCATTTTTAGAACAATCCCATTCGCTCTGTCGTGTTCAGTAGGTGTTAGAGTCTTCCATTTGCATTTTACTGTTAACCTATTAATTGTACAGCATGCAATTAATTAAATTAACTATGTTTAATTTATCTGTTGGTTCACCTGAATAATCCCCCCCCCCCCCCCCCCCCCCCCCATAAAACACGTACCCGGTCTGTAAGATGCATATATTTACATTTATATACAGTACATATGTTAAATGTGTAAGAAATATATTTTTTCCATATATAAATCATTTAAAACAATTGGCTGTTGTGGTTATAGTCCTACATAAACTTGTATATCAGGGTAAGTTTCATACTGGAATGGTGCACAGTACACTAAGAGCCATGGTATGGTAACTCTATGTTAATTATGTATTTAAATTAATAGGTCTCATTAATGTTCTTTTCATTAGGCTACTGTGAAAATTACTCTAATTTCTAAACTAGCACATATGCAGTTAACTGTTAAGCACTGAATAGCTAATATGAGTGTAGTCATGTTCACGTTAACACGTTATCTATTGTTAAAATATACAGCCTGCATCAGAATTAATGGTTGTTGTTTTTTTTATTTGTGTACTGTAATAATTATTTTCCTACTTAGAAATATAAATTAAAATGATTTGATATCATGAAAAAAAGGCAACAAAAAAAAAAAAAAGAAAATGAAAAGAAAAATACATTTGATGTAATAATTACAGGGCACAGTTGTCCAGCATCTGTGAAGAGAATAAAAACTAGTATTTTCACAACGTTTAATTGCATAAGTTATATATACATACATACATACATACATACATACATACATACATATATATGTGTGTATATATATATATGTATATGTGTGTGTGTGTGTGTGTGTATTTAGGTTTAGCAGTGAAATACATTTACAACAAAAATTATTGTTACTACATGGATGCTTGTGCATCACCATGTCCCACCCCTTACTAAAGTGGAAAATTTGATTGGTTGGCAAATATTCAATCACATCTGAAATGAACGTTCTGATTGGTGGATCAGATTAATCAGACTGTCTTGGTAGTGCCATCAGATGCTCTCCCACCTCCCGCAGCCCCGTGCACATTTAGAGAGAATCTCTTTTCACAAAAAAAAGCACAATCCCCTCAAATGTGCTGCGGCATCGCATTAGTAGATTGAAAGTTCTAGGCTTTTGACCCGGAAATCTCCAATAATTGTTGTCTCAAAAAGAGAGCTAGGGATTAGACGAATGGATCAATAATACTTGTGTAAATACTTAAAGTTTTTCCTCTGAACCCTACAGTGCCAAAGGGGCTGCTCCCTGCTCAATGAGTAAAGCTTGTCGACTGCATCTCTCATAATGCTGCAGGACAAGGAGATGAGAATGAGGATAGAGAATGGGGAGGTTGGGAGAGGACAGAAGCACTCAAAGAGACGAGTGTTCCAGCGAAAGGTGGCAAGATACAACTTGTCCCTGGAACATCTGCAGGCCCGTCCCACGCCTCGTGAGATGGAGCTGAGACTTGTTTATGTCAAGGAGCCTGTTGAGACTCGTCAGACACCGCCACGTATAGCCCTAAAACCTACAACAAGCACAGGAAAGAAGAAAGAAAAGGAGGGAGATGTTAATTAAAAAAAAAATCTGAGGTTCAAATACTTTTATGATAGGAAAATCATTTCTAAGAAAGGCGTATCTGGAAAAGCTCACTTCTCTGACAGGTTCTGTTTGGAGATTGTGCTTTTGTTGTTATTTGTGACTTTGAACAATGAAAGATTGCCTTTTCTTTATAGGTGCTGGACAGTCAAAGAGGAGATCAGTCTGTCAGCACAATGATAGCAGCCATTTCTACTTTAACTCACTTGCACAATCATAATCTCCATCTCCTTGTGTAGTTGAGATACAATGGAACTCAATGAAAAGTTCCAGCATCTGTTTATTACACCTGACCTTAAAGCCCAGCTTTTGTGTGGTGTCTTAAGAGTGTAATTGAATGTGAACAGAAATGCACACACCTTCATTTTAATCCGAAAGAAGAAAAAAGGTAGCTGTGAGGAAAGAATTTGGCAGCATTCAGGGCGACCATTCAGGAAAACGTGGGGAAATCCTGCATAATTACACCAAAGCTTGTCACACGTTTTCTGGGAAAGATCACATTTCCAAAGCATATAATTTCATTCCAGGGCATTAACTAGTGCCAGGAAGCATGGGGGCATTTGTTTACATCTGATGAGGCTGATTGCACAAAAATCGCCATCCAGATGAACAAAAGCCAATTGCATTTGTTTTTGAGGGGTCAATATGCACCTTAGGTCTTTTGGAAATTTCTTTTATAAGAGGTAAAATTTTCACTTTCGAATAAACTTGAACTAAAAGCAGCATTAACACCAAGTAAAGCTCTCAGGCATGACAAGCAACATTATTGCAGTTTATTCGCTATTCAGAACCATTTCTGCATCCCTCTTGCAATGAAAAAAATATCCTTCTGCCTTACAATTGTGTAAATTGCTGACACAAACGTGCACAAAGCAAGAATTCGTTACCCGTTTGTCCCTAGCAGATGCCAATATGAAGAGTGTGATTGGCAGATTGACTCTTCGCGCCACTGTGCTCAATGTTTTGTTTTCCTAGCTAGAGATGAATTATGCACAGACAATGGGAAATTTCCGCATAGAACGAATCTGCACTTTTATGTATATTTTTGAGCTCAGCATGCACAACTACATTTTTGCTTTCCAAACTCAGTTTTCTTCCGCCATCACAGCAAGCAGGTGTTTTCCCCCACTGTGACAAAGAGGGAAAAAACAAATGTAATTTATTTCCCAATGAAACAGGTTTTGAGAGAAGCAACGGGCATGATGGTACATGTCAGGTATGAGGTAGGACAAGACCAGAGGCGCCAGAGCGTTGGGCCAACCCGCCCAACCATGCTGAGACACGTATGCAGCCTTAGCCCGCAGCCCCGCTTTGCTCAAACACACACACACTACAACTACAAACCTGTCACAACACGTAAATCACTGTATATGTGTGTGTGCATAAATCTCTGCATTCTTATACATTGAAATATCTGTGATTATTTCATGTTTAGCACCTATAAATTAGTGGCAATTATTAAGCACGTAACCCAGCAATTAACCATTTTACATGCTGATATTAGGACCTGACCTTGAATATTGTGTTGCATTACCATCATAAAAAAGCACAGCAGTTTTGCACTTTTGGCTCAGGCTAATTGTCAGCTTGCAAAGTGCAGGAGTGGTCTGCAGAGGTAAAAGATTGTATCTCCTTCTAAAGGCTTGACACCGTATCTTCCTTGACATATGCCAAGCCAATGGTTCACAAAAATGTAGTATAGAGTTCTGCCCGTTCTAGTCACTCTCACATATCCGCTCTTTCTGCTCAAAAGATACCCTAAACCTTTTGTTCCCAAGCTGTGTAATTCACAATGTAGCCCATGACTGGAACATAATTACATGTTAACACCATCGTGCCCCTCCCTGTGTAAAAGCCAATGCCTTCCAATTCATCAGATCACTGTGTGGCCCAGCCCTGTGTGTGTGCGTGTGCGTGTGTGTGTGTGTGTGTGTGTCAGCAGTTGCTCATGGTTGGCCCTAAGCAAACACGGCAGTCTCTGCACATATTTGCATTCTTAAAATGTGTTGCTTTAGGGCTAGAATTGGTGCATGGTCTGTTTTGTTTGTGCGGTAAAGTTTGTAGGTTGGAGTTTACAAAATATGTATGAACAGTGTAAAATGTCAAGCCTCTGTCATTTATATCTGTCTCGAGTTTTTTTGCCGTGATTTACCTCTCTGTGACTGACCCTTTGATGTTCATGTCAACAACTTTGTCTTTTGTCCTGGAGGAAACCCATCATTGTACTCAAATGACATTTCCAATTCTTCTTGTGTATTGTTGCTATATGCAGTTGATCTTTGTCATCCCTTCTCTCTTTCTCTGCCTCTCGCATTTTCCCCCTCCCTCTCATCCTCTTTCTCTCTTTCTCCCTCGCTCACTTCATTTAACTGAATGACAGGAGCGTTCAGGGGCATATCAAGTTGGGAGCAGAGGTGCAATTACAGTTATTCATCTTTCTTTTTTTATAGGACACCTTTCAAAAACTGTTTTCAGTTCACGCACAGAACACCTCCATCATCCATTGGTGAAAGCACCTAGGTACTAATTTAGTTAGAGCTAAAGTTGGCCAAGTCGGTTTTGGGAGTGTAGATAAGCTGTTGTACTGGTATGCTGTTGATTTTCTGATAAAGAGATCTTCAGCTACATTCAAATGATATGACAGACAAGGAACCTAAAGCATGTACATACTGTACAGATTTAATTTAAGCTCAGGGTTTTTTTTTTACGATAGTCTCGTATTAAAACTTCATTATTTCACAAAGTGATAGAAAATATGTATTTAAAAAATTAACAGAAATTAACTTTTTTATTAGGTTGCCCCAAGTGAAACTTTTACATTTATAAGGGCATTTTCGAACCTTATAAATAACAGCATGCCATCCATTTACACTGTAAAGTGGAAACCTGCAGTTGTTATCCTAAGGAGCTATTTCTACCTGATTCAACCCTTAAAATGAGTTTTGTTGGTGTAACCAAATGGTTCATTAAGTGATGTTAAATAATAATTTTGACTTAAACAGTAAATTTAGATTATTATATATATATTTGTGTCTATGTAAAATAGATGTGCTTCATGTGGTAACATCTGAAATAACTGGTTTTAGTAGTGCTTTTATAAAAGTTATTTAATATGTCTAAATCAACCTGAATACATTATGTTCAACCAAGGAATGTAGTTTTTAAGGTTTAGATCAAGTAGAAATTGATCCTTAAGGTAGGATTTCAGGATAGATAGGTATTGATTTCAGGAGCTTTTTTTTTTTTGCCCCCAAATTTTTAATACCTGGGGCATTTTTGTCACTCTCTGTAACATTTTTACCATGAGCCCTCCGAATTTTCTGACCCAGGTTTGTTTCTGATGTCATTTTGTGGCCTATCATTAAAAGTATAGTTTGTCAAATTGCTTGTTGATTATTATTTTGTTTTCTTTTTTTATTGGTGTTTTTGCTTCTTTGTCTCATCCAGTATGTTCCACAAATTCCTTCAGGAAATGGCCAGGACTTTTTGTGTGTATGTGTGTTTGTTCTTGTCAAGGTTGTGTAATACTCACAAGCAGGTGTTGGGAAGGGCTCCTCTCATTGGAACACTTCATATCAAAAGTTAATAGAGATGGAATTTAATGTGGAATTGTTCTTCAGAACAGCCCTGGGCAATGTTCACAGCCCTTTTTTCTTTCTTCTTCTTCACCTTTTTAAATGAACTTGACAGGAAATCTTTCTTCATCGTTATTTTCTGTGCACTTGATGCACCAGAGCTTTGCTTAAAGCTGAAGTGTTTGTTCAGAGAATTCTTTAAAAAGCTGCAGAGATAAGCAGCTCATATACTAAACTAATTTATGTGGAACGAGCCATGATTATATACAATACAAAATGTTTGGCATACCATTTGTAACAACATTGGTGGTATCTTAGTATTTGTGATTTGTAGATGTCACAATGTTGGCAGTCACGCTTTGTGAAACTTTAATCACATAGATCTTTCTTTTTGACCTATTGTGTGTGTGGTTAGACAGGCTCTTAAACACCTGATGATACACTAAGTATGAGGAGCACATGAGTGTTAGTCTGTGGTAGTAGGATGAGTCAAGCTTACTGCAATGATACAATTATGATTTCTGTGGTCAGTGACACCCTGTACATCAAGCTGTCATCAATGATGAAACTTTTTTGCATATGTACTGCATTTAAGTTTTTCTCAAGAAGGGAAGGACTCAGCTTTTTATTGCCAGATATTTTATCACATCAGGGCAATATTTTTGTCAAATGGAGTCCTAAGGTCTAAGATAAATCATGCTATTCTGGTGATTTGGGAAGCACATCTCGGTGTGCTTTATGTATGTTCCTAATCACAGGTATATTGTAACCCATGACAGCTGTAGGGCAGAACTAGAAGTTCTACCGCCTAAAACCAGCTGCTCTTCCCTTTAAAGATGGTTATATGGCGCTTATTCCACTAAATAGTTGCCAAGCTGCAGCTGTTTTATCTCTGTATTCTCTGTTGACGAGAAAGTAAAAAAGAAAGAGTTCTAGTCTTTTCATCTATTATTTTCAATAGTTTCCTTTTCTTTGAGTGATTGTTTCAGTTAGTTTGCATAAAGAGTGAAGAACCTTTAAAGGAAGTTTTTAGAAACAGGAGTATTATATTAGAGTATAGTGTGGGAGATGTTTTACTTCTTGATCTATTTCTCAACAATGTATAAAAGTAGTTGCATAATAAAACAAACAACCTTCATACAAATTGTAGATAAACACTCAAAAAAATCAAAAACTCCTGAATTCGGCGATGGTAGGTCAGAAGATCTTTTGCTGAAATGGGACTATGCTTACAGAAATTTGAAACATTGGAAAGGGAAGAAAATCTGGAAGTGTTGTTGAACAGATGAGCACTTGTGAGCTCCATGTACAGCTACATGTACAGAATGGTGCCAAAAGTTGTCAATGATGTAATATAGTCAACAGAAATGCACAATTTATTTACCGTCGATTGAGTACAAACATAATCTTTGGCAGGGAAAATGCGACCATTGAAACCCGAAAAATGTAAACACATTTGAACTGATGCAAAAATGTCTGAAGCGAGATGATGCTCAGTATCAGCATTCGGTAACTCAGCAGAATAGGGTTGATTTCACAGTAACGTAACTTTTGGTAGCAACATGTCGATTTCTTGTGTGATCATGTTAATCAAATGTGTCCATATTGTTGATATATAAGCACAGTGATGTTTAAAGTAATAAGCTACATAGAATAGAATATGCTACATTTTTTATTGTTTTTGTGAAGGTTACTAATTAAACTTTTGTCTCTCTTTTTTGCTGAAGTACTCCACAGAGCTGAAGAAGCTGTACTGTCAGATTGCTAAAACCTGTCCCATTCAAATCAAAGTTCTTACCAACCCGCCTCAGGGTTCAGTCATACGGGCCATGCCTGTCTATAAGAAAGCAGAGCATGTTACTGAGGTGGTCAAACGATGCCCGAACCATGAACTGAGCCGAGAGTTCAATGACGGTTGGTCTACCTTCTAAATTTGTAAATGCAATTCAACAAGATATATATTTTAATACATGTGTTTTTAATCTTCAGCTTGTGATACATTTTAATAATTGGATGATATAATTGACTGACCTTTGTGTTTGATAGGCCAAATAGCCCCACCCAGTCACCTGATTAGGGTTGAGGGGAACAGTCACGCCCAATACATGGAGGATTCCATTACTGGGCGACAGAGTGTGCTGGTGCCTTACGAACCCCCTCAGGTGACCCTCACACACACACACACACACACACACACATATGCTGAGGAACTCAAGTGAACCTAGCTAACCCTACATACCCTTCATACCTCAAGTCATCCTCAACAGCTGTTACTTGGTCTCTAAAACAATAAAACAGCTCTACAGATTTTGTAACTTAATGTAGTGTTACACCAGTTGTTTTCTATTAACAGGTGGGCACAGAGTTCACAACTATCCTCTACAATTTCATGTGCAACTCCAGCTGTGTTGGCGGAATGAACAGACGGCCGATCCTCATCATTGTAACCTTGGAAACCAGAGAGTAAGATAATTCTGAGAAGATATGCAAAACTCATGAGGTTAAATGTAAATCATCTCCAATTCACGAGTAGATGCGTTAATATCGCCTATCACTCTCCAGTGGTCAGGTTTTGGGCCGACGGTGTTTTGAGGCTCGTATCTGCGCATGCCCTGGACGTGACCGCAAAGCGGACGAGGACAGCATCCGCAAACAACACGTCAGCGATGGCACAAAGAGCAGTGAGGGTACGAAACACCGTAAGTAATGCTGGGTGCTGGTGACTGGGCTTGTTCTAACACAAACTCATAAAGATAAACATTTCAACTGCATACTACTTGCATGTCCTACTCACTTTCATATACACACACACACACACACACACACACACACACACACACACTGAATTCAACCTTCAGCTGAACTTTTCCTCCTGTTCTGTGCTTTAGCTCTGCGTCTTGTGCTTTCCAGATTTTGTCTCTCGCAAGTGTTTCACTATCTTTTCCTCCCTCTTACACAGCTTTCCGTCAGGCCTCTCACCTCTCTCAGCTGCCCTCCATCAAGAAGAGAAGATCCACCGACGAGGAAGTGTTTTGTCTGCCTGTAAGTATCTCTACTTTCAGAATTCCAATGCCAGACAGCTTCAGTTATCAATTTCAAATAAAATACCTGTTAATTACATAGATTTACTTGACAAGGGTGTATTTGTAACACTGTCTACGAAGCCTAAAAATACCTGTTATTATTGTATTAATAATTTTGTAATATATATAAATATATTTCCACTATGGTTATGTATCACACAATTTACGCGTGATTCCCGTGTATTTTTTTATAGCCTAAACCTGAGTGCAATGTTAAATTCCTGACCTGAAGTGATGATTTCACATCGGAGCTCATCTAGCCATCTCTTAAAGTTGACCAAATTTATATCCACATCAGTGATTAAGATTATTATCTGGTTAAGACTTTATTCCGAAAACAGTTTAAATGCTCCATAAAGGTTTAAATGCTCCATAGAGTATGTATCTATTCCGAATATTCCTGCTTATGTAAAATGAAGAAACTGAAACATTCTTTTCTTCTTCTTTAAACTGTACTTTGAAATTTGTCATTTGAAATTTTAAGTGTTCTTGAACTCTGGTGTGACGCTATACAAATTTAACAATATTATTTGTATTACTAATATTATTATTATTTAACTAAATAATGGTGTCCTATTGTAAAAATTCCTGATAGACATACAGGACTTTCATCTGTTTGTAGGCTATATTGATTTTATTTTCATTTTAATTTATTTGAATTTGTATTTATTATTCTCTGCAAAAATGTGTGCTTGAAATCTAATATTTTTCTTGACACCTCCAGAATAATGTACAGACAAACCAAAATTTTGTTTCATGCAGATATTAATATCTGAAATACCAGAAGAAACCCCAACATATTCCACAGTTAATGTAGCCTACAAATTCAGCTTCATCTGGTAAGAAAAAAATAATAAAATAATATTTTTTATATAATAATTGTATAATATAATTATTATTATTATCGTTATTATTAGGCTATTAGTATGAAAAGTCATATTTTATTAATTGAAAATATAATTGTAAGGGTAATACTTAAAAATGGGTATTTCATTTAGTTTGGACGCACTTCCGGTTTAAGCCCCGCCCACACCAGGTTCTATCCGAATACAGAGACAGATCAGGTCATATGAACAAATACAGATACAAATACAGATAATGGCTCCTCTGCACACTCCCAATACATATGTGTGTGTGTGTGTGTGTGTGTGTGTGCGTGTGCGTGTGTGTGTGTGTGTGTGTGTGTGTGTGAATTTTACAGTCTTCCAAGACATAATATGATATATACGATATATAGATATAATACAATAACGTATGAGGATAAACAATATATTAAAGTGTATTTCAGTATTAAGATGTAATAAAGGCATTGTAAAGCATTAATAATACCTTTATAATGCATTTATATGATTGATATATATATATATATATATATATATATATATATATATATATATATATATATATATATATATATACATACAATATATACTGGAATATATCATGCATTATAAAGGTATTCTAGATTCTTTACAATGCATTTGTAACATCTTTATGCTAAAATACATTTTTTAATAAATTGTTTACGCTCACAAGTTATTGTATTGCTGTAATAATTATAATGCTTAACTCTGTACCCTGAAATAGCATAATGCATTAAAACACATGAACAATACCAATTTTCATGAATTATATCATGTGTCATCAAGTGTTATAATGTACCATAACCATGAAAAATGTATTATAATAATGTCTTCGTTATAGTTTTAAAACATTATTCATATAACAATTATTATTATATATTATTCATATTACAATTATTCATGGAAAGATATTGCACAAAACAATGTCTATTATGAGGCATTAGGAATATCTTTATAATGCATATTCATTTATATATTTATTTATTTATATAGGATTCTACATCCTATATAAACAGGCTTCATAGAAAGTGTTACATCAATATTTGATACTTAAAAAACAATAAGACCTCACAGACAGTGTATTGTAAGTATTCAAAGTGAAGAACTCAGTATAACATACTGTAAGAGTGACATCTAGACTTACCCCTCCTCTCTCCTTTTACAGATTAAAGGCCGTGAAATATATGAGATTTTGGTGAAAATCAAAGAGTCTTTGGAACTCATGCAGTTCCTCCCTCAGCACACTATTGAGTCATACAGACAGCAGCAGCAGAACCTACTGCAAAAACAGTGAGTACTTAATAAAAAAAAAAATTGGCAAAAAATACTCTTTTTCCTCAGTTTTCCCCTGCTCTTCCTTTCTTTTGCAAGTTTACTATTGTGACTAGCCACTGTTAACCAAGCCGAACTGTAAGCACTTAATACACTGTGCTAGCAAGGTCCATCCGCAGCTTGTTATTTGTGTATCAGTGTTTTAATAACTTGTTTGACTTTTCTTGCTTGCATCAAACACTCATGGATTGGTTGGTTTTGCTCATTGATTGACAGTGAGCTGATTTTGTCATTTAGGTTTTTGGTTTATTTGATCAGGCATGAATTGCAGCCCCACCTCAGGGTCTTTTAGTAAATAAAGCATGTTTTCTCTGGAGTGCAAACACTGGAACGTAGCGTGGAGGTATGAATTTAATATTCTTTTATGCTGATGATTTAATCCTGGCTAAAATATGACTATATGTCATTGTTATACTTTGTTTGGATTGCAGCTTGCATGACATTTGTGTTGTGGATCACTGATGTTGTTATGAGATAAGGCCTTAATCAAACCTTAGCTGTTCTGGTCAGCATCAGTTCGCACAATATTAACAATGTTTTGCATTATGCTCAGCTTCTCGTAAAAAAGGGTGTACCTTGCTGAGATGGTGCTATGATTTATCTGATTTTCAGTCCATCACTTCACATTTTGTGCTGCTCAGATTACTACAGAACTGCATTGTAGCTAAACGGGTTGAAACACCACAGTTAAATTGTTATTGGTCCGCAAGGAACATGCAAATTTAGTCTCCCCTCAAAGTATTTCCTTCTCATAAACACGGACTCAGTATCTGCTGTGATGTTGCTCAACAGAAGGGGAGGGAGAGGACTGTAAGTTATAGCTTACATTTAAAAAGCCTTGTTTTCCTTTTGTAATGAATTATTTTCTCAACTTCCCTCATTAAGGAACCAATGGTTGGTTGGGGATATGCTGAGTGGAGCACTAGTATTTAAATGTTAATGGTTTTTTTTTCTGTAATTAAAAAAAAAAAAAATACAACTAATTAACCATCCCCAACCGATGTAGTTAGAGAACAGATAACAGAAAAACTGATGATTTCAGGGTTTTGAAGTAGAATTCACCATTTATTAAAACCTAGTCTTTTCTAAATGACTAGGTAGGAAATTACCAAGTAGCCATCATCTTTAAAAGTGTCCATTTGTAGGACAAGGACAGAGCACACAGTCTGTGAAATGTGCTTCCTACAACTTCCTCTCAAAGACAATCAATTTAGCTAATCCAGTACACATTATAGGCATCCTCATTCTTATTCGGATTTATTGGTAGATTGTAAAAGGCTTAGCCTAATATAATAGCATAAAAATGGCAGATTTCCATGTACACATGTAGACAAATCATAGTTTGACCATTTGCTGCTGTCTGCAATGCTGTTACTTTCATCTTCCTTCATATATCTGTTTTCTTAACTGTTTACTTTTGTCTTCCTTTGAAATAAAGTTCCTACTGTCATAGATTAAGATCTGGTTCAGACCTTTTATTTTGTTGATCTCCTTGAGTTTTTGTTTTTTTTCCCCTGATATTTCCAAAGTTGTATCTTATTGCCACCTTGTGGAGAATTGTGCATTTACAGTACATATACACAATGATATATTTTAATAAGATATTTAATCAAACCTTGATGACACTTGAAAATGTGATGAGTTTTTATGGTACATTTAACAAAATTACAATACTCTTAAATCACACAGACTAATATGCAAATAATAAGGCATATAATGAGAAAAACAAAGTTTGCTATATTATTACTTTATTTCCGATTACTTTTGGCGAAATATGACTTCATACTCCATTTCTTTGTAGGAAATACTCTAGTTACAGTTTAAGTTACCGATCATCTCCTCCTCATCACAACACTGCAAAGAAAAAAAAAGAAAAAAAGAATGACTGATTTATTTTTGTCTATAGCTCTAAACATATTTAAAACAAGATACTTATTTACTTGAGAAGCAAAATGATATCTAAATCTGGTTTTCAGAGAAATGTTATTAAAATTTTATTGAGGTTCATGCTTCGTGCTTAAAACAAGAATAAACTATTTGCCAATGAGTTAAGAAAAATAAACGTATTTTACATTTGAATTTGCAGGGGTTTTCAAACTGAGGCCCGGGGACACCCAGGGTGCCACAAATGGGTGCTAGGGGGTTTGTGCACGAAATGTTCTGAGAAAAATGGTTTGGAAAAAAGTACTTTACAGTATAGCATAATTGCTTCATTTGATTTCTTAAGACAAAAATAAATTCCAATTGAATTGACATTAAAAAATATTCAAGTTATTCGTGTAGCTTTACTCTAATAGTGGGAAGAAAAAAGATATGCTGTCAACATATACGCTGATAAAAGCTGATATTTTCCAGCTAACGTTTTAATAATTTATTGTTATTTCAGTACAATGACAATATAAAAGGCAACTATTTAATTTTCAAAACATGTTCTCTTTATAAGACCATCTTACTATTTTTCTCACATAGTATTGGGACTTTTTCTTTCAAATAAATAGCTTTCTTTTTATATTTTAAGAAGATGGTCCATCACAAGGGGATCATCATATTTGGGGGTCCATGGCATCAAAAAGTTTGAAAACTCCTCTTATATAATATATCTTGTTTACACATATACCTCACTAACTGCTTTTAAAACAAGACTTAATATATTAAGTCATTTTGCTTCTCAATTAAATTCACAGTGTTTTATGAATGTTTATATATTTGTACTGGAAACCAAGACAAATTCTCTTATTACAGTCTAATATGTCATATGCCTCATCTTTTCATTCTTAATATCTGTCTTTGCTTCTCATTTATTGTTCCTTCACCTCTCTTTCTTCATCTGCCTGCATTTTTCTTTTTCTCACTCTCTCTCTTTGGCTCTTTTCTGCAGTCTGTTAAGGGCCCGCTTGCGCTCTGAGCTTCTGGACCCATTAGGTGAGCAGAAGAGGTGCTTCAGTGCTTCCTGAAAGCAGGAATCACATTCCTCCTCCTCCTTCAGAGCATCCCTTGCTCATCTCTCTCCATGTCTTTCTCATCTCGCCCTCTACCCCTCAAGGGGCTCCTTGTGCTTCTCCCATGTGTCACCTTTGGTAACTCCTAGACTTTACATACCACAAACAGGAAGAACACAGGGTTTGTTTTTTGTGCCATCTGAACACCTCATTTTACCTATGTGAGCTGTCAAGTGAAGTCATTTGAGATTTTTGGAACGTTCTTTGCATGATTTGTCCCTCCAAAGTGTATTATTTAGACAATAGCTCTCATTTATCCAATTGGAATGATTCATTTGTGTGCTAAATTCGCTAACACACCCTACACTCAGATGTAGTTGCATTAGAAGGCTTGTTAAGTAATCTAAATGATGTAGACCTCTTGTGTGTCAAAAGTTTCTTAAAAAATTTCAAAGTGTCCAGACTTTTTCAGGATGATTCTTTAAGGGCCCTTGAGGTGGATTTTTGCCTCTGCATTTATGTTGTTTGTTGGACTGATCTGCTAGTATTGCACAGAAACACATTGCACAGAAACAGAATAGCAACCTCTCAGCTGACCACCTCATCTCTCTCTCTCTCTCTCTCTCTCTCTCTCTCTCTCATAATATAATCCTGAATGTCTGAACTGACCAGGAACCAAGCACACACATTGTTTATGGGACTCAGAGTTTTTCTGTAAGATATTGATTATGGTTCATCTTAAATACCTTTTTTGCCTCTGTCTTTATTTTATAAATGGAGCTGGACTCGAGCTGTCTATAAACGTGGAGGGATAGAGTTTATTGATGACTGAATTTTGATAATGCTGGTCATGTTTTGTAAAGTGCACTGCTGGGCAGTTTTTTGTGTTTTGTCTTGATTATATGTGCATTTTCTTAAAGAAAGATGTATTTTCTGCCATGTATATTGGAGTAAGAGAGAACAGGAAATGAATGCTAGTGTTGACAGATTCTTTTGTTGTTTCATATCAAATAATGGTTGTTTTATTCTCAATGGCTCTAGCACTTTTGTCAGTTACTATTCAATAAATGACTTCTCTGCTTTTGTGTTCCTATATTCTCACGCTTCCTATTTTTTCTTTTCTTTATGTCTCGATTCTTCTTTTTCCTGGAATAGTAAGGGTCTTAAGTGTTTAAAAAACTGAAACAAAAATTGACTTTACAATAAGCTTGTGTTTGTTAGAAGTAAGTAATTAGGTGTTATGAACTAACATTACACATTGCTTTACAACTTTTATTCAAATGTGTTAATTTATTAATATACAATTGTTCGTTATTAGTTTCTATTAGTTCATAATGCTTTAATATTAACATGCAGTACAACTTTTAATGTAAAAATGTATTAGTGTGTTGAAATTAACATTAAAGGGACTCATAGTTTACCCAAAAATTAAAATGCTCTTATATTTTACTCACCCTCATGCCATCCCAGATGTGTATAACTTTCTTTCTTCTGCTAAACACAAACAAAGAAGAATAGAAGAATATCTCAGCTCTGTTGGTTCATACAATGCAAGTGAATGGTGACCGGAACTTTGAAGGTCAAAAAGCATATAATGGCAGAAAATTTATTTAAATGACTCCACATAAATCCATATCTTCAGACACGATATGATAGGTGTGGATGGGGAAAAAGAAATCTAGATTTATGTCTTTGGCTTTGGCTTTAACCACTGGAGTCATATGGATTACTTTTATGCTGCCTTTATGTGCTTTATTCTTCTTCTTCTTCTTTGTTTGTGTTTAGCTGAAAAAAGAAAGTCATACAAATCTGGGGTGGCATGAGGACGAGTAAATGATGAGCTAATTTTCATTTTTGGGTGAACAATCCCTTTAACCAAGAGTAATAAGTGCTGTAAAAGTAATGTTTATTGTTTATTAATGTTACCAATGTAGTTAACTAATGTAAATGAGAAAATGAGTAATCAGATATATTGTAAAGTAGATTGTATTGTCAACCTGATCACATGAAATGTATGCGACTGTGGCAGCATTTTTGAAAAATGAAATTGTTTCATTTAAAGGATCATTGCATTTTTGAGGAGAATGTACATTGTTAGGAACACTAGAAGCAGTTCAAATGTTTTTATTTATGATAATGCTCTGTGGAGTTTTAAATAAACAAAACCTACACCCCTAAACTAAACCTTTAATCTAAACCTAACCTATAGTATTTTGTCATAAAAAAGCAAGTATGAAATGAAAATTGCAATAGCTGAAGCAACCACGTAATTTTGTGGTGCTTCTCTGACAGTTTCTTGTAAACGGTCAAAATCCAACACTGTAAGAGTTGAGCTACCGTGGTATAGTGTTACCATATATTTTGATTACATATGAACAAAGAAAACACAATATGCTAGTTCAGAATCAGTAGCGGTTGTAGTTTGTTTGGCGCCTGGGCGAAACCCCCTTCAACACACCCCCTAAAGATGTTGACCAGGGGTGGGGGGTCCACCGCCTCATACCCACCCCCCACCCCTGCAGCTGCCCTGGGCGACTGCCCATGTCGCCCCTGCCTAAATCTGCCACTGTTCAGAATCTTTTAAGGACACACACACACACACACACACACACACACACACACACACACACACACACAAATATAATATTATTGTAATAAATCTACAAATTTGGCATTTGTTATTCACCTTATTACAGTTATTAGGGAATTATTTTCCTAAAGAAGTAATTGCATGTATCCAGATAATTACAGGATAAAACAGACATGTATGAGAATAATTTATTCGCTTTGTTACTTCTTCACCTGACCATCCAAAAATGTCCAAAACATTTAGTGCTTCTTTGTATAAAATGATCATGACCAAGTAGCTAAAACCTATGCTAAAAAAATGTAATAAAATATCCCTAGGTTTGTCTAAGTTCTGGACCTAAAATTGGATATATCCAACAATCAGTATCATCACCTGTATCTTCATCTCTCCCTCAGGAGCTCTCTGCCACCTCAGCCAACCTTCGGTTCCAGCTCACCCACTATGATCAAGAACAAGCTGCCATCAGTTAGTCAGCTCATCAACCCCCAACAACGCAACACACTCACCCCATCCAGCATGGGTGGAGGACTGACTGACAGTAAGACCTATACTTAATCATTAAGAATTTTACCATCTACAAATGTACTGACAATTACAATTATCACAATGTGTTAGGACTGACATTTGGATTAATAAAAAGGGAGTCTTATTGTGTTAAGCCCATAAATAAAATCTGGAAACACTTTAGAATAATGTTCCATTCATTAACATTATTTGATGCATTAGGTATCATGAACAAACAATTACAAATATATTTTTACAGCATTCATTAATCTTTGATAATGTTAGTTAATAAAAATACAATTGTTCATCGCTAGTTCACTTTAGTTCATAGTGCATTAACTAATGATATCAAATACAACTTTTGATTTTAAAAATGTATTAGTAAATGTTGAAATGAACATTAACAAAGATTAATAAATGCTGTAAAATTATTGTTTATTGTTAATTCATGTTAATTTATGTTTACAAATGGAACATTATTGTAAAGTGTTACCAAAAATCTTACAAATGAGAAGCAATATGTTTGATAATGACACATAAAGAAAGTGTCTGGACTCAGAATCCCTTTCTCCCCACCAAAGAAAAGCCTGTCTGGACTTGAGAAATTCTCTGTTCTCAATGTCACACTGACAGACAGCTTCCTTGTAAATTGAACAAGATCTTTGTGGGACAATCCACCTTGCCATCGGCACACTAGTGCTGTCAAAATGCACTTATACGTGACAAATATGCATTCTCATTTGGCCTATTGTGTAAAATGTGCCTCAGGTTTCTTGTATTCCAAAATTGCCTAATCTATAGTTAGGACCCACAGGTGTTTGTTGTGTTTAATTTCTATCAATTTTGGTCAATTGCTTGATGGTAGTTTACACTGATCAGCCACAACATTAAAACCACCTGTCTAATATTATGTAGTTTCCACTCATGCCGCTAAAACAGCACCAACCCGCATCCCAGAATAGCATTCTGAGATTATATTCTTCTCACCACAATTTTACAGAGTGGTTATCTGAGTTACTGTAGACTTTGTCAGTTCGAACCAGTCTGGACATGATCTGTTGGCCTCTCTCATCAACCAGGTGTTTCCGTCCACAGAACTGACGCTCACTGGCTGTTTTTGTTTCTGGCACCATTTGGAGTAAATTCTGGAGACTGTTGTGTGTGAAAATCCCAGGAGATCAGCAGTTGCAGAAAAAAATCAAACCAGCCCATCTGGCACCAACAATCATGCCACAGTCCAAATCACTGAGATCACATTTTTTTGCCCATTTTGATGGTTGATGTGAACATTTTCTGAAGCTCCTGACCCATATCTGCATGATTTTTTGCACTGCACTGCAGCCACACGATTGGCTCATTAGATAATCAAATGGATGATTGTTGGTGCCAGACGGGTTGGTTTGAGTATTTCTGTAAATGCTGATCTCATGGGGTTTTCCCACACAACAGTTTCTAGAATTTACTCAGAATTGTGCCAAAAAAAAAAACAAAAAAAAAAACATCAAGTTAGCAGCAGTTCTGTGGACAGAAACACCTTGTTGATGAAAGAGGTCAACTGAGAATAGACAGACTAGTTAGAACTGACAAAGTCTACGGTAACTCAGATAACTGCTCTGTACAATTGTGGTGAGAAGAATATAATCTCAGAATGTTATACTGATATGCGGGTTGGTGCTGTTTTAACGGCTCGATGGAGACCTACACAATATTAGGCAGGTTTTTATGTTTTGGCTGATCGGTGTTTACTGTAGTATCTGAAATATGTATGCTATAATAAGCATGGACAGGTCTGAGATAAAGAAATACTGCATGCTTTTATTTTATTTCTCCCTTTTGAGGTTTATTACACTCCTCAACCCTTTCCCCTTCCTTCAGTGAACCCTCCCATGATGGGTGGCCCTGTTCCTATGAATACAGACATGAGTGCCCTGAGCCCCTCCAACCCCCTGCAGCCTCAGTTACAAATGGTGCCCTCCTCTCACTGCACACCTCCTCCACCATACCCAATGGACAACAGCATTTCCAGGTACACAAAATCATCACTGTAGATGTTTCTGAACGTAAGTACATTATCGAAGTGAAATATGGGGGAAACAGCATTATTTTAACAATGTCAAATCTATTCATTGCAGCTTCCTATTGAGGCTGGGCTGCTCAGCCTGTTTGGACTATTTCACTGCCCAGGGTCTGACCAATATCTACCAGATTGAGAACTACAACTTGGAGGTGAGGAATTTGCCTTTCTCCTTAGCATCTTTGTATGTTTTCACGCATACATTCTGTAATTATTCTGTAATATCATTGTTTTATTCCACTTGAGACTACCAAAAACTATTTGCTAG
Organism: Moxostoma hubbsi; assembly: GCA_032164185.1. Lineage (NCBI taxonomy): Eukaryota > Metazoa > Chordata > Actinopteri > Cypriniformes > Catostomidae > Moxostoma > Moxostoma hubbsi. Next base: position 22,644,732 of record JAVLUX010000017.1, read on the forward strand.
TTAGTTTTAGGCAGATATGCGAAAAAGCGTAAAAGCATACAAATGTCATTTTTGTGGCACATTGATCAGCATATGTTATTCTTTGTTATTCTATTTTATTAAAAAATAAATAAAATTATAGAAGCATTTTATTATTATTTTCCTTATGAACTCAAGGGACTTCAAAATTCAGTACTCTGCAAAGGTTTTAAGCATTTGTGAAAAATGTTGTATAGTGAGGATGTCTTCAAAAATAATGACATAAATAGTTTTCATTTATCAAATAACATCATACAAAGTAAACATCCATATTCTATAGCCGCTTGTCCTATGTTAGGGTCATGGGTAGTGCTGGAGCCTATCCCAGCTGTCTCAGGCCGAACCCACCTAACAGGGAACGTTCCAACAAGTTTGGCTAACATTATTTAAAGGTTTGGGGGGGGGAAATGCATATAAAACGTTAATGGAACATCCTTATAACGTTATTAACCTTAAAAAAACGTTCTACTAATGTTAAGAAAACTGGACATTTTCATGTTCCCACAACCACAATGTTATGTTTGGAAAACGTTTTTAGAACATAAATTTGCTAGCTGGGAAGGCCGGGAAACACCCTGGACAGATGGCCAGTTCCCAAGGTTCACATCAATATTTAGGGTGACAAACTTTGCCTTCAAAACACCAATTCACCTAGGTACACCATGACACAGTGTTTCTTGGTTGCTGGCTGATAGGATGTTCAAAGCTTCTTGGAGAACTTGCCACAGTTCTTCAAGCTATTTAAGATGTCTTAATTGCTTCTGTCTCTTCGAGTAATCCCAGACTTACATGATGTTGTTCTTCTGTTCAATTATATTTACAAAGGGAATGTTGAAATGGAAAATTGGTACTTCCTACTGATACACTAAAAGTAGAATATATAATGTGCCTAAAGCAGCGTTCACACTGCCAGATACTTTATCGCTGCATGTCGCCAGTGGTGTGTATGTTGCTTTACAATTAATAATATTATTAAAATACGAGGATCACTTGAGCTCTACCATCTGCTATCGTATTGGCTGTTGCTCATCATTTGCATAAACGTAAACATTTCTCAACTATGTCGCGTCGCTGGACACGCCCACTTCCAGTCGCCAACGGTCGCCGTCGCTCGTGTTGCCGGAAGTCGCGAGCTGTCATTAAAAATGAATGAGATGAGGTCGTTTTGTCTCTGGCAGTGTGAACGCAGCTTAAGACTTTTGCTCAGTACTGTATATTTCAATAGCCTCGAAGCCTTTCCCTTACACGCAATATGTTTGACAAAACTTTACCCATAGAATAGTTTAATATCGAAATATAGAACTTAAGAGTACATGTTAGGCTCTGGTGTGTCTGAGGTGATGGAGAGATCAGAGCAGTTGCTGCTGTATTCATGAGCTCTGTGGTATATCTATCCACAGGACTTGTCCAGGCTGAAGATTCCCACAGAGTTCCAGCACATCATCTGGAAAGGAATCATGGAGTACCGACAGACCATGGAGTTCTCTCCACCTCCCCACATCTTGCGCACCTCTAGTGGGACATCCACTGTCAGCGTGGGCTCCACCGAAGCACGAGGCGAGCGTGTGATCGATGCTGTGCGTTTCACTCTGCGCCAGACCATTTCCTTCCCTCCGCGAGACGACTGGTCCGATTTCTCCTTTGACCTGGCCCCAGACTCACGCCGCAACAAGCAACAGCGCATCAAAGAGGAGGGGGAATGAATGTGATGCCTAACCACAAAACAATACAATATATGCATGTCAACAGTGCACATTTACTGTACTCGCGTAATTTCATATTAACACACTTGGGTGTTTGTCCAAATCGTTTCACAGTTTTCCTCTGCAAATGATAATAAAAGAAAACTGTGAGCTTTTTAGTGCTCTAGGTCACTTAAAATAAAACAGGCAGATAAAATGCACTTAAAGTCCTTTTTCCTGTGGTGATATAGCTCTGGTTGTCATTTCAAGCCCCTTTATTAAACGTAAGCAGCTGTGGTTGTGAGAAATGGTGCTTTGCTAAATTGTTTAGTCATTTTTAATATTTCTTGAGACAAAGCACTTAAGAAATGCTGAAATGTTATTACTCCGCGCAATATAAAACACTGAACTTTGGGGGTGCTTTTTACGTTTTTTCATGGCTAAAGGTACTGTATACTTTTAGATGTTTATCATCCTTTTTTCTTTCTATTTTTTGTAAAAAAAAAAAAAACATTTCCTCCATGTAGGAGCTGTAGTGTTAATTGTTTGTAATCTTTATTGCGATCATTCCTTGCAGTTGAACAATATGCTTTTTTGAAACTCTGACATTTGTCAGTTTTGATTGTATGCATTTCAAATCGCACATTTTTTTTCTTTATTCTCAAAAAAAAAAAAGTGTTATTCATTTTTATTTGTGGTGTGAGACTGATATTATGTAGCCTCCATGTAATACTGTAAACCGTTTATTGTATCTTTTATTTGTAAGTCGTAAACGCTCTAATACTGTTGAATTGCAGTATGTAAGTATTGAATCGCTCCTAAGGGTTGTGAAAATGAATATGGAGACGTGCGCTGTTTACTGCCCAGTCTAAAAGTGATTTCCATTAGCCATTCCTTCAGTATTTGTTCTTTTATTTTTATTTTTTACAAATTTTCAGTTCACTAATGTGGCAATATTGTACAGTTTAATTTCACTTTCATTTGACAACTGAGTAAACATTTCTTTATCAAACTGTAAGGAATTATTTGTAAATATGTTGCAATGTACTTATTTTGATATAAACAAAAAAATTATTTCACATTGTTGCATGATGTTATGTGCAATTATGACAAAATAACCCATTTTATTCAAATAGAGTGAGACATGGTGGACCTCATTTGGATTTATTAAAACAGATTTTATCAATAGCAATCTGTGGTCTTAAACAATTAATGCAATGGACTTTTTTTAAGCTTTCAAATGCATTTTTCAGAACCAGCATAGTGTGACAAACTGGTAGGACTTTTTCCTCACACAGGAGGACCAAAAATATATGAATAGCTCTCCCCTAGTCTTAATGTCACCCTTAATTGTCCTTACATTTCTTTGATCAGTGTTAAGATGTACCGTTATGATTGACACCGGTAAATGGTTTATGCATTTATTTCATTTCGATGAATACTGGCTTATGAATCCAGTCTCTTTCTTCAGTGTGTCAGGATCAATACAGAATGCAATACTAATATTTCCCTCAATAGAAGCTGGTCCACATAATGCACTCTGTTATTGGCATCTGAAAACTTTTTTTTTTCCCCAATACATTCTCTGGTAAACTTGGCCATGATTTACAAAGATGTTAGTGTACAATGACTTTCTCTTGACCTGTTCCTTTTTATCATCAAGGCTGCAATCACAAAATCACTTTTTGGAATCAGAATATAACAGGTGACTTAACAAATGGTTATCATTTTGGTTTCCAAAAGTCATTCTAATGAGTTGTGTGGAAGTATGTGTATCACACTGGTGCAGCCTTTTTTGTGCAAGCAACATCGTGGAGAGTAGCGTTCTTTCCCAGTATGAAAATTAAGCACATACATCAATGCCAGTGATCTGGTTCCAATTAGTTGTGCTGTAAAAACACTGCTCTGATAAGTATGCATGAAACTCTTCACTGTTACATGAGTACGCAACAATATATGATACTTAAATCTTCAAATGGCTAATGAATTAATGACCTCATATATTAAAGTAGGTTTCAAAAATGTTTTCTCATCCAGAGGACCTGTTTGAGTCTCTCATATAAAATGCAGTAGCTTTTCATTAAGGCTTGAGACAGATAAAGGAGACATAATAAATCAAATTTGCCTGATTAAGTCAGGTTCTCAAAACAGAAATGATAACAAAATAAGCAGTTATTAACAAAATAAACAAATTAACAATTTCAAATGCAGGCTCGTATTCACATCTCCTTGCCTAAAGTTTTAGAATTCCTATCAATCATGATAGCAATGCACCCAAAGAGTCATGACAGCGCTCAAGTCCTCAATGTCAGTGTTGGCCAGGGAGGAGGTGGAGGGGACTACTCACTCCTTCCCCTTCAGGCTGACATCTGGCTGGAGCAGTGGTCATCGCATGGACGACCAGAGCGAAGCCTCTCTTAAGTCTCAGTCACTAAGAGCTCTCCAGAGCATCCAAAACTTTCATTATTTGCTGTTTGATTGCTTTAGTGGCATCACCTGCATTCGGTATTAAATACCTTGAGAAGACACATGAGAAGTGTCAGAACACTGACAAATAACAAAAATAAGTAAATGAGTGCAAGCGTTAATAAATAACTGATTTTATGCTGACATTTTTCCTTTCAGTACAAGACAAAATAGTTGAGAAAAGCTTTGTTCGAGACTTTGCTTAACCAATCAGAGTGAGTACATGACTTACCTTGTTTAGCAAGTACAAGCATGAGCATAATCTAAAATACAACTTGTACTGGGGTAAAAAGGTGGAATAAATAGGACAGTCTCATGTCCTGTATCAGTGACCGTACCTCTCCACAGCCAGTATCTCCACTCCTGTGGCATTGTTGTTGCCAAACTTAAAAGTGATGAGCTCTGGATGCTTCTTCTTGGAGGTGATTTTCACCACAGAGTTGAGGGCCTGCCTGGACTGGATGCAAGCAAAACCTTTACGGGCGGCGATCTCTCTTAAACAGTACATGTGTGTTGCAGTGATCAGGAGATGGCTGCAGAATATAACAAAATTAATTTGAATTACACATTGTCCACAATCCACTGAAGTTAGGTCAAGCCTCAAAATCTGATTGGCTGAAAAATATTATCATAAAGAGTTATGACAATTCAGACAACCTGGGCCACTGGTTAGAAAATGTCTAAGACTAGGTGTTAATATTAATGATGGATGAAAACCATAATTTCAGAATACAATGGCAGCATACCAATGTTAAGCATATCTTGTGACTTCATTAAAAAAAGTGGTACAAGAAAACATGTGAAAGTCAACCATTTCTGCACCTGTCCCATGTCTTCTGCTGTATTCAGATAGGTAGCCTCACCTTGGGAACATGTGTCCGGTCTCCTTAACCTCATTGCATGGAATATGGTGCTTTACATCTGGTTTGTTTAACCAAGTCTGAATATTGACAATCTCTTTCCTGTCATCATCTGACATTGATGACCTGTCAATCTCGTCTGAAAGGAGAGAAGGAAATAAGCCAAGGAAAAACACACAGGGATTTGAGACCACAAGTATATCAAATGTTGAAATTATAAACATTTAACTGTAAAAAGTGATTAGAAAGCATTTTTATTTGCCTCATTTATTTATCAAATAGAAATTTAGGGATAAAAATATTGTTCTGTGTCAAGAATTTCATGACATGGGGTATCCGTGAGTGTTTGAATTGTGCATTTGCTCACATCCCTGGATGTAAAAAAACTTCAGTTAAAAAACAGATTGTGGTATACAAAAGAATATAAAGAAAACCTATAAAACATAGATATGTCCATTTGAAAGGTTGTGAAATTTATCAATTTGTTTTAATATGTAGTTGTTATTATCTGATTAGGTTGTCCACTAATCGCAGGGTTAGCGGTTCGAAATGACTCCACATGCCGAAGTGTCCTTGAGCAAGACACTGAACCCCAAGTTGCTCCCAATGGCAGGCTAGCACCTTGCATGGCAGCTCTGCCATCACTGGTGTGTGAGTGTGTGTGTGTGAATAGGTGAATGAGTCACAGTGTAAAGCGCTTTGTAGAAACATTAAGGTTTAAAGGCGCTATTTAAGCGTAGACCATTTACCATTTAACTTAAATTGCCACAATAATCAAAGAATAAAAAAGAGATATCTAGAATGCAGAACTATCCAAAGTTAACATGTTAACCATTAAATGCATATACATAACATGACATAATATATTATTTATATAGTGTGCATGACAGCAGAGGTGCAGCACAAGGATTAAAAAAATAAATACATTTCAGTCTGAAATGCACCTTTCTTATGACGACTATGTGCCCCCTCTACCCCCGTGTTGAGTGAAATTTGGCGGAAACATCCTTTCAGTACTGATAAATGGTTACGTAGGGTGACCATACATCCATTTTTCCAGGATATTACCTCTTTTCCGAACCTGAAAAAATGCATCCAACTGGATTTCAATATTGGCTAAAAATGTCTGGGATTTGGCTTTGTCTTCATATTGATGTGCTCTCTACAATTAAAATACATTCTTTGTTTTTTTTTTATACTGAGCATGAGTTTGCACGTGTTTACATGTGCACTCAGTCATTTTTCCCCATTAACAAAGTTTTACTCCTAAAGAAATGACTCTAGTCATTTCAGAAACCTTTCTAGTTTTATTCTACATGGGGCAGGAGTACCCTCATGGATGCAGCAATGTTGGGATCACATGACCAGCTGAATACTACTCGCCAAGTAAGGGTAAATTTACAGTCAACTGGTTATGGCACAATAAACCCAACAGGGTGATCACGGCTTGCAGAACTCGGATGAGCAGTTTGATACAGAACAATATCTGACCACTGGATGGTGCCATTGACCAATCAGAATCTAGCATTCCAGAGCCGTGTAATACATCTCAGTAACCTTCTTGTTATTGGACACTTTCATTATTGGCTGATTGTGAATAGTGAATTTCTACAAAAGGCATCGGTAAATTAAAACTATCGATTTTGAATGATGCTGCATCCACACCACTGTCCAAGATGATTTTTTTCTCGCTGTAATCTCATCTACTGTATGTGTGTGCACACAGAAAAGATCGATAGCACTGCTGCTAGAAAAATCAATGACGTAAATAAACTTTTAAAAGTAAGTTTCCCAACTCTGCAAATTATTAAATAGAACACCCGTTTCATCAGACTTGTGCTTGCGTGACTATATCGAGTCAACATAAAATATATTACGTGTCAGGGAAATGTAAACTAATTTGACTGATAAAAAAAAAAGACTATGATGGAAATTTTACAACTGGGTCCATCAGATAATTGTAGTGCACCATCTGTATGTGACCTGTGAAGCTGGCACTTGCGTGTCAGTGGCAAAAAGAAAAAAAAAAATCTGAAAATACAACTGTGAATGTTAAAAGCCCTAAATGTGTGATAAATGTAAATTTGTCATACAAATGTAATCTTCAGGGAAGTACCTGGGCACTGTAGGAGGACTGAAAAGTGTGAAATTTAGTCTAAAAATGTGTACTATAAAAAATATTGTGCTCTGTCAAGCTGAGTTTGAATGCAAGAACTTGTTCTGATCTTGTGCTGTCACTAGTGTCAATCAAGCCTGAGTGTGACTTGTTGTGTGTGCAGCTGTTCATTGCCTAAACTGCCCAATTCAAGCTTGAATTGCCCCAAAGGAAGGAATATTCATTGTTATGTCTGGGCACAATTGTGCTAAAACTAGGGCTGTCAAACGATGAAACAATTTTAAATCGTGATTAATCACATGCTTTCTTGTAGTTAATCGCGATTAATCACAAGATCTCATGAGTGGACAAATTATGCTTCATTCAGATGTATTTATTGTCTTTCAGTCAATTACACACAACCTAGAGGTCATGATAACATGTAAACTAACAACATAAAAGAATGGCTTGCACCCATTTGGCGTGATTCAATCAGAGGTGTACAAGCGAGACAAATCACTGTTATAACTGGTCGTATTATGCTTCTTTTTTGACCTCTTGCATTTGGATTTGCAGTAGAGACTATGGTATAATGACACATTAATCATTAGGCACATGTCAGTGAATTATTGCATGATATGGCACAAAAAGTAAAAGAAAGCGCTTCAAAAAAATGCACCATTCTCTTAATTATACTTGCATTTATAACATGAAGCACAAACATGATATTACGAGCAGAATTCAAGTAATTTAGTGTAATACCTGAATTTACAGAGCTTCAAATGTGCATACTTAGATATGAGATGAGTGGATTTGTGCGTAGTGCTAACTGTTTTTCGTGTTCTTACTTCATTCTAAATGTTCACCTGCTTTGCTACATTAATAAAATGTTTGGCACAGGTTTCAGCATAATGTCTCCCACCATCTGCTTTCACGACAGTCAATGCAAGGTTTGTTAAAAGGGTCATATAAGGACGTGTGTTAATGGCGTTAAAACAAATTGTGGCATTATAGGAATATAGCGTTAACGCCTTATTAATGTGTTATCTTTGATAGCTCTAGTTAAAACATATTTTATCTCACTGAATTAAAACCTAATTAATTTACATCTATGACAGCCCAACTAGAATGGCATTGATTTGATCATTTTCGGGTTCTCAACACTGCTCTTACAAACCTGCCTGTACTTTTCAAGAAACCCTCAAGACCATCGCTGCAAATGAATTTGCATCCCGTCAGAATACGTACTGCATTTGATGAAGAACGTGGTTTTAAAAAAGAAAAAAAAAGGAACTGTGCACTTACCCGTGTCATACTCCTCCTCATCACCAATGCTGAAGACGGGCTTCACACCCCTGTATGGCTTCCCCACCCGATCACTGCTGCTCACATGCCTGAAGGAGGAGAGGAAAGGAAAGGCATCATTTACAAGAGCACAGGAGGAATAGAAGCTTGTCCTTCACACCAGCATTGTCTTCCTTAACCTAGACAGGCATACTAAGAGCATGGCAGTGAAATGGGTCCTCCAGGATTAGAAAAAGTATGTACTGTTAGTTGGAAGAAAGAGAGGGAGGTTAAAATGTTTGCTACTGTCTCTGAGATGAGAATCAATGTGTGGAAGGCCAGACACTTATAAAGTCTTTTGAGAGTATTACACTGTGAGAATGAGCAACTGTTCAGCATTTAATCACATTTGCCATAGCCTTGCACAGATGCGAGTATCATCTCTGTATAAAAACAATGAAAGCCTGCAGTCTCCCTCCACACAAGTTAGGGGGAATGACAAGGAGTCAGACAGCTGTAATCAGATTTCAGGCTGTCAGATGCAGACCGCTTGCATAATCCAAGGAAAGACATACAGTGGCAAGAGCAGTGTCAACAGCAAACACTGTGGCAGAGTGACAAAACGTCCAGTTTCCACCATTCTGAGTGGAATTTGTTGCCTCAGTTGTTCTACGCATGCGTCTGAATGTCTGGTGGTGGACTTCAAAATTCTAGACTGTTAACCCACTCAGATGAAATTCCTAATCCACTGTAGTTTTCAATTGAGGAAACAGGAAATTCAAAAGGGAATGCACAATGGATGCAAGTGATGCAGATGCATATGATGTTAGAACATACATGAGTGTGCCATTTAATCCGGGTTCCAATAACCCTACAATAAACTAAAGCTGACAGCACCACCTTGAGAGGGCAAGTTGCAGGTACCGGATGCACGATGGTGTGGGTACAAGCAAACATTAATGAAGTCTTACCGATCCAGTATCCCCTTGTCTGGCCAGGGCAGATTGATTGATATTCTAGTGTGAAATAGCAGGGTATAGGTTGGGAGAATGATTAAACACAAAGAATCCAGAAAATCAGAACCTTTAAATGAATGCCTCTAACTAAAATAAAAAAAAGGCTGTTTTGGGAAACAAATGTGATGAATACCTTTCATTATATTCATATAAAGTTGTAAGTGGATGTGGTAGAAACAATTCACATAGTTAAAGAGATCTGATGATTATATAACCCCTTAATAGAAATGAAAAGGACATAGATAAAGAATAAGATGCTCACCTTTCCACAGGCGTGGAAGTGTTCTCAATGAAGCTGATCACCTTTTCTTTTACATTAACTGACTTCGACTTAAGTGCAAAGGTCATTTTGTTGACAAGTGATTTAACTCCTTTGCCATCTGTGCTATTCAAGTCCCCCTGTTTTAAAATAAGAGAGACTTGCCAGTAAATAAAATACCCAGTTATTTTATTGGTTACCACAACTGAATTCAAGGAATCATCATGAAACAACAACAAAAGCTTCTTTTTCAAAAGGAATGTTCTGAGTTTAATACAAGTTAAGCTCAAAATCAACAGCATTTGTGTCATAATGTTGATCATAAAAACTAATTTGGGATTGTCCCTCTGGGTAACCGTGAGGCACTTACAATGGAAGTTAAAGGGGCCAGTCCATAAACGTTAAAATATTCACTGTTTCAAAAGTATAGCCAAAAGAAGTAAACAATGTGTTAAAATGAATTTAGCATGATAAAATCTCTTAATAACAGTTTCTGTGTAAAGTTATTGCCAATTTTACAACATCATTGCCATGGTGATGTAACGCTGTAATCCTGGTAAGTTAGCAGTCTCCCATAAAAACTTTACAGCTCAAATAGTATACAAGTTTTAACAGAAGAATTAATGTAAGTGCTTTTATAAAAATTTAAGCTTCACATTTCTGCCTTAAAACCCTCCAAACTTGGCCCATTCACTTCCATTTTAAGTGCCTCACTTTAACCTTGACTTTTTTTAAAAGAAAATGAGGAATGAGTCAAATTTCTTTTTTTTGTAATCAATGTTTTGCAATAAATGCATTCGATTGAGCTTAACTTTTGTTGAACCGGAATATTCAGTGAAGTGTAAAAAATTACTTGCTTTACTTAAAATGCCCACAAGATGGCAGAAAACACCAGAGAGAAAATGAAAGGATGCGTAAATGAAATGAAAGTATAAATCACATCATCAGATTAATACACAGAAAATGTATTACACACAAAACTCACATCCACTGAGCTGAGGCTGCTGTGTGATCCTGAGGTGCTCACGATCCAGTGAACATAAACATTATCAGGCCCCTCAACATTAATATCTGCCAGGTGCTGCTGCAATGCTGTGTATTAAAAAAAACAGTCTCATCAGCACAATATACTGTAACAGCTGCTTTCACCATGTAAAAGCAGTAAAACTGCTGGATGGGTTTATTTTCTTTTACCCGATTACATTTTCTCAATAATTTTGTTCCCAAGTTAGTCAGAAGGTACAAGATGCAATTCAGACACTGTGGTTATTTGTACACATCACATTAAAAGCATAGTTAAATGAAAATAAACTTACCCATGAAGCCACCTTTTGCTATGCTAACATACTCTTTGCTTTTCTATAAAAAAAAAAAAAAAAGTGCTTTGATTTACCACTTATAAACAGCTGTTAGTATTTTGACAGCCAAGTATTTTTTGCACTTGCAGCATTTAATATACAGTAAAAGCAGTTCTGACCTGTAAAAAGTGGGCGAGCACCATGTTCATGTACATATCCTCCTCTTCACGTCCACTGCCCATGAAGCACAGATGCTCTCCGCTGGCCACAGAGCCTGACTCCAGAGACTGCTTCTGTGCCTCTAGAAGAGACTTCACTGACAGGGCAAACTCAGAAGGGTTATGGAGCATCTGTGAACCACAGTACAAAACCACTACATTACAGTAGCAGTCTTGAAAACATTTCTGGATATGAGATACAGGAGGTGCACCGAGCTGATGTAAGGCAGTTAAACATGTACTAAACATTGACAGAGCTGTCAAAATGAACAGATTATCAAAATAGATCAGTTAAACGTTTTTAAAACTTTCTTTTATTTTTTTTTTAAACGGTGATAACACATTTATTCAGTTTTCCATTATGACATCACCTTCTCTCCCTGTCGACCAAAAGAGTGTTTGTGATAAGAGCATGACAAATTCTGACTCTTTTTTGACTTTTTACAGAGCCTAGTGCGGTCACAGAGACATGGGATTTCACTGATTTATGTCAGGTACTAGGGACATTTTTCATATGTGGTATTCCAAACTATAAGGGGTCATTCACAAAAGCTGGTGCAACGAAACAGAATAAAATGCAAGTGTCTCAAGACTTTTTTGATCTGTTGATCTGCTTTTAACCATTATTATTAATTTTTTTTCAATAATGAAAATGTTTATTTAGTTTTCTTTCCTTAAAAAGGAACCAAATTTGTTAATGCGCTAACTATGAAAAACATCATGATTAAATATATTAATCAACTGACAATTCTGATGGATCCAAAAGGATATCAAGCCCCATTTTAAAAAAATAAATGCGAGAAATTAATATAAGGTCTATTATTTTATTATACAAATGCAATACTATGCATAAATCATGATGTGTCACAGTATAAACCCTTCAGCTCGGCTTGCCTCATTCTTACCAAGTCCGAGTCCAAATGAAAGGCAGTGGAGAGGTGACCAGCATTGTACTGCTCTGCAGGACGACAGTCGACAACAAAGAACCTCACACCCTCCTAAACAGCAAAATAGCACAGGAAGGCACACTAAGAATCTGTAATATCCTATACAATAATTATGAATCAAAGACGATGTGCAGGTTTTCAAGGCCTGGAAATATAGGAGACAGAACTCTTGGAGTAAGGCCTCACAGGTTGTAGCTGGTTGGCTTGAAGGATCTCAGGGACAGATACGGGCAGACAGAGCGCCTGACTCAGGTCCATGTCTTCTTCCTTCAAAGCCACCAGACTACTGCCAAACAGATTATGGTTCTCCTACAGACACATAAAACAAATAATTTTAAAGCATGTCAAGCTGCATTGCAGTGCAGAGAAAAGGTACAATCTCATCAGAACAATAAAACTGTTGATGTCACCATGTAAACCCAGTAAAAATGCTGATCAGGTTTATTTTCTTATACCCAATTGCATACGTTAACTTTTATATATTTATACATTATTATTACATAGCTCTCTAAAATACTCTATTCTGATTGATCAATGCATCATCTAGGGGTCTGATATTTCTCAGAAACAACCAAACATCCACATATGTATGGAGCTCCTTAGAGGACAGGGCAGGAATCTTTTTTCTGAAATAGTTTTGTTCCCTCACAATGATTTTTGCATGCCCTTACAATGGTTTTGCATTTCCTCACAATACATTTACAATGGTTTTAATAGAGTAGCCATATTTTATTTTTAACCATGATATTCACAGTAAAACCATAGTACTAGCACAATAAAGTAGAAGCAAAGGTAATAAAATTCATAATTTTGTACTATGGTTTTATTACAAATACCAGTTTTCCAAAGGTATTTGTAGCTAAACCATAGCTACATGTAACTACATTACCACAAGATTAACAATGGTTAATCTATAATAAAACCATGGTTACTTTATGGATACAGTGCACTGTAGCATGGATTCCACCCAAAAAAAATAAAAAATTAAAAAAGTTTCTTTTCAGAGTTACTACAATATTACTACAGTAAAACCATGGTTTACGCCAAAAGCATGTTAGCCTTCATGGCAACTACATTATTATAGTAAAAACAAGATTTCTGCCAAAAAACTATGGTTAATATAGTCTACAATATTACTATAGTAAAATTATAGGGATTTTCACAGTCTCTAAAATTTACTCAGGAATGGAGCCAAAAACAAAAAAACATCCAGTGAGCGGCAGTTCTGTGGATGGAAATACCTTGTTGATGAGAGAGGACAACAGAGAATGGCTAGACTGGTTCGAACTGACAAAGTCTACAGTAACTCGGTAAACCGCTCTGTACAATTGTGGTGAGAAGAACAGAGCCTCAGAATGTTATTCTGAGATGCGTGTTGGCGGCATGAGGGGGGCCTACACAATATTAGGCAGGTGGTTTTAATGTTGTGGTTGTATATATGCCAGCACAGCGCTATATCATTAGAATTTTCTCCTTCAGGGCAAAGATATCTCTTTCTCAAGGCTCTTCACATCAACTGGACTTTCTCTATTAGAATCGGCATCAAGATTTGTACTCAGTGTGTGGATAATTTCTTTCACTCCCTGTGGTGCTCTGGCGGTCGTCAATTTCTCTCTTCGCCGTTTAACGGCAGTTCTGGAAGTTTCCTCCAGTGGGACAGCGGAAGGACAAGCATCTTCACTGTTTTCACTGCTTCACAACAATCGGACATAATTATACAGCCTGTGGGTCTCAATGGAATGTACCCTTTGAGTTATTTGGAATTTTCTCTAGCGTTTAAATTAAGCACTACAGCCTGATTGTGTTTGTGTATTTGTATACTTTGAACAATCATAAAAGTGCCATTTGCTTAACGACTTCTTTATGAATATGCCTTTTGCTAATGTTTCCACAAATACGTGAAAACAAGCATATTTCCTCTGACAGGCACAAGTGCCGTTTAACAAAGTACCGCTCATGGAGGTTGATAGTGTTCACAGTGAATGCATGAATCTCAAGATGCTTTGCTCTCGGCTCATTTTCTTCTGAAAGTTAAAGCCACCCCCCTCACCTACCACTATACTCCTGTGGCTTCCAAGGAACTGCATGAGGGAGGCGTGCGAGGACGGGATATAGAGTATGGAGTTGAGGATGATTTGTCACCGGCTCGCACCGTGTGTTTCTACTCTCCTCCATCTAAAGCGGCTTCGCCTTCCCAGTACGACCATGCCGATCTGCATATGGCACACATGATGCAATCATGTTGAGCATAGTTTATGATAAGAGGGGTGCTATGTCACAAACATTATCCCTACCAGGTAAGCAGCACTTGAAGTTGAAATTGATCCTGTTTACTGTGTTCATGTGATACAAAATTACTTTGCTCTCAGCTTGCTTCTGAGGAAGACGACGCAGTTCCCATTTCCTCCCTATATCTAACGAGAATGGGATACAGATCAAAGAAAACTTTAGTGTGATTTTCGCCAGCTTGAGCCTGCATCTCTCCTCCATCTCCAGTGGCCTCACCTATTTTGTGCCAATTAATGGATTACTCCGGCATGTTGCAATTGTTCACAGTGGTGTTTATGTCAGGGGTACTTTGTCACTGGGCTTTATTAGTGGGACATGTACACGCTCAGGTGAGACGTTTACTGTAATATGGCGTGTTGCCATGCTTCAGAGTTTTGCCGCCAGTGCCGTTCTTTTCAGAGCTGCATGAACAGCTTAATATTACTTGTTGAGTTCAGGTCACCTTGCATTGCTTGTTAAACATGCTTCTCATTTTTTCAGCCATTGTGAGCCGGGAACATGGCATGTCATTTCCTCAATAAAGCAGGACGGATTGCCCTGTGTTTACTATATTTGGCAACATACCAGGAGACCGCCTATGTCACAACACAGAGATTTTAGGCATATTAGCCTAATAGGCATTTCGCTTATCCTGGCGCTGAGAGTCAGGAACGAGTTTGTGTCTTGACACAGGTCATTTCAATGCCCATTTTTACTGTTGACGACGATATGCCAGAAGACGGATATATCGCAACGAGGAGATTTTAGGTGCCTCAATATAGCCCAATAGCCCTCTCACTTTCCCCAGTCATGAGCTGGAAATTAGGTTCTGCGATGTGCTCAAGCATGACTACAGTTAAACGCAGCTGTTTCTCTCAACGCAACAATGTAGGATGTGCAGGTTCTCCATTCAGAGATATAAAACCTCATTGTGATAGATAACATATCGATGGTCTAGATTCTCTAGTTGCAAAAAAAAAAAAAAGGGCAGCCCATTTTGACTTTGGGGTGCATGAACCAGACACTCAGAGTTTCCTTTCAAAATGATTACTCCGAAGCAAATTCTATCTCATGTTCACCCTATGGAATGGTTTGTATCAATCAACCTGATAGACGCTTACATTCATGTGCACATAGCCCCTCATCACAGCCCATTCTTGAGATTCATCCTCAAGGGGTCTGCTCACCAGTTCAAAGTCCTGCCCTTCGGCTTGTGTCTGGTTCCTCGCACATTCATATAATGTGGCGATGCGGCACTCACTCTGCTGAGGCCAAGTGGCGTTCGTGTTATGAATTACTTTGATGACTGGTTGCTCTTAGCACAAACAATGGAATAAACATGCAAATTCAGACCTGTTGCTTGCACATTTGGAGCATTTGGGACAGAGTTTAAACACATTCAAGCTGAAAAAAAACAAAAAAAACAATGGTCCTTGGGGTTCATGGCCTCCGCCTCAGCGGTCACTCTGATGGGGCAACTGCATATGAGACCTCTTCATTGCTGGCTCAGATTCATGGCGACATGGTTGCTTACGTCATGAGGCTTCAAACATGGGCTGGAGAGCCCTGTCCCTTTGGCACCTGGACAGATGCACAAATGACCTGGCACATAAACTGTCTGGAACTACTTGCTGTATTTCTAGCAATGATGGCTTTCCAACCAGCCGTCCAGATAGTTTCATGTCCTGATCAGAACCGACAACACGGCGATTGTGGGGAGTTTGATCATGCCCAATGATGTACTTGCTGCATCAGCTTCTCCCCTGGTGTGGAAAACTTCTATCGATACGTGCGACAAACATTCTAGGTCACTAGAAACGAAATGCAGATTTGCTCTCGCAACAGGGTGTTATACAAGGAGAATGGACTCTTCCCCCTTTTAGACAGTTCTGATGATATGAGATCTATTCAGAGACATTGAAATAGATCTATTTGCATCCCCAGAGTCAATGCATAGTCGCTTGTGGTACTCCCTGACTCATGCTCCACTGGGCCTGGATGCTCTGGCCCACAAATGGCCAGCGGGACTGAAGTATGCATTCCCTCCAGTTAATAGAATGATTTGATGCCTGTGGATGAGCTGGGATCTGCTCACTCAGGCACTGTTTGGTATCTACAACCAGAAGAGTGGAAATTTCACATCTGGCCAGTGAACGGTGCCCGAATGATGCAAATGGGTTCTCGCAACCACGGCTCAACACCATATAACAGGCCACAGCCCCCTCAACGAGACGTATACACACCTTGAAATGGCAAGTGTTTAGAGCTCCTCTCGGGGCGAGGACATTGTGCAAGACCCCATACAGCCTATACTTCATTTTCTGAAAAAACTTTTGGATGCAAGTCTCACCTCCTCTATGTTCAAAGTATGTTTTGCTGCCACAGCAACCGGACACATCCCATTGACGGGTCAGTCAGTAAGCAGACATCATTTGATTGTGAAGTTCTTACATGGCACATTGAAGATGATAGTGCCAGTTTTGGACTTTGCACTTTTGTTAAAAGCACTTGCAGGCCCACCGTTTGAGCCACTGGATACAGTGAGTTTACACATTCTTTATAGAAAGTATGCGGTGCTGCTTCTCGCTTTGGCTTCAGTGAAACATGTCGGGAAACTTCAAGCACTGTCGGTCAACAACTACTGCTTAGATTTTGACCGGGCTTGTCAAAAGCTGTTCTCAAATACAAGAAAGGCTGCATGCAGAAAGTTTTAACGACTCCCTTCAGGGCACAGGTGATTCCCCTTCAGGCTTTAACCCTACGTATGCTTCGAGCAAAGCGGAGAGGCTACACACACTGTGTCCTGTAAGGAAACTGCATGCATATGTCAATCATACAAGGCCAATTAGACTTTGGAATCAGCTGTTTGTGTCACGGGTCACTTTAAAGGTTTGGCCATCTCCAAACAAACGTTTTCACATTGGATTGTGGATGCCATTGCGCTTGCATCCGACTCGCAAGGCATACAGTGACCCATTGAAGTTAAAGCTCACTCCACTAAAGGCCTGGCATCTTCATGGGCATGGTCTAATGGTTTCCCTTGAAGGCATCTGCCTCACTGCAGGTTGGACTTCCCCTAGTACTTTTGCTAAGTTTTACAACCTGTGTCACCTTTCTCTCTTCACAGGTGCTACTGTGAAGGAGAGCTAAACTGTGTATTCCATTGCTGACTACAAGCTTCTTTATATTTATTTATATGGTCTTCCCATAAGTCGCAGTCAGCAGTCACTTTATATAAATTTGCACTAACTCATTTACCCACAAGGCTAGTACCTTATATACATAATCACACATGTCAGCATTTTAAAGCATCCTGCGCTAATCAAACCAGTTAATGTCATAACCATGTATATCCATCCATTCATCATTTTGCTCTTCATTTCTTATTATGATACGAAGAGGAGACTCTGTTGGTGTCTTTAAATACCCCAATGGCTAGTGGACAATGTTGTGCGTGTGAATCAGTAGCATGCATGATGGTATACATTCCCCTAGCGTCAGCTAAAATGGCGAAGCATTGAAATGACAGACTTGAAAGAGAACGATAAGGTTAGGACTGTAACCCCGATTCCCTGAAAGGAGGGAATGAAACGTATGCATCTTCTGTTCAATGGATCTTCACTACAATGGATGAGTACCACTCTATACCCTTCAGTCGAATATTCAAACAAGATTTCGGTGAGATTTTAAAGAGTTTCAGAGATTGGTTACACCTGCGGAGATAACCCCTAGCAAAAGCTAAAGTGAAGCAGTGTTTCCTTCCCTCCTTTCAGGGAACCAAGTTTACAGATATAAAAAAAATTCTATAGTAATATTGTAGTTGTAGACTGTAGTAAAAATAGTTTATGGTGGAAACCATGGTATACAGCAATATTTAAGTAACTATGAAAATTAATCATAGTTTTTGGTGGAAACCATGGTTTTAATGCAGTATAATGCATCCATATAGTAACCATTGTTTTAATATAGATTAACCATGGTTAATATTTGAACCAAGGTATTTTTAGTTAAACCATAGTAACCACAAAATTATGATTTTATTACCAATGTTTTAATTTTCCTGTATTATTATTATTATTATTATTATTATTATTATTATTATTATATGGTTTCACTACGAATATCATGGTCAAAATATGGTTACTGAAGTAAACCATGGTAAATGTATTGCGAGGACATGCAAAATATTGCAAGGGAACGCATAACTATTTCAGAAAAACAATTCCTGCCCTTCTTCTAAGAGGCACCGTACAAATCAACGTTTCATGCATTTATTTACTTGGCAAATAGTCTTTTACTAGGCTGGATAATGATGATTTAGACAATCATTTCCACAAAATAAACACAGACAGAACTCCGAGCAACCAGGAGGTGGAATTCAGCTGTTTAGCGATTTATTTTTACTTTATTACATAATTCTAAAGCAAATCAACATTGTATGTACATGTATTTATTTATCTGGTTAGTAGCTGTTTTATAAGTGGGATAACGTACAGTCAGCCAGTTGTTATCGCAAAATAAACCCTTTCAGAGGTTGTCTGGGTTATTTTGTGATAACCAGCATTGTCCCTTAAATATTATTATTATTATTATTATTATTATTCCAATTGTGGGCCAATTATGATATTGTGATCATGAAATTGAAATCAAGACATATTAATTCACAAGTTTAATTATTGTTATGTATATAAAATTGAGGTAGCTGCCCAAAGAACACAGATATACCTTTCTGAGAGAAAGAGGAGTTTTGCTATTGTAATACTGTGCCAAAGAGAACAAGTCTTCTATGTCCTCTGCCTCTAGTAATGACGGCGACTGCTTCAGCATTTCTGAAAACAAAACATTTTACAGCTGTACACTTTAGTGACACAGATCAAGGCAACTGATTTTTGGATTGGATTGTTTAATCAGAGAATGCATGAAAGTATTTACTGATTATGTCCTCTCTACTGTCTCCTTCTTGGGTGAGAATGCTGTCTCTGGACATTAAAAAAATGAAAAGAAAAACATCTTTTTACTTTAATTCATAAACACAAAGCACAGAACAAAATTCCACAGTCTGGTATCACATACTTGGCATTGACAAGGATGATGAGCATGAGGAAGAAGATTAGAAAAGGATCAGCCTGTTGGAGGTAAATGTCCCACAAGACTTGTGTGACCTCAGGGAGACAGTGGCTAGAAAAGAGACTGCCCAGCTACAGGAAGCAAAGAATGCAAAGAACAACATTAGTATATATTACTTTAGCATACAGATCAAACTGATAAATGGACATGTATGGAATTTAACCCTAACTCTGAGAATTTATCTGTAGTTTAGAAAAGTCTATAAGTATATATATAATAAGTGTGTAGAAAAACATGTTTTTAGTGTAGAGGATATAAGTACTTTACAGTGTTGTGGAAAAACTATATTCGTGTAATAGAAAAATATTGGTAACTGTATTCCACTACAGTTACAATTTTAATAGTAGGTAATCAGAATACAGCTACTTTCAAAAAGTATTTGGATTACTTTTTTCAATTAATGTTTAGTCTTTTCAATTGAAAACATTTATCCATATAAATTATGTGATCCAAGGAGATGTTACATTCATACGCGCAGACAGAGGGCACTTCCACACTGTTATGAGTGAAAAGGTGGATATGAAGTCTTGAGGAACTTTTCCTTTTGGAGCTTAAAGCTGAAGAATGTAACTTTTTCTGTGTTAAAATACCTTCTCTTATCCCATCTTAATATGCAGAGCCAACTATGACATTCATATGTTAAAAGAAACTAGAAAATGTAAGCACTGACATTCTGTGGTGCTTTGAAAATTGCTCCGTTTGTTTTGAAGGACCTGCTTACACCCGCTCCAACAACGTTACTCAACCAATGTGTGAGTTGGGGGTGGGACTCTCTCTTTGTTTGACCAATGGCAGATGTTCATTTTCAGAAAACTGTTCTGAAAACATTGTTTATTTTTGCAATTCTATTTGGTGGCGCTAGTGGTACAGAATTTACATACTTAAGCTTTAAGTGAATACACCTACGATCAGAAAAATGTTGTGTAAACTGGGATTTTTAAGTAAATTTGGATCAGCAAAAATAGTTTTCCTTGTGTAAATTATGCAAACATTTAGCTTTATGCCAAGCAAAAATTCTATATCTAGCCCTTACATGCACCTGTTAACATGCATGGTAATATTCTATGATGAAATCATAAAAAAACAATTAAACAATTACTAATTTTTAAAAACAATTACTGTTAGATCTGTCTAGATTTTTCGTTAGGGCAAGATGTACTGAAAAAATCTTACATTTAATAAGCATTTTTTGTTGTTATCCTGTAACAAAATCTAATGAATCTGTTTAAAATAAATTTACTTGAGAAGCAACACTGCATTAGATATTTAGGCTTTTTCAGGAAAAAAAACATTTTTACTAAAAGTGCATTTTGTCTCACTGAACTGGCAGATTTTTTGCATGTTATTCTGGCAGTAAAAAACTGCCAGTGTTTTGTACTTCAAAGTATTTAGATTAAGTTAGCTCGTTATCAGTAACGTAATGCATTAAAAAAACTACATTTTAGATCATATATTCTGTAATCTGTGGTGGAATTTTAAAAGTAACCCCCCAGCCAAAATCACTGAAGCATTTTCAGAGAGGTCAGAGAAAGACTGACCCAGATGATGGCATAGGAATCAGGAGTGATCTTTTTTGTGTCTAGGAATGAGCAGAGTTCAGGCTCATGGTACTGTAGCAGGAGTCTGAATAGGTGAAATGGACGTCCTTTCACCACACAGTCTCTGCAATGAGATAAAATTTCACTGAATTGGGTTTTCGGAGATATACAACACCAAAATAAAAGACATGGGAAAATAAATTATTAATATAATGGAAAAGCATCTCCGCTAGCGACTGCACAAAAAACACACAGGAAATATATATATATATATATATATATATATATATATATATATATATATATATATATATATATACACACACACACACACACACACACACACACACACACACTGTTTGCATTAATGTCGTTTTTATGGTAAAACCAAAGACAATTTTTCACACTGTGGACAATAAAGATTTGAAACTAAACTTGGAAGTTCATATAAATACTTAACTAATGCTTTTCACAGCAGTGAAGAAACACAGACAGACACACACAAACACTCCTACCGTGGGATGTATTTATTCATGACTGCGTAGAAGCAGTTATAGAGGTCTCTGCGGGGCAGCTGTAAGCCCAGGAGTGGTTTGAGAAGGTGTGGCCAGCTAAGATCTGGAGAGAAGGTGACATTTCTGGACTTGCAATAGAAGGTGATAACTGACTCCACGTCTGATACCAGGTCTCTCCCTTCCTCCACTGGTACCCCCAGCTGATCTATATGCAGAAGATTCCACATTAGCTTCACCATATTATAAGAAATATAATTCCACATACATTAAAGAAATAATGGAATGAATATAACATAGAATACATACATTAAAGAATAAAATAGAAGAGAATAGATACTGCAATCTTCATCTCAAGCATAAACATATTTGTCAAAGGACTACTGAATTTTTTTATTTGAATTCCAGATAATCCCAGGATCGATCTTTTACTCAATGCGCAACCCTTTACATTGCAACTAAATCACTTGCAAATAGACCACATTTTACGCTATGTGACTGAAATGAACTGGTTGGCAAATTTTCAGATTTCACTCACCAGCGATTGAGTTGTATTGTGGTGATGAAGTTCAGACCGAGATCCTTTTAACTGCATTCAAGTCAAATTTTGGTTTAACTTGTTCCATTTAACGTGTGTCCAAAGACAAGATCCAAGCAAGCCATTTGTCACTGAATGCATTATTTTTAATACCCTTTCTATTCTTTGCAGTCAGTTGTTCACCAAAACAAGCTAAAAACATTAAGTTCTAATCTCACATATCACGGATGCGGCACAGAAACGGCAAATCCACTCTTGTTTTGTTATATATTAATATACACATATATAAAGCAAAATTTGATAAAAGTGATCAATTAAATTGGTAGAATTAATATTTTCATAATGTACCAAGTTGACTCTTATGAAGGCCTACATGCCAAAACGCGTTGGTTAATGTCATTCATTATAAATCTATTAAAGGTTTTCACTGCAAGTTTTGCTGGATTCATCTGTGCCATTACTGTTGTTTCTATCCATGCACCTTATGAGAGTGTAAAGTAGCACCAGATCTATTTCTACATAATGTTCCAAGTTAAAAGGTCCACTGTATAATTAACAAGCATAAGTTAAGAGAAAACCTATTTCATTTGCATCAACTTTAAATTGAATAGAAAATCTGTATCTAAACCCAGCCCTAAAAATAACAGCTGAAAGCTCAAGCTATGATTTCAATTTAAAAGGGCTGTATTTGAACCTCACAACATTGCATATTTTGTAAAGAAAATAAATAGCTGGTTTAGTTCAAGACATACTGTACTTCACAATTATAGTCATTACTGGAGTACAAATCTTTAAACAAGTATTTGTCTCTTAAAACTGCAGAACACAAACAAACAGAAATGCCATCAAGCTATGTTTGTGCAATGCATGGTATGTCATACATGGTGTTCTGAATAACCAGCATAATGTAGTGTCTCACTTCCCATTCATAGAACTCATGACGTAAAAATATGGCATGCAACCAATAGATGCCACAATGAAAATATGGTGAGGTGTGCTCTGGTTTTTCACCAATGATCTGCTGACTGCAACTGTGAATAAGCGTCTGTTCTGGTAGGTCCAGAGCCCCATCCCATGAGGACAGACTGTCTCCTTTACCAGACACGTTCAAAGCAATCTGTCAACACACACATTCAACATCACAGCCAGCAACACAAACAGCAAAAAGTCAAAAGTATGGGAGAGCCAACAGAGAGAGGGATATCAGGGAAAATGAGGGATATGGGACTCTAGTTCAGAAAGGCTCCTGAACAAGATGTATGGTAATCCCAAAAGGGGTGTCTGTTTAAAGGGCCTGGCTACAGTTTCCTTAATGGCCCATTTGATCAATACGGAGGCTCTCTAAAGCCCTTTGGGACCTGTTGGCTCTGCTGGAAAACCCTATAAAACAAAGATCTCCATGGATCTTTGATGTATCCGGTCATCCATGCACAAACACTTTTTCTGTCTATCTCTCCTCAATACAGCATGTTCGATCTTTCCAAAGCTTTTTCATAATGCTAAAAGTCAATATTTCCACATGATGCTACACAGGCAGTCAAGCCATTTTATCTTCAGACATACACACACTTACCATCCATAACTTGGCTCGCTGTTGTGGCGTCAGGTTTTGGACCTGGATGACACCATCCTGGTCAGCATCCAGATCATAGCCTGCTGAGTCAAGAGCATCAGCCAGATCCTCATCCCTTCAGATCACAAACACACAGATCACTATTAATGCCTATTGTTACCAAGTCTGTTTTATCCAAAACAAGTTTTTAAACTGGAACAATGCATTGCTATGGTGCTATTCACATCGGGTGCAAAAATCAGATTTTTTTTTATGGAGAGCAGTCAAAGGTGTATAAAACACATAACCATTTGTGCCCGATTGAAACTACGATCTCGAAAATCTTTCACAAGCCCACGCACATAGCAATGGGAGTGCTTATTCATGATAACATACAAACAAACAACATGAAATACTAGCTCGCACCTGTTTTTGCACTGATTTGCACAGAACAGAGGAAAACACCGCAGAAAATAATAATGAGGCAGTGGTTTGTGAGAAGTGGGTGATGTTTTTATTTAATTCCACTAATCCTGATTTTTTAAAACAGCTGTTAAATAAAAAGATGAAAGGGAAAAAAAATAGAGAGATTAAATTGATGAGAAAAAAAAGAAATTGATGAAACTGAAGAAAAAAGAAATTGGAGGACAAAATGCATCGTGATGCATCGAGAATCGTTTTATAATCAAATTGTTGCCCTTTGAATCATAATCTAATCAAATTCTGTTATCAAAGGTGCTATATGTAAGATTGACAACAATTGTTTGAAATGGGTTCTGCAGTCCAAATTCAAAATATTGGAGAGTTGTTTGCCCCGTCCCAGATTCTGAGCTCATGCAGGTTTCCAGAACGTTGACACGCAAATTAGCCAACTCAGCGTCCGTTTTATTCATTGTGAAGTGCAGCACATGCAGACTATGTAGGTAATTAAATCACAGCCTTTTGCAGTATAATAAGAAAATCAGCCCAAGTAGCGAACGTCTTTTCCAGAGTTGTGAAGTCATTGAAAACATCCAGTTTTCTGTATAGACGCCTAAATAAAAGCTCCATTTAAAAAAATGTGACAGACATAAATTACTTCTATATATAAAAATGTATTAATCAATGTAGTATCAGTAATAATAATTATATATTAATAATAATTGCATTATATTTAAGCACACAAGCAAGAGTTTCTTCACTGCTTTCTGTGCAGCACTGTATTTTACCAAAAACAATAAAAAAAATCCAATTTTGTCATTTGGATTATGCTGTGAGAATCAGTATAGAAGCTCTTCATTTGATAAAAATAATGCAATGGTATGTTTAAAAGTAATTGTTCTGTTCTTCTCATTTGATTAAAATTGGATCAATTAATTTGATTAGACATATATAACACATAAAATAATTAAACTTTAAAACCTGGAATTCTGAAAACATGAAATGGAAAACACAGAATTTGGGAAATAAAATAAAATGGAATTTGGAACTAAATATAACAGATATCATAGGGCCCTATTGAAGGGAATGCACCTGAGCTGACATTAAATTGGTCTAACAACAAGCCATTCCAAGCCGAGGTGAGAAATGCAAGTTCATTCTTTCATTTATTCATTCATTCATTCATTCATTCTTTCATAGGTGCAACAAGAGCAATAGGAAAAATTAGCAACAGACATTGTAAAGCTCTCTCTGTGGTTAATTTGTAACTTCACAAAACACAAGCCGAATCATGTGCCTCCCTCACACATACTTTGCTCTGTTTATCTCCCCTATGGAGGAGGCTATTCTCTTCCTGGTCATTATCTGTGAAAACAGGAAGATCCATATTCAGAGAAGAGGAAGAGGACATAAAACCTAGCCTTCAGAGGTGTGTCTCTGTGTGACGTCTCAGTGTGAACATTTTCCTTTAGTCTAGAATAGAGGAACTGCTAAAAATGAACTAGACTGTCATCTAATAGTGCTAAACTAACTGTGTCATTATAATTCCCAATTTCTCTCTAGAATGCAAAGTTGTTGTTTTTTAGAATAATTCTGTTCGGCACTAAATAGTCAGATAAAAAGGAATGTTGATGTCATGAAAATGTCAGCTTGATAAGGCTGTCAAAAGAACACTAACTCAACAACACGCATTTACAACTAGTGGTTGACCAATATATCTCAATGATCGATAAATCGGCTGATATTCTGACTTTAATTATCGCCATCGGCCAATTAATTTTCCCATATGGCCGATTTTTTTCAGTCAAATGGGAAATCACTTGCATGTGAAGTAGGGGTGTCCATGGTTAACCGATTAACCGTTAAAAATTGCGTAACCGAGTGAAACATTTTGCTCGGTTAAGTGGCGTCAATGGCGTGCATTGAATTTAGTTGTAATACATTTTTGCACCACCAGAGACTGCCAGAGCGCTCCCAGACATTTGTAATGTCCACAAGAAGTAGTCTTGACCAGTTTTCTAATATGAAATCAAATCCTTAACAAAAAAACAGGGCTATTCTGGTGGGTGCGGTGACGCGCTCATGTAAGGGTGGCGGCGTGGCGCTGCCAATAAAGCTCCTAAAATCTGTCACAAAGAACCGGCAAAAGTAATGATTATGAATATGTAAAATATAGCAAGGAGATATTTTAATTATTTACTAATAAACAAGTCTTTTCTTTGTCCGTGTCATTTGCAAAGATGAAGTTGACGATGCTGACTCGCGGTCTTCGCAGTAACGCACCAGAGAGAAATGCACATTTCTTACGGATTACATAAGCAGAGAGCAGTCTGTGTCTGTTTTCTTTAGTTTTGAATTATTTGTGAGGCAAGGCTACCTTATACACTGAGTTTCGGTTCATTTATGAGACGAGCTCCAGTTCACGCGCTGGCGCCTCCGCTTTGTGATTATATCGTCTGCTATATTTAATTCTTATTTATTAAATCCAGGCAATTGGTTGATGAAACATTGATTAAAATTAAGACACAATTAATACAAAACGAAATTCACTTTAAAGAAAGGTTTTGTGCTTTCTGTTTGATGTCTCTGTGGAAGTTTTAAAGCATCTTTCAGTGCCGCTTTCAGAGCGCTCACGTCCGTAACATTGTGTTTTCCTCGTATGCGAACTGAAATGAATATCAGTTCATGGATTGTGTGTGTAGGCTATAAGAGAGAAAGAGAAAATGCCAGTATTTCATTGAGACTTGAGATTAAATAAACGGCTTAAGTATTGTAGATCTTGTAGTATTAATTTTCACATGCAGTTACACATTGTCAGTTAAAAACAAGAAAGTGGCTGATAAAAACATTGAGTGGCTGGTAGATTTTGAAATCCACAGTGGCCGGTGGACAAAAAAGTTAATTTCCATCCCTGGCGCACACTATGGTTAACCGAGTATTAACCGTTAAGGGCCTCGGTTAACGGTTAATGAAAAACTTGAAAACGTGCAGCCCTAATGTGAAGACACGGAGACATTTAAATGACCAGATGTTACATGCCATCGTATTAATACAATAATAGGCCAGTGTGCAAGACGGTGTCATTTAAACAGTCCACATATTAGAGCTGTGGCAGACACGTTTGAGCTCATAATGTTAAAGTGCTCGCCTGTTTCATTCTCCCTCTCTATCCTAAAACATTTTCTGTAACTTTTAACTGTCTTGTCTAATAATAAATGACAAAAATCAATAAAACAAATATCATATACTGGCTGCAACTATGCACATATCTCATTTAAACGGATGTAATAAACAAACTTCACAAAACTTGAGCAGATCCAGCATCCTGTGGAGCGCTCATATATTTACCTCTAAAGTACGTATTCTAACAGACTCTTCAGCAGTTCCCTGTAAATTTTCAAATGATAAAAGGCAAATATCAATACAACATCTATTATATACCCATCTGAAAAATATGCAGACATCTTGTTTTAAAAGATGTAATTCATGAACCTCACGAAAATCAGCGTTTTCTTCCTATCGAGTGCTCATCTAATATCTTCACAAATCATGACAGTCCATCTGTAACAATCCAAGCAGGCGATTCAGGTTGTTTAAACTGACAGGAGATTGAGGCTCGTGCTGGATCCACACAAGCGCTTGAGTACAACTTCAAGGCTGCATTCGAAACCAGGAAAATGCTGAGGCTGTATATGGAGGAATTATGAAAATAAGGTGCTTTTGAAACTGTTTGGGGACCTGTTTTCTTAAGAGTTCCATTCATTCAAAATTGATGTCAGTTAAACCATTAACTGATTAAGCAGCAAAGTAGCAAGTCAGCTGCAAAAATTTTCAGATGCGGCCCAAGGTAAAAGTACATCACGTGTGCTGTAAGTAAATGTCTTCTTCACTATTCACTGAAGGTACAGTTGGTTTGATTTGGTATTTATTGAGAAAATGCAATTGCTAACTTGGACATGCCATCAAATGTTGCTAGACTACTGTGTGTACTGTTATTCCTTCTTCCTAATATATTAACACTTGTGCAAATAAATATCTAAAATTTTATGACTAAACAGTAATCAGAAGAAACTGCTATCTACAATTTAAAATGCAATATTATTGTTTAGTTTTGTGTGAAATTGAACATAGTACTAAATAAGAGTTTATTAATTTTTTTAACAATTTAATGTTTGTTATTTACTATATTAAATTGTGTGATATATCTGCATTAACCGGCCACACTGCTCTCTGGATATCGGCACCAGCCACTGAAGAAAACACATATTGGTCAATCACCATTTACAACCAGGGAGAAGTCTGTGATGTTCATCAGATTCACAGACACTGCTGGTTTCAACGTTCCTACACTGGAATAGTCAAAGCACCCAGTCCTACTGAAAAGGAAGTTCTAAAGACATTGAGACCAAAAGTCTGATGCATAGTATGGTCAGCATACCCTCAGATTCCCCCATTCCAACTGCGTTTCTGTCATAGGAGTAGATGTAAATAGTGACCTCTGTTATTCGTCTGAGGCCAAGAGTCATAATATTTTTAAGCCCATCAAACTGCTAATGGTACTGTTACAGTTTAAATACGGATCACTTTTACTCAACTGTAGCAAACAATCAGAGTTTCACAAACCCACCATTTGAGATGAAATAGACAATTTACAGCAGACACTCCCCCAATTTCAGACTAGCCGAGCAACTTAGCAATCATTTAAATGTAAAAACTTTTAACACCAACTATACCGCGTCCGCTGAGTGGGCAATGGTGATGATATGAAATTGTAAACAAAACTTACATTTATATCACCACACCATCATCATTATTATCACAGTTTTATTGTATGCAAAGCTACGCTAACACCTAGCAAAAGCAGATCGAACACATCGAAGTCCTGAGAAAACAACCACAATATTTGTTATCACGGCAATTTCATATTGAATCGCTTAGGAGATAGATGACAGAGGACTCAATAAAAATGAAAAGTGTGTGTCAAACTGCTGAGTGCTGGGAAACAGCTGGAGTCTCCTAACAATACACTGACTGCTTTGACTAGCCAGACTAGCCGCTTAGCACATCATCGCTGTCTCCCTGTCAGTTAAACGTGTGACGTGTATCAGCTGCGGCTTTAACAACATTTCTTCAACGGGCTTCAAGTTCCAGGTGACAATATCAAACTCGGATCGGTGAATGGTTCTGTGGTGTAATTGGTCAGCAGTATTTTCTTACCAGCTGCCTTGAAGCACTTCCCCTACAGCATCCGCCATAGCTGTGGTGACGGTCCACGTCAAACTGTGTCGTAAATACCAGCTTGCTATCGCTCGGACCATGCGCACGCTCTGGACACACTTTTACAGTACAAATCTAACAAAACAAAAAAATGTAAATTATTATTATTATTGTATTTATTTACTAAAATAATTAAACATAGTAAATATAGTTGTATTATTGTATTATTTAATCAATGTTATCATTATTATAATATATCATTATTAATTCATAAGTATATTGTATACTTATCATATAATTATATCGCATTTTCCAAACATTCCTTGTTATTTATTTTGAGTCAATTCCATTTTCTATAAACAAGAAATTGTCATTATTTAACGAATCTGATATATGCTTGTGTGATTCCCTTTTATTTATTTATTCATTTTAGTTTGTGTCAAAAGGAATGACATCGAATTTTCTTACATTGTTGTGAATGTTTAATGAGAAAATAACTGTGCAAAGCTACATTAAACGCTCTAAAAAAAAACTGATTAAGACTCCAAATCACATGTATTTTAAATTACATTTCGACTACATATGCGGGAAAGAGATAATTTACTTAAATATGAAAATAATTTACCCATCGTCATGAACGTTGTGCCGAAATCTTTCTCCCCGCTACCTGATTGGTACGTCTCAGTATTCACTATTCACCATTCACGTTCATTGTATGGAGAGAGAAAAGGAAAGATTAGCCTACTACTGTATCAGGACTACATGCTCTCCTCCCAGCGATTACTGACATGACACACTTGTCACACTTTTCACTCCAGTGAAAATTAACCATTGGTTTACTGCAACGCTTGCAGTGTGTATACAGTGTAACGCTTGTTGAATCAAGGGACTCCAATAATTGGTCATCCAATTATTAATAACTTCAATGGTAAATAACAATTTAACACCATTTAATGAAAATAACCACACATAAAATGGATCCGTATTAAATCATGAAACCAAGGTATTTTTATTTAAGGTGTTAATGATACATTATCATTACACAGTAAACGTTGCCAACATCACATTACATCTCTTATTATTTTTTTCTTGAGGCATCTTTTTGCAGTTACTATAAACAGATCAAGCACAACTAATTAATTTATAACCTCTAGAATAAATGATGCCAATTCACCTGCAGTGTAAAGTTCATTTTTAAACAGTCCTTCTAAGCAAGAGTTATAAGGAAGGTCTTCAAACATGCAGCAGTCTGGAATGAATTTCCCCCTCAGAATTAGTCAGTAAATCCAATAAATTAGTACTAACTGACCAGGCTGGGAAACGAAAATGAACAACCCTGTGTAAACATAGCATTAAGCATTAATGACCAACTTATAAATGAATAGGCAATTGATCACATCCCTTTTGTAAATGCTAAGCCCCTATTTTGTGTTATACATTCACATCACTTGTGTTCACTAGTGTGGGTAGAAAAAAGTCACACTAAGGGAAAGATTTTCACTTGTTCAAAGCATCCAAAGTGTTCAGTATTTATGACTCCTTCAGAACAATGTTTTGTTGATTTTGCCAAAGTGATAAAATAAATGTAAAGCTCATGAACAATATACAGAAATGTTATTTATGAGAGAGAAAGAGAATGTCTGAATGAATAATGTTAGGGAAGAAGTCGTGGTTGCAATGATAGAAAGATGTTTTACTTATCTAGATAATCCCAATCCCAGTCTTTCCAAGAAGGTAGTCAAAAATATCCCTCCATATAATTTTTTATTTCATAAAGCAACTTAAATTAATGAGAAATGCACAGTTTGAACAATAAAATTAATGCAATTTTTGAGAAGCAAAACCTTCTAGGTTCAACGTTCATTCCTTTTTCTTTTTGCAACATTACATTGATGCAACATTACATTTACACAGCCAAGCTTTCATTTAAACATTTTAGAGCCTCAGTTTAAAAAGTAAGGTAAAGTTGTTTCACTTGGTAGCAAAAGACTTGTACAGGGCAAATGGTGCTAAATGACTTTGGTTATAGTTTACCTTATGCTAAAAAAAAAAAAAAAATAGTAAGCAAATAATGTCTCCAAAAATAAGATTTTTTTTCCCACTGAGCAGGCTACATAACATCTGTTATTTGTGTTGGTTTATTTATAAAAAAAAAAAAAAAAAAAGAAAGAGAAATCTCACTGACTCCACGCAGAACTTACAAAAACAAAAAAACAATCCCAAAACTTAGGGTAAGAAAATAAAATAACTAAAAAATGAATCACCTTGTGGTCCAATTTCTTAAACTTTAACTTAATTAAACCCCATTCTTATAAACAGTGTCATCAACAGCAGTGAAACCGTAAGAACTTAATGATTTATAACACAAACACGTCAACTAAAATTTTAATCCTACATTTACCATACAAAAAAAACATATATAGTAGTAGCATATGACAGTGAAGGACAAAACATCTGCACATTACAGCATCAAACCATGAATTGATAATGCTGTCCTGCTGATGGCATTCACTGACATTCATAGGGATAGTTCAGCCAAAAATGAAAAATCACCCTCATGCCATCCCAGATATTTGACTTACTTTCTTCTGCAAAACAAACAACAATTTTTAAAAGAATATTTCAGCTCCATTGGTCCTAATACTGCAAGTGAATGGTGACGAGACCTTTGAAGGCCCAAAAGGCTGTATAAAAGTAATCCGTAAGAATCCAGAGGCTAAATCCATATATACACTGAAGTGATATAATAGGTGTGAGTGAGAAACAGAACAATATTTAAAGTCCTTTTTTTTACTTTAAAACTAAGCTTTAATTTCAACATAAGTGACTAACTTTCAAATTCAGCCAACTACTGGTTGGGGCTTGTCAAAGCTGGAGATTAATAGTATAAAAGGACTCTTTTTGAAATTTCTGTTTCTCACCCACACCTATCATATTGTTTCAGAAGGCATGGATTAAACCAATTGAGTCATAGGGATCACTTCTATGCTTCATTTATTTCATTTTTGGACCTTCTGAGGTGTGGTCACGATTCACTTTTTGAGGACCAACAGAGTTGGAATATTCTTCTAAAAATCTTCATTTGTGTTCTGCTCAATAAAGAAAGTCATACACATCTGGGATGGCATGAGGGTAAGTAAAGGGTGGGAGAATATTCATTTTTGGGTGAACTATCCCTTTAATTTATGGATTCTGGCATCTTGGAACGAAATACTAACAATACAAATATAAAATAAAAAGTAAAATGACTGATTGTAGACATTTGTCCATTTCTGATAGTAAATTAAATTATAAAGATTCACATTTGTCACACCACATGGCAAGGGAGGATGAACTTGAACAAATGAGTGCTGTTCTTAAGGTTGAAAAATAATCTGGGCCATACTTGATAAAATGTGGACAAAATCCACTCATGATTTGACATCCAAATCAGCAGCCATCAGTCTATTCTTTCTCTTTTAAACTTTTTTTTGCCTTTTCTGCTCCATACGCCACTACCCCATCATTTTCTGAGCCACTTTTCAGTCCTCCAATCCAGTCTGATGGAAGAAACCCAGAGTTATAGTGTGGGAGGCTTGAGCCCGTACTTCTTTGCTACCTCGGTCTGGGCATAAGCAGCATCACACAGAGAATAGAGATGGGCCATTTCCATCTCTGACTTAGCCAAGTTGATAGCCTTGTTGAACATGTCAATAGCTTTGTCCAGGTTGCCTCTGTGGGAGACAATTTAAATATCAGTTTTGCCAAAAGCACATTTCAAAAGCAAACACCATCAGGTTTTAAGATTTATACAACCACATGAAACGTTTTTATCGAAAGCTTTACACATCAGGAAAAGCAAACAGTACAGTTATTCAGTACTCAGAAGAATTCTGTTATTTTTGGGAATGTTAACATTTTGGCTGTCACAAACCTTTGGACTTCAATGGTTCCCATAGTTTCGTAAGCAAAGTCGCATTTGTTGTCAATTTCAATGGCTTTGCTTATGAGATCAAGGCCCATTTCTAGATCCTGTTTCCACTGGAGCTGCAATAGCCTGTTCATCATCAAACAAACAAACAAACAAACACAGAACCGATCAGAAATGTATATTCCTACTTGGAATGGACTAACATAGGATTCTATAAATATTCAAAGAACTAACCCTTTGTGGACATATGTTGTGGCGTTGTCAGTCTCTAGTTCAATACACTTGTCATACATTTCATCCGCCTTACCAAACTGTTGCTGGTCGGTCAGTGCCTACAAAAGGATGATACAATGTATGGTACAAAGATGATTCAAGCATTACACATTTAACAGAGAAATTCAATTTTCTAAATGACATAAAGGTGAGCAATACCTGTGCATACAAAGCATAGCCCTCTGCACACATTGGAAACCTCCTAATGACATCCTCAAAGCCATCCATAGCTTTCTGAACCTGGGATGGGTTGTTTCCAGTGTAGGCCTGTCGGTACTAGAAGAAAACAACGACAATGGAGATCATATCCACGTTTACTATGAGTAAAAAAAAAAAACGAAATTGCTCACATTAGGTTGATTTTGTTCATTGTTAATATGGTAGACAAAAGGATCATCTCTGAAGCAACATGGCAAAAGTTGAACCATGCCAATTCAAAAGGTGTTAATGTACACACAGAACCTGCTGTTGTTACCCACCAATGCAAAACACTTCTGGGCCTGAGCAAGTGCAGAGTCTGGTCGAAGCTTTATACATGCATCAAAATCTCCAACAGCCTCCTCCACCTGATCCAGCAGAATCTTCAACTAAAAAAATGAATATATCCACAGTTAAGACAATTAAGATGGACATTCTTTGTAATCATCACAGTCAGGTTTAGTGTTGTCAAAAGTACTGGTACTTTGGTACCAAGTTGGTACTAAAATAAAAAAGATGCAACAATACCAGTGTTTCTACAGTACCGGTAATACCGAGCACCAACTTAATCCGGTAACCGCACATTGTCTTACTGACACACAAATGCTTTCAAATACTCACACGCTTATTTGAGTGTGTGCTCTGTTACTCCTTAAGCACTGAAATGCACAATTAATCAAATTAAAATCATGATATGTCCCAGTGTGATTATTAAACCACGAAAGTCTGCAATCTTAGTCTGCATTCGAGCTGTGTGATTTAAATGAGTGTGTGAAGCAGACCGCTCATACACTAGAAACTCCACAGATGTTGGGAATCATTTGCGTTGTACGAGAGATGGCAGACCAGAGCAGTAATCCACTGTAAAGCACAGACACCATACATGTGCACAATACATTTTAGGGATTGGCATTTTGATTGACAGAGCGCGCTCCTGTTAAAGAGAGTAAAGCTAAAAGCGATCATGATTGTTCAAACAGTCTCGATCACTCAACACAACGTCTGTATCTGCATGTTTATTTGTTGTTTAATTTGTTTTTAAACCTGTTAGCAGCCTCTATATTCTCTTCCTGTTCACTGTGCAACGAGTCCGAATAACTACCGTAACAACTCTAGAAAATGGGCAAATTAATATTCATACATGTAATTCTTGAACATTTTTAAAAACAAACCGGCATATTCATCTCAATTACATCATGTCTGAAAGTTTAAATTCGTGAATGTTTAGAATTGCCAACAACTCACCCTCCATAAGACATTGTCACGCTTCAAGGGCTGAGAAAGCACTCGTTCATTAGAGGAGCAGTGTGTGTGTGTGTGTGTGTGTGTGTGTGTGTGTGTGATTGCCTGCATGCTGCAAAAAAGATCGGCCCTAAATCTAGGCATGATCGTCCGATCACACTGACGAATATCAGCCGATTTTGATCGGTGACCGATCGACTGGGAAATTGCTAATGTCTGACAAACTTTCTATGGCTCCTGCATTGCGTCTTGTTGTTCCCAGTGTATAGTCCATTTATTATTATAGTCTGTTGTAAAATAATCTGTCACAAAATGTTGATTATTGCATAATCAAAATATAATGCATCATATTTTGTTATTATTTGAAGATTCACTGCCCAACTCAATGAAAGTATGTGCACAACGCATGTCTGTCTGTTCTTCCTTCAGGTTACCGTAGTAATCTTAGTAAGTGCGCGGCTAAGTTTTTATTTTTTTTGTGACTGTCTGAAATGTCCATTTTCAAATCACGGTTGGATTAACAGGAAATGCCATAACCATTGTGTTTTTAATATGCATTTTAAGTTCATTTTTGAAGACGCTGCATTCTGTTTCATTTAGTTGCACTGTCTAGCTGTATGAAACACTCCCCTGCTGTACACTGCCACACGCACCTGGTGTGTGTGCGTTCGCTCACGTGGTGAAAGCCGCAATGCTCCATATTGTTGTTGCTGTGATTCATTAAATGTTCCATTCAACTCGGACAATCTGAATTTTCACCTTTCAACTGGGGAATGTGCAACGGAAGAGATACAGGTGTGTGTTACATCACTTAGAGCACGGAGGTTTACAGTCAGTAACAAACATTCACAGTTATTAAATTAAATCCATTAAAAAGTCAATATTCTTATATTAAAACGTGTTTAGCTAACGTTTTGCACAGACAGGTGTTCAAAGCACGGTCTTTGTTCTGATTATCATAATGATAGCATTGTAGCAGTTTGGTTGCCAAGAGATGTCTCTGACAATCGATGTACCCCTCAAAGTCACAACCTAATCTTAAAATTAAAAATAAATTCCCTTGTTGACACGTGTGTGTTTAGTTATCAGGTAATTATCACTGAATTTCAAATTAAGTGAAAAGTTACCATGCGTGATCACCATCAATCATCGCTGCCAATTCAGTGTACCCGTGCCCATCTCTAATACATTTATATAATTAAAATCACAGCATTTGCACTTTAAAGATCACACTGGACCATGTAGCGAACGGTTAATCCAGAAAAGTTAAACTTCCACCAAAAACACACGTCAAAATAAAAGCACGATTCATAATAAAAGCTAGATGCCTGAAATTGAAGATAAAAAAACAGAAAAAAAAACAGAAATATACTACAACTGTAAAGTAAAATGTCATCCTCACTGTAGCAAAATTAATAATATTAAATAATGATTAATGAATAATGATTGTAATAGTAGAAATAAAGCAATATATCACAAGCCAAATTGATTTTGTACTGAATAAAAGTTTGTTAAAAAAAATGCAAAAATTAAAATGAAAATCAAATAATTACATTTTTAATTGACATATTTTGCGGACACATTTCAATAATGAAATAGTTAATCAGCTTTTTATTTAAATTTTTATCCTTTTATTAATTTATTTAAAATGGCAGAATATCCCTTCCATATTTTGAAGGAAACGTGTAGGTGAAGGTGTATCTTTTGTATATCTTTTAATTTATTATTTACACTGAAACGTAACTTTAAACAGGCTAAAGTAGTGTGTTCAATAGCACATTACAATATAATTTTTTTCTGTGGTATCGAGAACTGTGAAATTTCACTAGTATTGGTACACACTAGGGCTGCAACAACTAATCGATAATGGAAATCATCAACAACGAATTTCATGATTGATTATTTGCAGTAAGCACAGAGAAGCCCCATCAGTGACATCACTTCACAGTCCTGTTAAAAATGGGTTGCATTATGAAACTCAAGAGTTAAGTTGTAGCAGAAGAAACATGACCCAAGTTGTCCAGCACACAAGAGCACTTTATAAAGATTATCTATAATAATCATACAGATTAACGTGGAACGGTTGCTGCATCATATATATATTATAATAATGCATATTTCGCAAAAATGTTTGTTCTTATCACAAGCGAGCCTCCACAATTGGAGAATCCACAATTTTTTTTTGTTTAGAAGCATGTAAATCAGTGAAAATTCTATTTTAAAAACTATAATATTAAAATTCTTAAAATGTAAATAATCAGTGGCAGCGTACAAGCATACTGTATCTAACATAATTCTGTATTTTTCAGCTGGGCAGAATTCACTGGTCACTATTGCCCTCTGCTGGGCAGATTTTTTTTTTGTCCCACTCCATTCCCTATGGATCATTTTACTCTTTAATGATGAGCACTTTTTGTTCAGCTTTACAAGTCAAGGAACCGTTTCACATATGTCCTGAAAGCAATAATAATACATTAAACTTAACTTCTGATGATTCAGGCTTTGTTCAAAGTTTTGTGAGAGTAAAGAATCGTTAATTCAGTAAATGTAAAGCAAACCAAATCCTAACACCCTTTGTCATTTCATTTTTTTTAATCATATTTTAATAAATTACAGAAAATAAAAATTACATTTCCATCTGATTAATCGAATAAATAATCGAAGATTAATCCATAAGCAAAATAATCGTTAGTTGCAGCCCAGTACAGACTAATGAAATTTTGGTACCATGATAACACAATGAAAACAATAGCAACACTACGAAAACAATACAACGCAGTAGCGAAATGAGCATTATTTAAATTTCATGCAGTTGCTATGGTGTACTGTACAAAGATTTTAGGGTTTAATTGGTGGGAAGTGGGTGCATGACTGTTCTAAACTCCATCTTTAGTAGTTACAAACATGAAAAATATTAATATGAAAAATAATATTTATTTTTGGTAAAAGTTTGCCCAGAAACATGTCAAATTAATAGATGTGAAATGGGTCTCCTCATACCTCAAAATCTTGAACATTCTAAAATGGTTTCACTTTTACCAATTTCTTTAGGTGAAAATGTGAATGAGTTTGAAGCTTTGATGGTACCTGTCCCCTGTGGTGGTAGACGTCTGCATTACTGGGGTCAATCTCTGCAGCCATATTAAAGTCCAGTGTGGAGAGCTGGGGTTGCTGCTGCTGCATGTACATGCTTCCACGTTTAATGAGAGCATTAGCACGCAACTGAAACAAATAAAATGCATTAACACCAAAGGCCATACTATACATACTGTCCATGCATCACCTTAATAACTTGCTTGGTTATTTCTGAAAAGGCTTAGTCAAAAGTTATGAGCAATGACTCTTTCTTAATTAATTAAATTGGCACACAGTGAAATTTGCCATAGTGAGAGGTTAAAATGAGAGTTATAAGGTGTTTTTAGACAACTCACTTCAAAACATTAATAATGAATAATTCGGTGCAAGATTTTGTGTTGATCTGTATCTTCTTTTTTTGTTCTGGAAAAATTCACGTGTACAAGATGCGATCGTGATATTTAAAACAACAGGAGAGCAAGAGTGACTGTTTATTGATTCGTTAATCTGTAGTCAACTGCATTTGGTTTGTTGATTTTGAATCCCTTTGCATGACCATGTTTGCTTCCAATAAACAATGCCACTTGAACCTACGGTGTAGGGAGTGTTCTAAAACTGATTTCAACAAGCAATTCAATCATTGCTGTGCTTTGTATGATAATACTATGTACATATGACGAACATAAAAGTTAACTTATAGCCTTGAAGTCAACTAAAAACATCTTTATTAGTGTATAATACAAAAAGTGAAGCCTTTAACTCTGCAAACGAGGTAAGTGCAA
This sequence comes from Moxostoma hubbsi, assembly GCA_032164185.1. Lineage (NCBI taxonomy): Eukaryota > Metazoa > Chordata > Actinopteri > Cypriniformes > Catostomidae > Moxostoma > Moxostoma hubbsi. The sequence goes on from JAVLUX010000017.1 coordinate 22,683,527, forward strand.
AAAGGTTAGCAAAACATTTAAAGGTAGAACGAACGAACAATGTAAAGTACATAATACAATGTACAATATAAATGATAATCATGGAACGTAAATTATTTTATGATCCTTTATTCTCTTAAAGTCCTGTTTAATTTTCCTTTTTTAATTTTCAATCCACAAAGTTTAATGTTATCAAATCCTATATTCATGATGCAATCAGATTATTTGTATACATCAATTTTGCTCGGCATTTCAAACTCATGCTGCATTTTTCCTTCCCCATAAATACTCATGCACAACAGCATCTGTCCACCTATCTATTTAGATTTGAAAAGCCTACAATAGCAACATCAACACATTTTTTAAGTAAGACTACTAACTACACTTTTAAAAATAACCGGTATCGGCTGTCTGATGGAGCATTTTTCTTGAACAACAAGAAGCATTTGCTGTTCTGACTCCACACAAATAGTACCACTTTGCAAGGAAAGTACCACCTTAAGAGGAAGTAAAAGTTTTAGTTCCACGTGGTGGAAAAACAAGGAGAACCTGACATTTTTCAAGGAACTAGCTAAAGTTCATTTCGTTTACCTTGACACTGGCATCATTCATGTTGATGACACGGTCGAGGTCAGGCTGTGCAGCTGTAGCGTTGCCAATCAGCAGGTAGAAGGTGGCTCTCAGCAGAAGAGCTTCAGCTGTGTACCTGCCTCCAGACTCAATCTCCTTTGTGCACTCGCTGATGATCTTATCATAGTTCTCCTCCTCCATATACTGCTTAGCCTTAAGGTAGCTTGAGCTGAGGAAACAGTGGTTCAATACATCAACTATTGAAAAGTAACTTAATAATTGTACATGCATGCATTCAGAAATGCTAAATGAAATTATTGTTGAGTAAAAACTAGAGCCGTTTACATTAACAGATGCGTTAAAATGTTTAACATGTACATTTTTCTTTATCACGAGTAACGCATTGCCAATATTGCATTATCACGATTCTGACATTTTACTCTAGACATTTTCAGTTCTGAACACTGGTTGGAATAGGGCGGAACCTTTGCAATGTGTCCAGGCCATTTCACTGAACGTACACACCACAATCAATCACACAACATCAATTCTGTGTCAATGATCAAGTGATGGAGACAGGACCTCTTACAAAGCAAACCCAGACAGGACCTGCTGGAGTGAAGCATCAGCATTTCTTAAACTCAAAGAGAGCTGGACAGAGCACAACAGAATTCAGGGATCTTGAGATGCATTTTTTTTTTTTCAAACTACGCTTAACTTGAGCAGCATCCTAAAATCATTTGTGACTAGAGATGCTGAAAACCACTGAGCTGTAACTAAACCAAGTGAGCGCTTCACTTTTTCCACATTTTATTATGTTACAGCCTTATTCCAAAATTTATTATTTTCCAAACAATACCCCATAATGACAATGTGAATGAAGTTTGTTTGAAATCTTTGCAAATGTATTAAATAAAAAATGAAAAAAATAAAAATCGCATGTACATAAGTAATCACAGCCTTTGCAATGACACTCGAAATTTAGCTCAGGTGCATCCCGTTTCCCCTGATCATCCTTGAGATGTTTCTAGAACTTGTTTGGAGTACACCGGTGGTAAATTTAGATGTTTGGGCATGATTTGGAAAGACACACACCTGTCTATATAAGGTCCCACAGTTAAAAGTGCATGCCAGAGAACAAACTAAGCCATGAAGTCCAAGGAATTGTCTTTAGACATCCGAGACAGGATTGTATCGAGGCACAGATCTGTGGAAGGGTACAGAAAAAAGACTGCAGCATTGAAGGTCCCAATGAGCACAGTGGCCTCCATCATCAAACAAAGATTAAACTCTTTGGCCTGAATGGCAAGCATCATGTCAGGAGGAAACCAGGCACCGCTCATCACCTGGCCAATACCATTCCTACAGTGAAGCATGGTGGTAGCATCATGCTGTGGGGATGTTTTTCAGCGGCAAGAACTGGGAGACTAGTCAGGATCGAGGAAAAGATGAATGCAGCAATGTACTGAGACATCCTTGATGAAAACCTGCTCCAGAGCACTCTGGACCTCAGACTGGGGTGAAGGTTCATATTCCAACAGGACAACGACCCTAAGCACACAGCAAAGATAACAAAGGAGTGGCTACGGAACAACTCTGTGAATGTCCTTGAGTGGCCCAGCCACTCTTGAACATTTTTCATCTGAAAATGGCTGTGCACCAACGCTCCCCATCCAACTTGATGGAGCTTGAGAGGTCCAGCAAAAAAGAATGGGAGAAACGGCCCAAAAATAGGTGTGCCAAGCTTGTAGCATCATACACAAAAAGACTTGAGGATGTAATTGGTGCCAAAGGTGCTTCAACAAAGTATTGAGCAAAGGCTGTGAATACTTATGTACATGCAGTGTTTCCCCTACCATTATATAAGGGGGGCGCCCCGTTTCCCAGATGAAAACGCTCACAGGGCAAACATCCGCGTCCGCACCCCCCCCCCCCCCCCCAAAGCTGTAAACCTAGGGGAAACACTGACATGTGATTTTTTTTTTATGTATATTTTTAATAAATTTGCAAAGATTTCAAACAAACTTCTTTCACGTTGTCATTATGGGGAATTGTTTGAAGAATATTGAGGACAATAATTAATTTAATACATTTCTGAATAAGGCTGTAACATAACAAATTGTGGAAAAAGTGAAACGCAGTGAATACTTTCCGGATGCACTGCATGTTCATTGATATGGAGATAAAACAAACTCTTTGTACTGTGTAAATGCTTGTCTGCTGCCACAATAGATGCACATGATGATGTAATGTATTCTAATTATTTACATTATTATATTGATTATTAAATTAAAAAACAAAATGTATGCACTTTAAACAATCAACTTGTGCACCTGCTTTGCCATGGTTCTGATAACTACAGCACTGTTAAAATACTTTTTGCATGCCAGTGTATTATTGTGGTAGCATCAATATCACATTTACCTGCCCCTAAATGGCATGCAAGTCAACTGGGGTCGGTCAGATATGCACTCTAGTCAGCAAGAACTCAGAAATTCATGCTTTCAAAAGTCTGGTTTGCAACACTAACCTGCCATCGCTGATAATTAAAAAAAAAAATACCTTGTCGATATATCGGTTTCATACTATTCTTATGGTTAGAACTTGGGTTACATTTAACAGGACACACTACCAGCAAAAACACAAACCCATACAAATCTCATTGTGGTTATGGGCAAAATATAATGAAAGCCCCCAGCTTTCACCTTTCTGTGACCTCTGAGGCCTCGCCCTCTTTGTCTTTATCCTCATCCTTCTTTTCCCCCTTCTGTAGGGGCTGTGAGATGATGTCATCGGTGAAGGAGCTAAAGTAGGACTTGATGAACTGAGGAGATGGCATAAGGGGCTCCCGGTTCTGAGAAAAGTGAAAGATTAGATCCCATAAATTTTTGACAAAGTTTACATGAAGTCCGAGTCCTGCATCTCTGTCAAATTCTCACCTTGTACTTCTCTTTGGCCTTCTCTTTTCCCAGCTGTTTCAGCACCTTGTCTGCCAGTAGCATGCTCTGCTGGTTCTGGAAGGCCTCCAGAATACATACAGCAGTCACATCTACAAAAAGCAGAAACATTACTTTAGACTAAAGCTCATGTTGACCATGAGTATGTTAATATCAGAGGAAACCCTCTTGATAATTCCTTCAATCAGAGACTATTTAGCAAAGACAGGTCACTTCTATTAAAATTAATGGGAGAAATTGGAATGTCCAATGGTCAACGGATGTAGAAAAGGAAATCCCGCCTTATAGTTAAAAGAGCCAATCGCCTTTTAGATACAGGCATCGCCTGTCAATCAACTCATGGGCATTAGCTATACAAGCCGGGAAACTTACTTTTTTTTTTTTTTTTTTTTTTTTACATAATCTGAGGTAAAGAAGCATAAATTATTAAACCAGCAATGTCAGATTTAACTGCAGATTTAAATATGTTTATTGATCTTAAACTTGATCACCATTTTGGAGATTTCGGTCTTTCCCCATTCAAGTAGATGCGAGCTGCACTTGTATGGCGCTTGTTTATATAGAAAAATGTAGCTGCATAGAAGCATTCTAAATAAGGCCGACGAGTGAACTGACTAGCTAAAAAGTTTTTGCTTTAAAACAAATAATAATAAATGGCAATTAATGACAACTTGAATTAACGGCTGATTTCAGCCACTGTAACAGCAGGTTGACAGGAACTCAAAGTCCTTATAAAATCAAAAAAGACTTTGAGCATAAACGTATTGTGAACATGTTGAAATTCAAATACGCAAAAAATGCAAATGATCTGTTAGAGGTCGGGATGACAAAAAAAAAAAAAAAAAAAAAAAAAAAAAAAAAAAAAACTTCACCCAAAGTTAAAAATTCAAAACCCCAAAATTTAAAAATAATAATAAAAAAGAAACCCTAAAGATTGGAAGTTGGGAACAAGGCCAATTCAAATCAAACCAAACGTTAACATTAACCTTCTAGACACTCCTTCTTGTTATCCAGTTTTTCCAGTGCTTTGGCACGTCTAAAAAGGGCTTTCACATAGTGAGGATTCAACGCAACTGCCTGAGAACAGTCCTGTATCACCTCTGTCCATTTCATCTAAAACACAAAAAGCACTCATTCAGACATATAATATTCTGTTGGTGACACTAAATGATCATGTGATTAAAACAAACCTGTTGCTCATAGGCTGCAGCTCTATTCTGATAGAAGGTGGAAAGGTCTCCCTTCTGTTCTTTGGGGCACAGGCCGATGGCTTCTGTGTAGCAGTGGATCGCCTGCTCGTATTTGCCAGCCTTAAAGTATTTGTTGCCCTTATTCTTAGCAGACTGTGCTCTATCAAGCGGACTCTAGATGGACAGACACAGAATTATTTTAAATACAAGAAAGGTTGCATAATATGAACAAAGCTCCACACTTTGGCTGTTTTTCTAGGCAACACTAATGCTTAACCTAAACTAAATTTAACTACTGTACATTTAAAAAAACAAAGAGGTTTAATCTGATCAAAAAAAAAAAAAATGCTGCATTTTGGGAAATCTGAAAATTACTTACAATTGCAGAGTGAATGCAATTTATAGAAGCTAGGTCATTACATTCAGGACATTCACAAATCTACACAACATTTAGCAGGTAACCAAAACTACATATTAAGATACATAGTAAATTACACTACATATAAACACTGATGCACATCTGAGTAGAATATTGGGAGAAGAGAACAACCTACTGACAAAGTTTGGAATAATGAACAGAATAATGGAATAATGTATTTTGCGGTTTCAGAAGGAAATTGGTATTTTAATTCACCAAAGTGGCAATCAACTGAGCACAAAACATAGTCAGGACTAGAGCTGCACGATATATCATTTCAGCATCGACATCGCGGTGTGCGCATCCGCAATAGTCACGTCGCAGAACGTGCAATGTAGTAAGATAAACATATAGTCAACAATTTTTTTTTCCAATAGGAAAGGTAGCATTATATCTGTCTGATATTACGTAATTTACTCCGATTTATGGGTTCATAGATACACAGAGTTTATTCTAAATATTTTTTGTTAAATGTTCGTTGCTGCACATTGTTGACATGCAGGCTCTGCTTGTGCTTGATGAAATGATGAGTGAGGCACAGGCAAAAAGGAATGGAGGATTTGTTTGCAAAATGAAATGCATTGTCATTTATATGGAAATATTTTGTCTACAGACGGGATGATGTTGACCAAAAACAGGTACTTTGTCGAGTGTCTTGCAATTTTTGCCACAACATGAGGAAACCCGACCAATTTGTTTGATCATTTAAGTCAGCACCACAAATCTTTGTATGTCGAGTGCAAAACCAGATCTAAATGCCATCCAAAGCAATAAACTATTTCAGATGCCTTTGCCAGTGTTACACCATACGAGAAAGGTTCCAAACGGCAGAGAAAAATCATAGATTCAGTAACATTTCACTTTGCGAAAGACATGGTACCAATTAACACGTTTACCAAAGAGGGTTATAAAAACATGATCCAGTCGCTTGACAAGCGGTATGTAATACAATCACACAACTATTTTTTAAGTTATTTCTTTTATAAACATTTTATGTTGTATTTTTTTAAACCACTCAGGGTTGGTGTATAGCTGCACTTTTTCCCCCCAAAGGGTTTAAATTAAAAGATATTTATGGTTTACATTTCTTTAAAAAAGAGGTTTGTAATCTATTTTGTAATGTAATAAAATGTTAAATGACTTTTGTCATTCACATTAATGCCCTATTGTGATAATAAAACTTCCTAAGTGTAATGCTCTGTTTTAACCTGGTTGGAGTACAGAGATAACGCCTCCTGTAATCTCCTGGATCCCTTCTAGCCACCACATTTCTTCATTCACAAATGAGCACTTTATTTTAAGGTAACCAACATGCACTATTAATATCATAACATGTTAGATCATTGACTTTAGGATGAATTGATAGAGGAGTATTACATGAATACAATGGAACCATGGTGAATTAAACAGTATATTAATTAATATAATAAAATAAACTACCCAAAATAAGTCAAAATGTAAAGTCATTTACAGTTTCTTTTTTTAATTTAAATTTTGATGCAGATGCAGTTCCCTACAAAAATCACCCAATCATTCTAGAATAATTAATTCTTCTCAAATAGAGCTATTCAAGTCATCCTGTATTTTTTCATATATAATCGCAGAAAAACAAAATATTGCAATGTTTTTCCCAATATCATGCAGCCCTAGTCAGGATATTACTGATGTAAAAAAAACAGCACCATCACTATTTGAAAAAAGTCATTTTTGATCAAATCTAGCAGCCATCCCTCCAACACCTTATCCTTCAGTAATCACGCTAAATTGCTACTTTGGTACTAGAAAAATCACTTGCCATTATATCAAACACAGTTGAAAGCTATTTGGTTCATTAAATGAACCTTAATGTTGTCTTTGTATTTGATTTTAGTTGCCACAGTATGTAATAGACTGGCATGTCTTAAGATCAATATTAGTTCAAAAATGGCAAAAAAGAAACTGATTTCTCAAACTCATCAGTCAATCTTTGTTTTGAGGAATGAAGGCTATACAATGCTTGAAACTGCCAAAAAAGATTTAATATAAAGTTTGAACACTACAGTCTTCAAAGACAAAGGACAACTGGCTCTAACAAGGACAGAAAGAGATATGGAAGGCCAGATGTACAACTAAACAAGAGGATAAGTACATCAGAGTCTCTAGTTCGAGAAATAGACTCCTCACATGTCCTCAGCTGACAGCTTCATTGAATTCTACCCGCTCAACATCAGTTTCAAGTACAACAGTAAAGAGAAGACACAGGGGTGCAGACCTTATGGGAAGAATTGCAAAGAAAAAGCCACTTTTGAAACAGAAAAACAAAAAGAAAATGTTAGAGTGGGCAAACAAACACAGACATTGGACAACAGATAATTGAAAAGAGTGTTTTGGACCTCAGTGTTTCCCCTGCCATTATATTAGGGGGGCGCCCCGTCCCCCCAACGGCACCCTCCGCCCCTCCTTGAAGGTAAAGTTAATTATATTTTTCTATATAGCGCCAGATCACAACAGAAGTAATTTAAGGTTACCTTTCCAATAGAACAGGTCTATACCTTGTTCTTTTATTAAACAAACTAAATAGCCCTCAAGTTATTTATCTTATTTACACGACGGCATGTAATTTATGTCTCTACATGGTCACACGTTTACTATTCTCCTCAGCTCTCTGTATCGCGCACGGAGGAGTTCCGCCCCTCTGCGCACACAGACACACAGACACGTTTGCGCACACAGGTGAGCATAGGGGTGTTCGATTACAGGTTTTCTGGTATGGAGGTATGCATAATTACAAACTAGAGTCACTATGACTGTTATCTATTTCTAAAGAGATAAGCTACAAGCTACATGTAGGATAAATACAAAGTTTCTACGACAGCTCTCTGGCATGGTGTAATGCCGCGGACACACTAGACTTTGAGACTACGGTCGTGATATGTAACAAATAGTAATACACTCAAAATGTAAAAAATATACAATCTACTCGACTTTACTGCAAAAATATAATTTTTATGAATTTTTTAATGATTAGACACTCACAAGTGAGTGATTTCGGACACAGTAACAGAGTCGACACCAAGAGTCGTGATGGAGTCGACCCCGAGTCTGGGGCTATTCAGAGTCGAGAAAATATGTTGCATCAATCACCTGAAAAGAAGACAAAAATCTCTGTGTTGTTTAAACGCTCCCAGGGTGGTGAAGATGGCAACACACGCTCTCCTGTAAGTAGCACCCGGTGTAGCGCTACTGCTCCGAGTCCAAGTACAGAAAAGAGCCCAAGTGCTGCACGCCCTTTCCCTGACAAGCAGCAAAAGTCCAGTCACTAGTGATGGGTCGTTCGCGAACGAGTCTAAGACCCGACTCTTGTAGGTGAACGTTGGGAGCCGGCTCGCATATCAGAAGAGCCGGATATATTAATAAAAATATTTTAAAAAATTAAGATATGAACAATCAAAAGATTTAAATTAATATAATTAACTAATTCAAAGAACGAAAAAATAAAATAATATAGGCCTTAATGCTCAATAAATGGGCCAGACGTTTCTGACTTCCCATATCAAGAGGCTCTGGAAATGTTCTTCCACCCCCACCCCCCTGAATCCTGAAGAAATTTAAGAAGTTCTGTTCTTTTTTTTTTTTTTCAAATTGTAATAGTAATTTTTCTCAATATTAATGTCCTGACCATACATAATGACAATAACCACTTTGGTGAATTAAAGTACCAATTTCTTTCCATAAGAGCAAAATATGTACATAATTGCAAACTTTTGGCTGCCAGTGTATGTAAAGCTAAAAGATCAAAACTGAATTTTGTCTGCCACACATATGTTCCTGTTGAGCCTTTAAAACATTCACACAGGTAAGCAGTAAGCACCAAAATCAAATGAAACTATTTTGCTTTCTCAAAGTGGAAATTTGAATAATAAATAACTGTATTTAAAAATTTCCCTTAAACGGAGGGGGAGGGGGGGGGGGGGGGTTTATTTTGAACTATACTTCAAAATAAGGACATATCACTATGCCATCTTTCCAGCAACTTTGAGGTAACCACAACTTTACAGTATGTGCGGTTCAATATACTGTATTACCTCAACAACAGGATGTAGCATACAAAATTATTGTTCAGTTTTCTCAGTTTCAGCAAATTTCTAACCATACTAACTGCAGACAAAATACAGTCAAACTGTCAAGCCAGATAAAGTTCAAATGTAGGCCTACACCTTCAAGCAGACTTGCGCTGCATGGCTTATACTGAAACATCATCCAATATTCTGAGAAACATGGCACTAATTGAAATGTTATTCACGAAACCATCTCTGACCTTTGGACAAGATTTGCATTATATTATTGCACATTGTATGCATGTTACACACACATGCATGGTTCTCGAATGTTACAAGTTGTTCACAGCTTCACATTCAATTCACATCAATTGCCAGAATCGTTTTTGTAATATAATGGAGTGCCTACAAACAGTATCCTGTCATGGATCTTACGATCACCATTATGGACCCAAATAACGCACACAACAGGTGTAAAGGAGGCCAGATGCAAGGATTCCTGTGTGCGCTGCATGTTTGATTCACGACACTCGGAAAACGTTGTGATTTAGAGGCAAGCTACCGTAAAACTACACAGTAAACGTTGTGAGCATCAAGCATGCAATGAATGCAAGTAATAAAATGCTAAAGTTAATATGCAACACATGTTGCATTTTCTGCAGCCTGACCGTTTCCACGACCCCATGTCTGCGGAAGATTGGAGACTAATAGGCAAAAAATCTAAATATGTAGATTGTGTGCATAGAAGTATTATGAAACCGAGAGACCTTGATATGTATGATCGTCGACACAAATGCTGTATGCAGATATGAATTTGAAGCTCATGTTTGAAAGCTAACAGGCTAATGCACTTTCGCTAACACCACAAGGCTAGTTTGGCGAGCCTTGCCCTTGACTGAGAGTAGTGTAATTTTACGGTGTCAAGGAAACGTGCAAAAAAATAACGGGTCCAAATCAATAAATGTTAACGCATAATGAATGATTTATAATCTGGCTCATTACCATGTTCTCTAGCTCTGGGTTGGTCACACCGATCTGGCCCTGGACGGGGCTAGCGCTTCCTTCGGGAGTTTTTCTCTCTCCATTCCGTTTTCCTTGCTTGTCCTTGCCACGGCTTCTGTTCCAGAGGTACACAGCTCCGACGCCGAGGACGATAGGAGTCCCTACGAGAAGTGCCAGCTGCCAGCGGGGGAGCCCACTCCCGGACTGTGGCTCTACGGGCTTCGACGCAGCCATCATCCAACACACTCAGCACATCAGCAGCGCCTAACTCACGCGCAAACTCACATACCAACGTGCGCACACCAGATTAGAGGAAAGAGTCACCGCTCTGAACTGGTGGTATCATGGGATACTGGAGGACTATACGCCCAACAAGAATGGAACTACAACGCCTGGCAGGGACAAAAGCTTTTGTTATCTTCAGTTAACTGAAACTTTATAACTGAGTCAAATTATTATTTAATAGTGAAATGACTTTGAAATAACTACAGTTTTTAATGTTAAAGGAATATTCTGGGTTTAAGTTAAACTCAATTGACAGCATTTGTATCACCACAAAAAATTAATTTGGCTCATCTCTCCTTTTCTTAAAAAAGAAAAAGAGATATTACAGTGAGGCACTTAAAATGGAAGTGAATCAGGAGTTTAAAGGCTTCTGTTAAAGCTTGTGTATTACTTGAGTTGTAAAATTGTTTAAATCATCACTTTTACAGTTGTTTTAGGGTTTATGCATTTAGTCGTCATGGCAACAAATTTGTAACATTGGATATAACTTTACACAGATAGGGATAGTAAGTGATTTTATCACACTAATATAATATTAACCTGTATAATGTTTATGTCCTGTGGGTAAACATTTGAAACACTATTTTAACGTTTCTGTATTGCCCTGCATTCACTTTCATTGTTAGTACCTTACTGGAACATAGATTTTCTCTCTTCTAAGAAAAGGAGGCACAGGTCGAAATTAATTTTTTGTGATAATCAACATTATGCCACAAATGCTGCTGATTGAACTTAACTTGTATTGGACCCTGGAATATTCATTTAATAATGAATAGGACTTGCTGTCTGCAACCTGAAAAAAAAGACCAAAAAGCTGCTAATAGTTTTAGACTTTCTGTTTGGTCTACAATGGAATGTTCGGCTAGCTATCGAGCAATTCGAGAATGTTTCTGCAAATAGTATTTTTGCGCAAGTGGTAAGGTGACAGATTAAATGACTGCCTCCCTCTCTCTGATCCTCTGTTACATGACGCTTATGCTGCCCACACACTATATGACTTTCAAAGTCATCAGATTACTGTTCATTTCACACTACACAACTGCTGTCTATAATGGGGTATCTTGAAGTTGCTGTGGTTTGCACATTAAACAAGGGATCGGTGATGGGGTTCACTAGGAAGAATCCCTGACAACTCTTGTCTGGTCTCCAAACTACGTTTCACAACAAAACACACGTGAGAATTGATAGAGGAAATGACGTAAGATCACACGTGAGACAGGATTTCTTGCGCAAGACTGGAGTTCTTCCCTTTAAAAATGGTGGTCTTGCGATCCAAGTTGTTTGTGCATAGATTTGCAGCAAAAAAAATTTTTTTTTAAATAAATGCATATAGAGGAGAGAATGGTTGGGAGATGTGGGCAGCAAGGACTGTCTGTTTTGCAGAGAGAGTTGGAGGTAAATAAATAATTTTGCAATGAATGCAGGTAGCTGCCTGCTGGTGTTGTGGCTCAACAATGTTTGTGCTTTGTTTTTGTTTAAAATAATTGAAAAGCTTATGTGTATGCAAATGTATTCTGATAGAAACTCTATTTAAGCCAATTTATACTATATTATTGTGCTCGCCATACAAATAGATGCATGATAAGACTGGGTTCAGGGAGCTGCTGCAGATAACACATCAAGACACATTTCACACTGCGGGACTTTGACTCGCAGACAGGTCTAGATATTTAATCTGATAAATATCTCGCAGGCATCTGCAACGCATCGCGCATCTCTCATATCACGTCTTTGAAAATTTGCTGGATGGCAGAGGAAGGCTAAATACATACAAATTGTGCCATTCTGATTTAATGTGCTGAGTAACGTAATTTTTCCCACCGTGTCTGATATTAAAATCAGTGAGACACACTATGCAAAAGGTGTGGGCATTGTCGTTATGGCTTCAAGATATGAAATAAAATTCTTCCGTCCAGCTGTTGTTAAATTTACATGCATATTTAGTTTTTTTCGTCGGAACAGCACCTGAGTCTTCTCCTCCCATCTACCAGTGATGCTTGATTCAACTTCCCGCGTCTACTACCTGCGCAGATATCAACAGCACAACTGGGTTTAGGTTGCCAGGTTCAGGTCACCAATGTGTTAAAATTTGTATGATGGGTCGATTGTGTCTACTGAGTAGATTGCGTTTCAAACAAGATCTGGCAACTGGACAACCTTGGAATAATATATTGATGTGATTAATCATATAACGAGGTTTGGGCCATACAAATTACGGGAGATTCCCGGTAGAAATAACAAAATGGGAGGGGGGGCAGGAGATGGGTGTGAAATACGGGAGACTCCAGGGAAAAACAGTGTTGTCAGGTATGCTCCACATGAGCTATGTCTCTGTGGTAACACGCTCAGCAAGCCATGTGATAAGATGCACGGTTTGACTGTCAGACGTGGAGGCATCTGAAATTCGTCCTCCGCCACCCGGATTGAGGCATTCATCATGCCACTACAAGGACTTGGAGCGCATTGGGAATTGGGCATTCCAAATTGGGGAGAAAAGGGGAGGAAATAAAAAAGGAGGAAGGGAGAAGAAAACCAATTAATTGGACAAGATCTAATGATAATGATGCATGGAGGAGACTAGACCAGGATCTGTACTCCAGCTTGGAGAATGCATGCAGCGGAAGGGTGGAGGCCAAGCTTAACATGTTTAATGACATTGTGTATGAAGAATGTGTAGGTAGATTTGGGAAATTGTCAGTGAGGTAGAGTGGTCCCAGAGTGATGGGTAGGAGAAAAAAGCTGGTGAAAGAGCGGAGGCAGCTTTGCAAGGCATGGAGAAGGGCAGATGTGCATGAGAAGGAGGGCTTGAATGTATTGTGGGATGGCATAAGGTAAAGGTTTTCAGTTTTGAGGAGGGCAAAGGAAGGAGTATAAGAAGAAGCTTCTCAAAGAAAAGATGAGTGGAAAGCTGGTGATGCCGAAGCAAGATCTAAAAGATCACATGAAACAACAACTAGGTGATCTCATAAAGACAGCCCACTAGGCTTACCGGGATATGTCCCACAGCCAGCAGAGACAGTAATGGAATTTTATGTAGCTCCACCCAAGTTGAGTGATATCAGGCAATTGGTAGAATCAGCCAGGACATCTTCAGAACCGGAGCCGAATGCGATACCTTATAAGTTGTATAAGAGTTGCCCAACAGTTCTTAAACTGTTGTGGAGACTACTGAGAGTTACCTGGAAGAAGCAGTGCATACCCCTGTAATTGTGAAGGGCATTAGCCATCTTTAAACCCAAAGAACCGGAATCCACCAACATAAGTCAACTTAGCAGTATTGCTCTACTGAATGTGGAGGGAAAGATTTTCTTTTCGGTGGTAGCAAGGAGGATGACTGATTACCTCCTGAAGAATGGATGCACAGGTTTTCCTGGATGTGTGGATCATACCTCAATAGTATGGGAACAGATCCTGTCTGCCAATAGAGACAGGAAAGTCATCCATGCAGTCTGATTGGACCAGAGTGTAATAAGAGCTTGGTAGGTGGGTACTGTGGGGACCTGAAAATATGTCTTGCAACACAGCAGTACACAACTGGTTGGAAAAAGGAATTGCGATGGGAAGTTCAATCTCTCCCATCCTGTTCACAGCTGCATTTGAGATCATCCTAATTGGTGCCAGATAGATGGCCAGAGGAATCTGTGCGCAATCTGTGGTAAAAATACCAGCATTTATCAGCTATATTGATGATATCACAAGCATCCTCCATTCTACTGCATGCACAAACAGACTCTTAAAAAGACTGTAAGAGCTTTAGGCATGGGCCAGGATGAAGATCAATCTAGCAAAGTCACGTAGCCTTTTCTGTACATAAGGGAATTAGAAGCAACTAGACATCGTTGGATGTGGATGGTGAAAGAATCCTGGTGCCGTCAGAGCAGCCCATTCGATGTTTAGGGGGAGAATACACAACAGGTCTGTCCGATAATTACATGGCAGTGTTGGTTCTGAAACAGATGAAAGAGGGCTTAGATAAGATAGACAAGTGTTATCTCCCAGACAAATACAAGGTCTGGTGTTACCAATTTGCATTGTATCATCACCTGATTTGGCCGCTAAAAATGTGTGAGATCACTGCAGCGCCAATGGCAAGGATGGACATCAAGTCGAACAGTTACATCAGGAAGTGGCTGGGCTTGCTGTGTATTATTTCAGATGTAGCATTGTTTGATAGAAATGCCTTACAACTTCTACTAAAGTTCATCACCCTGGGTTACAAGCAGGAGAATACCAGACTGTTTTAGAACTGAGGAAATCAACAGACCAGTCTGTGAGGATTTCAAGCCCAGGTCTGAACAGGCCATGCCTAGAAAGCAGAGGAGGTTGTAAACAGGGTGGTTTTAAAGACTAAACAAAAACAGCAGATTGTTGGAAGAACCCAATCAGGAAGAGCAGGCATTGGATGGGGGATGGCTAAAAAACAGAAAAGCGATGGTAGTGACAGAAGTGTCTAGAATAGAAGATGAAGGGTATATGATTTGAGCAGTCAGCCAGCAGCAGCAAGGTCACTGAGCAATATGGGAGGGTACATCTAATAGAGTTTTAGGATGGGCTGACCTGTGGAAGATACCACAGGCCAGGCTAAGTTTTCTAATAAGATCTACCTATGACACTTTTCCAAGCCCTGGAAATTTGTCTTTGTTGTATGGTACATACCATACCACATAGACAAGTCATCCCTTCTGCGAGGCCCCAAGTGCAAATATGCAGAACATGTTGGCTGGATGCAAGACCTCCTTGGCACAAGGAAGCTACTGGTAGCGGCATGATCAGGTTCTGCAAAAGCTGGCAGATATCCTAGAGGTGTGTAGAATAAAGGCAATCAAAGGTCATCATGCTCTTCAGAGGAAGTACATTGAGTTTGTTAGAAAAGGGAGGTGCCACACAAGGCATGAATTGGAAGGAGGCAAGGTCAATCCTGGCACATGGAAGTTATTGGTCAATAGTGGTCGACCTAAAATTTCCTTCTGAGATCACCATTACCTCCTTGAGGCTTGGCATCAGTTAGGAAAGTCATAATGAATGAACTTATTGTCCCATGGGAAGAGGGACTGGAGGAACCCTAAGAGAGGAAGAAGGCAAAATATGCTAATCTGGCCACGAGTGCAGGGAAAAGGGATGGAGCACTGCCACTTACCTGATGGAGGTTGGGTATCGAGGGTTTATGGGAACATCAGTGCAGCACCTGTTGAAAAACATTGGTATCTTTGGATCAATGTTGAAGAAGTCTATGAAAGACATGGCAGAGAAAGCAGAAAAAGAGCTTGTGTTAAGGAGGAAAGATGAAAAGTGTGATGTGCAGAAGTGAGAAATTAGGAATTGGGAACAATATATATATACACTCACCTAAAGGATTATTAGGAACACCATACTAATACTGTTTTTGACCCCCTTTCGCCTTCAGAACTGCCTTAATTCTACGTGGCATTGATTCAACAAGGTGCTGAAAGCATTCTTTAGAAATGTTGGCCCATATTGTATCTTGCAGTTGATGGAGATTTGTGGGATGCACATCCAGGGCACGAAGCTTCCGTTCCACCACATCCCAAAGATGCTCTATTGGGTTGAGATCTGGTGACTGTGGGGGCCATTTTAGTACAGTGAACTCATTGTCATGTTCAAGAAACCAATTTGAAATGATTCAAGCTTTGTGACATGGTGCATTATCCTGCTGGAAGTAGCCATCAGAGGATGGGTACATGGTGGCCATAAAGGGATGGACATGGTCAGAAACAATGCTCAGGTAGGCCGTGGCATTTAAACGATGCCCAATTGGCACTAAGGGGCCTAAAGTGTGCCAAGAAAAATCCCCCACACCATTACACCACCACCACCAGCCTGCACAGTGGTAACAAGGCATGATGGAGCCATGTTCTCATTCTGTTTACGCCAAATTCTGACTCTACCATCTGAATGTCTCAACAGAAATCGAGACTCATCAGACCAGGCAACATTTTGTCCAATTTTGGTGAGCTCTTGCAAATTGTAGCCTCTTTTTCCTATTTGTAGTGGAGATGAGTGGTACCCGGTGGGGTCTTCTGCTGTTGTAGCCCATCCGCCTCAAGGTTGTGCGTGTTGTGGCTTCACAAATGCTTTGCTGCATACCTCGGTTGTAACGAGTGGTTATTTCAGTCAAAGTTGCTCTTCTATCAGCTTGAATCAGTCGGCCCATTCTCCTCTGACCTCTAGCATCAACAAGGCATTTTCGCCCACAGGACTGCCGCATACTGGATGTTTTTCCCTTTTCACACCATTCTTTGTAAACCCTAGAAATGGTTGTGCGTGAAAATCCCAGTAACTGAGCAGATTGTGAAATACTCAGACCGGCCTGTCTGGCACCAACAACCATGCCACGCTCAAAATTGCTTAAATCACCTTTCTTTCCCATTCTGACATTCAGTTTGGAGTTCAGGAGATTGTCTTGACCAGGACCACACCCCTAAATGCATTGAAGCAACTGCCATGTGATTGGTTGATTAGATAATTGCATTATGAGAAATTGAACAGGTGTTCCTAATAATCCTTTAGGTGAGTGTATATATATATATATATATATATATATATATATATATATATATATATATATATCAAACTTTTTCATACTTTTCTGGGTATATATATATATATATATATATATATATATATTATGTTGTGTACGCTCTTTTGTACAGACCCTATTCATGCTAGCGCCATATTTGATTCTTCAATGGCATGGATGGTATAAAGCTGTATAAAGTGCCTAGATCACATCTAAAGTTCTTTGTATACTGAATGTTCTTGGACAGATATTTTATCAATGTTTTGTCCCCGGAACAATCCAGAAACACTTTAAACCTCAGTACTACCCATCGAAGAGACTGTAAGTTTATCCCTCACAACCTCGTTGTCATTCTCATTAAAAATCAAAGGAATTAGCGTGAATAAGGTCTATTTAACTTTATGGTTACGCCACTTGGCACATAAATATATATAAATCTGCACGTTTTAAACTAGATTTAAAAAATATTTCTCATTTTTATCGCATCGGACAACCTTATTTGTCAATGACCCATGTGCTTATTTGCAGTGTGATGAACCCTCACAGATTCTATTAGCACAGAAGGACAGAATTCACTGCTCAGACAGCATATATATATGTATATATACTTATTTTTTCATTGTTTGAACCTGAATGAATACCTAATGGATGAAAAATAAGGGTTGACCAGTAATTTCCTAACAGGATACTTATGTATCCATTCTATAAATGCCTGAAAGTGGCTGATTATTGTCCCTCGCTTGGTGGTGGTTTGTTTGTTGACTTTGTGGTGGATGGTTGACTTTGTTGTCCTGGTGAACGTGTTGAATGTAAAAAAAATTGTGCCTGGCCTCACTTTTCTGTTACACAGGCACAGCATTCTTGCTGGTAACACCAGAGGAGTTTCCAGCAAAGCTTGAGAATGCAGAACTTTTTGAGAGAATTGAAAAGTTTGTGCAGGTCCACAGAAACAGTTTTCTTCTGCTTAAAGCCCCAGTCTATGGATAAGGGGAGTGGGATATTTTATCATCGGTACAGAACAGGTGCACGATTCATCAAAAATCACGAGTTATGTTGTCGTACATCGGGATGCATCTGAAGACTCACTCTGTGAATAAGATCCATAAATGTGGCATACATATTTTCAAAATACTACTGATAATAACTAATGAATACACTTTCTGGGAGAGCTTGGTTCTGGTCTCCAGCTTTGGAAGGAGTGTTTCCTATAATATCTTTTGAAACTCATACAAAGGGACTAAAAACAGTTCAAGGAACGTAAACCGAAAACAAACAATACATTTTGTTACATAACCAACACTAAATCCCTTTTAGTTGTTCTGGAGTGAAAACAATATTTTTAAATGCTGGTAACCGGTTAATAACCGGTTAATTTTGTTCTGATAATTTTTTCATGAAACCAAATGATTTATCACAGTAAATTTTGGCAATTACACCACTTCCTGTTGCCTGGAAAAATTAGGCTTTTCCTTTATTAGTAGAATATAAGCATGCACTTTGATTATGACAGATTAGTTTAGAAACGTATGTTAAAAAAAATAAAAATCATTCGGCCCGTGAAAGGTGAAATTTACTCCAAAAGCGCAGTGTGTGCATGCATGCAGGAGATACTATTAATTGATTTTAGGTGACCAAATGAATATTTTAAATATTTTTGGTATATATTTAATGATGAGTAAACATTTATGGAAAATATGTTATTTTATATAGGCTTTTGTATACTTGTTTTGATTTCTGTCCTGAAAATTCTTCTTCATGGGAAAAAATGTTATCACTGCTTTTTGCTTATTTTGGGTGACGCAAGTCCCTTATTATGAGCTTGTTTTTCCATAAACAGTTGCCTTATTTCTCTAGTGAGATCTGGAAACACTGCATATCACCAACCCACCCTTAGCACAGAATACTGTCATTTTAAAATACATTATTAACCATTCTTTTATTTCGTTCTAACTGGTGAACGTATGGAAATTAAGCTGCAGAATGCCAGAACCGTAACGAAAAAAGACGTTTTTCCTCAGAATGAACCAAAATAAATAAATAAATCAAAGTTTTGTCCCTGCTCACTCTATAAAGTTGGACAAAAGCAATTGTTGAATGAAATGGAAAAGTAAATAAGTGTAATTTTCACTTTAAATATATAGATTTCTTGGCAGCAACCTTCACATAGTAATGCTAATGATGGAATGCTGGTCATCGCTAAAGTAAGTTTTGATGATGATTGGTTTAATGTTCGAGTAATGTTTTCATTTGAAATCAAATACTGTCTAGAGGTGAATGGGCTTTATGCATGGAACGTTAATTACAACTTTCGGAATAATATAAGCCAGCTCAAAAACTTCTGGTGAAACGTCACTTGCTGTAGCGGCATATTACATTTTCTGATAGATAGTGTAAATAGCCTGTAAGGCGATATCAATCTTTTTTTTTTTTTTTTATATAGTTAATCCTAACAGTTACTCACTTGTTTAAATAG
The DNA here is from genome assembly GCA_032164185.1 of Moxostoma hubbsi. Classification (NCBI taxonomy): domain Eukaryota; kingdom Metazoa; phylum Chordata; class Actinopteri; order Cypriniformes; family Catostomidae; genus Moxostoma; species Moxostoma hubbsi. Next base: position 22,702,976 of record JAVLUX010000017.1, read on the forward strand.
ATTATAAAAAATAAGTGAACGAAATGAAAAAGACGTTTAAATTTCAGCGTTGTGAGTGGACAACAGCTGAGCACTGTTGAGTCCCTCAAGTGTTCATCCTCAGCTAAATTCAATTCGGCTAATAGTTTTCACACTTTCCCCTCCAACAACGGCCCCCATGGTGCTATAACCTTTGTTTCTCCCCTCTTTGCTGGCTCAATAAGTAACAAGCAGATCTTTGCAGAGTCAGGAATACTTACATTAGGCTACTTAGGCAGGATATGGCAATAATGGTGGACAGAGGCTTTCTTGTGGATTACTGTGTGCCCTGTAAAGTGTACAGGCCTGCATTTCTTTCTGGGAGACCTCAGATGCCAGCACACGAGGTCAGGGAGACCCAGGTTATGTTGAGCGCCTTATTCGCCGTTTAAAGGAACGCAAATTCTTTGACACGGTTATCCCCCTAAATATGTTTGGTAACATTATCCAGCTCTCTACAAGTGGGCCTCTTGTAAAAGCTTGGTCTAAATAGAGGCATCAAGACCAGTGCGCAGTTCTGTTTAGTATTTAAACTATTTCATTGTTGTTAGCTACTGCTTTTATTCAATGATAAAGAATGGATTTACATCTCTACAACTTCATACAGGGATCTGTATTGTTCCTTCATTTTCAGTTTCATGCTTCCAGTGAATAAACCTACATTTGTTTGTAACTGCCTTTTTTAAATGGCTCCCCAAAGCATTGTGTATTTTATTGTGGTCATTACAAACAGCATTTAAACAATACTATTTTTAGGTACTAATGAGATATAAGCTCAAACACTCACATAAATAACATTTATAGGAAAATATGTAATTTAATAAATTAATGATGACATGCTCAACTACATAACATAATTTGTATACATTGTATACTAGAATTCTATTCTATTAGAATATATTTCTGGCAGATGACAATAGTGATTACATGAAAACTGCTCAGAAATGTGAGCGCAGCGTAGTTCTAGCGGGAAGACTAGCAGCTGTACATCATCACACCATTAGCTGGGTAATTCCTAGCCAATCGCAGGTAAGCCATTGCTTTATAAGTCTGCTCCCAATCTATCACATTGCTGTTTCAGTGCGCTAACACGGCAACCTCCACCACCCCACCACCACCAGTTGAGCCCCGTCCCACACGGAGGTAGGCTCCTCGCCCCTGCCTCCTATATCATCAGGATATGATGGTTCCGAGTACAACTCCCTCGGACCGCCAGACGGGGCCTACGCCAAAGAGAGACATTACTTTTCTGTTCTACATTCATCAAATAAATGGCATCTTAAACCTCACTCAAGCCTGTGTGTCTTCCCGATAGAAATGTAATGAAAACCAAACTATTTGAACTTTGTAAAAAAAAACTGATTGAAAGTTAACCATGGAAATTTTCAAGACAAAAGCATAGGTAGGTTAAAGTAAAACTAATCAACCTTTTGTTTGATTGTTTTTATGACTAACATCTCTGAATATTCTTTGAATAAACAATTCAATAAATGCTATTCCCTTGTTGTTGTGGGTAGAGCAGTTTCCCTTGGCATTCCTTGGTAAATCTCATTCACATGCAGAACTGATATATCTGGAAGGTCACAGGTCTGGTCACTGGCCCCTTTGTACAAGTTACTCCTGAAAATATACACAACTGAACAGTTAGACAAGCTTTTATATACTGTTTGTTATTATCATAAATTAATGTTTTTCATGTCAAATTCTACTTCAGTGTTGTGTAGCTCTATGCTACAGGGATGCTCATATGATCACATTTTCATAAGGAAGGATGCTGCATGGAGCCTTGAAAGTTGATGCGTTTACATGACATAACCAGGAAGAAGTGAGACACATAATGTAATATTATATGTTAATTGTGGTAGTGTTGAAAACATCACCTGGGTTCTAGGTTTGTGCCACTGCTGCTCAGACCCTGTGCAGCTGTCAGTAGGGGGGACAGCCGTTGCTCCCTGTTGGCTGTAATGTGAGGTCTGGTAGAGCAAAGCTGCAACATGATTGCATAGTGCAAGCCCTGCCACACATGAGGAATGACAGGCCAACAGCTCAACAGAGTCAATGATTATCAATTGATACTGTAGCTTATGTGTTTTGAGATTCAGGTAAATCATTTTATTGAGAGTGGCTGAGACCAGGCCCGGCTCCAGATATGAGATGAAAGGTGGGCCAAGTGATATTCCAGGTGGGCCGGTCAGAGTGTGGGTGGGGGATAATACTTTAGTCTCACATGTCTGTTCATATAATTTTAATATCATGCATTTAAGGCAATAGTTGTGTTTGTGTTTTCTTCATTTTTAATATTTTTTTTGTACATATTTTGGAACTATTTAGTAACTTTATATATAGGCCTATATATAGATAAACATGTTTAACATGTTTATTTTTACATTCTCTCTTTTTGCATTTGTAATATTGTTTTGACCTCTTAACAGATCTTGTCTATTGTCCCCGTCGTGGGCGGCAGTGGTTCAGTGGTTCATGTAGGTTGTCTGCAAATCGGAAGGTTGGTGGTTCAATCCCCGGTTCCACCTGACCAAGTGTCGAGGTGTCCTTGAGCAAGACACCTAACCCCAGCTGTGTGTGTGAGACACCTAACCCCAGCTGTGTGTGTGAGACACCTAACCCCAGCTGCTCCCGACGAGCTGGATGGCGCCTTGCATGGCTGACACCGCCGTCGGTGTATGAATGGGTGATGTAATGTCAGCGAGGTATTTATCTTTTTCCAACGTGTATTTAAACAACTTGGCAAAAAGCCCCGCAGCTATGCAATCTTCTTCACTGTCACATGTTTCACAATCCCCGCGTAGTGGAAGCTCATTGACTGCTAAAAACTTCACAACACCTGCCATGCTTTTTATGTAATAGCGATTCTTTTCTGTAGGGGCCGAGCAAACATGCTACGGTGTCCCCCGACACCTGTCAGCGGCAAAACTCTGTCCATGAGCTCGAGGCTTTTAAATGAGTTTGACTGCACGCATGTTTTTGAAGACCGCGGTCACGTTCTAATGCTGCTTTCCAGTTTCGAAAACATGTCGAAACGAACGTGTCATTTTCAGAGAAAGCAACACCGAACACTCGACACGGAAAACAAAAGCATGCATCGCGATCTACAGAATATTCAAGCCACGGCCGTGACTGATACCAAGCGGCCGAAAAGCATCTCTCTCTCCCTCCAAAAAGAGTTCGGGGGTACGATTTCAGAACCGGCTGGTAAGGATTTGCTCTGTTTAAATCATTTGGGACAGAATTGCTGAATCTTTGAGTGGGTGTATTTGGTGCTTTTGACACCAACAGAAGCTGCTGATGAACTCGACTCCATTTCTTCGACCTCATTGCCGCAAATGGATGAGGTGGTAGCTGTGTCCTGGAGACCTAAAGTGGTTTTCTTTTGTCCTTTCGGAACAAGAAATCTGTGCATGTTGTGTTTTATTAGGCTACTAGAGTGTGGTAATCAAGTTCACTAATGTTAATAGTTCTTCTAATAAAGTTCATTGGCTGTTACTGTCGTTATATTGCTTCATAATTCAGCACGTACGTTTACCTCAAAGGTTGCAAAGTGAATGAGCTAAGTCTGTCTCGGAGGGAAAAAAGGAGGGGGTTGGGTAGAAAATACAAAATAACGTATCTCGAGCTGAATTGAATATCGCACCAATTTTGTGATTGGCTGATATGTGGTGTGGGGCCAGGGTGGGCCAAGCTTCTGATTGGGTGGGCCAGGCCCACCCTGGCCCCCCCGTGGAGCCGGGCCTGGCTGAGACTACATGGAGTCACAATGCTGGCAACCTACCTGCCTCTACTCTCTGGGAATTTTTACCTGTGTCCCTATGTCTACAACACAGTAAACATAGAGTGTACTATGTTCTGTTGAGTAAAATACATTTTGAAACACACAGTGTAGTTGGTGCATGGTTCTGTTGGTGCAACAGTAGGCTGTAGGTCCAAACAGTACTACAGTCACTATCTATTCTTCAGCTTATTTTATACTGGCACATGGAACTCCCAGAAAGCAGAACGTAGTAACATTATTGAACCTGCTCTCATTCCCCTACACTCAAGTTGTGTGGTCTCTCTTTTTTCCTCATCGACCTGAAGCAGCTTGCCCTCACAGACACCTCTCCTGCCTCATTCTTGTCAGAAACTGAGAAACGGAGGCAACGAATTAAGCAAGGAGACAGCGGTTATATTCTGTTTACCAATGCTAACGTTAAGCTATCATGTCTTTCAACTTAACAGTAGCTAAATTACGTTCGACAACGTTAGCTGTCTATAGCTAGCTTACAGAACGAAATAATTATAGCGTACTTTTGCTGACTTACCTTCGTAGTCATGGATATAGCTGGATATGTACAGATATGTACAGAAGTATTTGAATTTGACTGAATCAGGCGGTGTACATTATTTATGTTGACTCGAGGTAGATCCTGCAGGCAGCAAGTATAGAACATCTTTGACATCTTTTTCAGGAATGACAGTTGACCGGAAATGCCCGAGCTGGCTTATCTAAACCAGGAAGTAACCGTGCATATAGCCAATTATGGAAGATAATTTTAATTTTATATTACAGTAAGGATTGTGCTTGCTATAGCAGCATGTATACTTCATAACAATTGTGATCAAGTTTATTAAATGGCACCTGCAAAAGGTTGAATGGTGTTTTGGATTTTTTGTTTTTCAGGCCACAAGTAAACCCCATGTTGAGGATATGAGAGATCGGATGTCATTGTCTCGTGCAACATCTTTGATCATAGACCAGTTTGGGAGATGCTTCAAGAGATGTCACTCTAATGAGATAACTGTTAAAAGGTTACTTCACCCAAAAATTACAATTCTGTCATCATTCACTCACCCTCATCTTGTTCTAATCCAAACCCATATAAGTCTTTCTTCACTGAAACACGTGTTAGGCTGAATGTCAGCTTCAGTCCCTATTCACTTTCGTTGTGTGGAAAAAGATGCAATGAAAGTGAATGGTGACTGAAGCTAACATTCTTGCCTAATGTTAATGCTTATGTATTCCACAAAAGAAAGTCATATGGTATTGGGACAACATGAGGGTCACGAAATTCTCATTGTTAGTGAGCTGTCTCTTAAGGATATGTATTATTTTCTGGTCAAGTTTTTTTGCTTGTTATACTTGTTTTAACAGCAGGTGTCAGTGTAATCTCAGAGTGAGAAGGTTGTGTTTGCTCAGCAGCTCAATACTGTCAATTGCCAGTCATATTTATTCATAGACTTTTAAAACATTGTCTTCCAGTTCATAAAACTACAAGAAATAAGTGTAAGCACTGTCAGAGGAACAAATTTAGCCTTTTATTTGTGTGGAATATTTGTATTGATATTACATCTTTAATGTATCAATTGCAAACTACAGCATAGAGCATAAACTAGAGCATAAATAAGTAAATACGGTATTCAGTTCCAACAGCAGTAATTGTGCCTCCTTGTTTATTTTGGACTCTCCTCTATGATCTCCTCAATATGGAACACAAGACTCTCCATTAAGTCATATGTCACCAGGGCGCACTGCAAGACCTGCAAGTGATATTGTAATATTGTATTATATATATATATATATATATATATATATATATATATATATATATATATATATATATATATATATATCTTTTTTTTCCTGAATTCAGATGATTAGCATCAATAATCTAACCTTATCCTGAGCCTCATGTGGCATGCTGCCAAGCGTCTCTGTTTTTACAATCATGCTCTGGACTGATCTCTTCCCAGAGACCTCCTTAAATTCTGTGGGGGACAAAGATTTTACTACTACAAGCTTCTTCTTTTTTTTTAAGAAATACTTGAAGATTAAAAAAGAAAGGTTTCAGCAGTTTGGCATAGATATTAGATATTAGAAGTATTTGTTACCTTTCGCCTTAATCTTTTTGTCCTCTCTCAGTTTTTGTAACTCTGTCCCATAGTATGATTTTGACATGCTTAGACACACTCGTAATATTTTTGTGTAACTGTTGGCAGTATGGCACAAGTCTGTCCATATTCCAGTCTGAAAATAACAAGGTGCGGCATATTAATAGAACATAAGGTAGTGTGACAATTAAGTGATTTGATTTGATTGATTTGATAATAAGGATAGAAATATAATAAAATGAAATACTGTGTGTAATGGTGACAATTCAGATAGATAGCCTTACAGAAATCTCTCTTTCCCGTATTAATAAGTACCGTAGAAGATTTAAAGACTCCATGACCCTTGAAAACAATAGAGAAGAAATGTTAAGATAATTACTAATTGCTTATTTTTGGACTGAGAATCCAGAGAAGATATTTGCAACAGAGAGAGTTATGCACAACAGGTGCACATTGTGGTAAAAATTTGACAGGTTTATCATTTGTACATCTGAAGCAAGGCCTAAGTAATTTATCAAAAACAGATTATCCAAATAAGGTATGTCAATCACACAGGTTTAGTATCATTTTAGGAATGACACAGGAGCTGCTTCAAAATATTGGACTGCTCACCATCTGTTCAGCATTGTGGATCTTGGCTGTAAACCTGGACTACACTCATTAATAAATGATGGTTAGGGATGGATTGTATCTAGTTAGCAGGAGATCTAACATTTAAAATAGAGACACCTGCCATATGTGTAGTCTGTTCTTGGGTTACGATTCGTGTCAATGATTTGTTGATATGAAAGATAATTAAATCCATCAAGATGCATTATGCCCACTGTGTACTGGTTTAACAGCAGTACTGTGCATTTACTAGCTTGTCAATTGCTTATTATCTTTTCTTAAGAACTCTTTGTAAAACTAAAAGGCTTTTCCACCTGTCCATCCCATGTAGCAAGTCAGTTTCATGGCCCTGTGGGAGAATGATAGTGTCTTTCAGCAGTGTGACAAGCCGTGTCCCCTCAAACCAGTCGTCCTTTTTACCTGACTTTAAAAGCAAAGAAACAGAAGAAATGTTTTCTCATATCAGTGATTCAATGTTGATTAAAATACTCTTAAATGTCACTTGGGCAAGTGGACAGCTGAGCATGTGGTTTATGGCAGTAAGGTATCCAAGTATTAAGTGCGCTACCTTTCTGGACAGTTCTGCTTGATTCTTGATGTTTTTGATGATGATACTCTCTACACCTGCATGATGGCTAGTTTTCATGGTGCGTCTGAAAGCATACACAAGGGAAAATATAAGTGATATCTAGTGTCATTTTTTTTATTTACATGAACAGGTAGCTCCATTCACATGCTGGTAGCACTTTTAATAAAACATGTATTGAAGCATGACACTTTTTAACCTCTAAAAGAAATGTAATGTTTTTGTTAATATTTCAGAACACCATACCTGAAAAGTTTGTGCTTTGCTTCACCATTAAGCTTCTCCATAAAGAGCTGGAACACGACAAGACACCTTCCTCTCTGGATGAAAGAGTGGAAATGACTGCAACCTTTAAAACAGGCTTTAATTCAGATGGGTCCTTTGTGTAAATGTGAGTTGTGTCTCATCTATACTTACCAAATGCTGGATAGGACAGTCAATCATGATTTTAATTAAGTTCTGTGAACAAATAAGAAAACATAAATTGAAATTGTCATTAGAGAAAAAGTGAACAAAATTATTGTTTTCACCATCAAGGTGATGTATATCACATTTTAAGAAGCTGGTTGATGATTGATCAACATTTTTCCTTTGATGTTCACCCAAAAATGAAAATTCAGTCACCATTTACTCTGTCACCTGATATTGTTCTAAACCTGTGTGACTTATTTTCTTAGGAAGGACACAAAAGGAGATGTTAGACAGAGTGCTAGAGACTCAAAGCCTCAGTCGCCATTCTCTTTCATTGCATCTTTTTTCATAAAATGAAAAATAATGGTGACTGAGGCTGTCATATGGGTTTGGAACAAGAAATGCTGACATTCCGGTTTGGAACATGAGGATGAGTAAATTATGACAAATTTTCTTTTTCGAGTAAACCATCCCTTTAAAAGGCAAACAGTATTAGTATAACTATAAATAAAAAAAATTGGTTTCTTAGTGCACTTAGTTAGTGTTGCATACCTGTGGAACCTCATGAAATGGCTTCAGCTCTAAGAGCTCCACTGGGAGGCTATTGTCTGTTACTCTCTCCAAACTTTTTACACTCAAGTCCTTTGAACAATTGGGGGGAAAGAGATGTTTTTTAGTAAAGGCTATTCAGTCCTGAAATGTTTTCTTTAATTTTCTTTTGGTGAAATTTCAGTTTTTACCAAGCCTTTCAAAATCCACGATTCATCCTTTCTGTAGGAATAAAAAGCAGGAGGTGAAATGGGACTTATAACATCCAATGTTGGTGACAATTGAGCACAATTGTATGGTTGACACACCTACTCAGCAGAAGACTGATGTATTCCATATTACATTGCAGGACAAAAACAGGGCTGAAATAAATTGATAGAGCACAGGTACATTAAATGTATATCAATAATATATATGTGCCTCCTTTCTTAAATAAAGTCTTTATTGCCCAGTTTCTTAACAGAGCGCAACAGTGCCCGTCCAATTTTTCAGCAAACTTGGTTCCGAAAGTATTTGTCCTACTTATTTTTCTGAGGAGAATTTCATAAACGAGTTCTAAGCCATGAACCAAACCAACCAGCTCCGAGGTGAATAACAACATTACTACCTTTGATTTAAAGGTCACGAAATGATGGAAAAAAACTAAAATTAAAGTTGTTTATTATAACTATAGAATCAATAAATTGAAAAAAATATATATATTTTAAAACGTATGTTAAGAGAGGTGGTTTGCATCATTTGCTCTGCGTCGTGGAAGCAGTCAGTCGCTGCTGGGCACTTTCGCAGCGGTTTTCAACCCCCAATCATGGGTAGTGTAGTTCTTCAGCAGGAATTCCACGTTTAAATACGATTTTTAAAAATGTTATTTAAATAACATGAACTGATGGCTTCAACAGCAGTAAACTGTACACCTTCAATTAACAGCCTCTGAACTCATGGTAGGCCTGTCATTAAAGGTTTCGAAGATATAGTTTATAATCAATTCCCCTACAGAAAATAAAATTATGGAATTTTTACTTCCGGAACCAGACTGTTGAGCTCTTTACCATTTGTCAACAACAGTCTTTGTAAAAGTTCATATAACCTTAAATGTAAGTTATTGTAGGGCTTTAAATCCTTCTTGTGCAAAATGTCTCTGAAAGCCTTTGAACAACAATAATATTTCAACTCTGCAAGTGTAGGGGATTTTAACTGCTTTTAAAGACCCAAGAGATTTGTGGCCTCAACAGTTCATTTTTGCCTTTGAGTCTGGTAAACAAGTGGTGAGAAGCTTTTTTTTGTTTTTTGTTTTTTGTTTTTTTAGGTCTAACTGCAACTTACCTAAAAACAGCAGGAAACACTTCCATGGCAATAAGCTGAACAAAGAGCAAGTAAGCCATGCAAGCTCTTGATTCATCTGGATGACAAGCACCCTTCTCCACAACAATGGTTTCTTCTTTCCCTCTTGATGAATGGTAGAATAAGAGTTTTGGCAAGGGCTCTTGGATCACTGTTATGATTGCCTGGTATTAGAAGCACAGAAGCACTTAGAAACCAGGTAAACCTTTTTCAAAAATTACAATATGATAATCACAATGAAGTGAGAGTTATTAGTACCATTATTTCTGTGGCAAAATTCAGCAGGGGTGAATTATCCGTAGTGTTCACCTCTTTGTCCAGTTGAGCTTGGAGAAGAGGTTCCCTTAGGCTCTCCATGCAACTGAACCATTGGAGAAAGAAAGGAAATTGATTAAGATCACATACTTATAATCTACAAAGGGTAAAAAAAAAGGCATGAGACGAGCCCCACATACGTTGCCCTAAGTAGTATTTTGTTAATTGTAATTTTTAGCATTACTTTAAGTATCTTATACTTTGCTAATTACTATTGCATTGGTTCAAACTGGTTTCAAAACATACAACTTGAGAAGAGCAGCTCTTATTTTCATGTCTTGATTGTTGGACTTCAATTCTCGATTCTTGACTTCCTGCACAAAGGGTTGTACAAAGGTCAGTATTGCGTTGCAGCATCGGCAGAGCCCATGCTTATCTTCCTGTTCCTGTTTGTGTGAGTAAGGTACAGGCAGCTTTGAAATCTTTTTCTGTAGACAATCCAGGGCACAAGCCAATCCACTGGCCTTCGACTCCCTCATTCTCAACAGCACTGGATGGGGAACAAACAGATACTGAAAATGTTTTATTACTTGCAGAGGCATAATTCGTCCTCAGCTTGTTAATTGTTATTTTAAGTTGATGATCTTCAGGCAGGGTTCTTGTTTCATATCAGCAGTTGATGTACCTGACTGAATAAGAGGCATGAGAACAATAATGGTGTCTGCAATGGCATCTGGATCAGTGTCCTCCACTTGTTGGTGTAAAATATCGAGGAGTTCTTTCACATCGCAGATCTGTAATACAAATGTATGTACTGTCATCCTTTCACAATTGTGTTTAAAGGAATAGTTCACCCAAAAATGAAAATTTTCTCACCATTTACTCACCCTTATACCATCCCAGATGTGTATGACTTACTTTCTTCTACTGAACTCAAATTAAGGTTTTTAAAATAATTTCTCAGCTGTTTTGGTCCAGACAATGCAAGTAAATGGGAACCAAAATTTTTATGCTCCAAAAATCACATGAGTCACCATAAAAGTAACACGTAGTACTCCAGTAGTTCAGATGTCTTCAGAAGCAGAATGGTAGGTGTGGGTGAGAAACAGATCACTTTCACAATCTTCTTCTTGTGTTTTTGGTGATTCACATTCTTCATGCATATGCCCCCTACTGGCAGGGTGAAGAATTTCAAGCAAAAAAGGACTTAAATATAGATCTGTTTCTCACCCACACCTATCATATCACTTCTGAAAATATGGATTTAACCACTTGTGTCATATTGATTACTTTTATGATGCGTTTATGTGCTTTTAGGAGAGTCAACATTTTAGCACCCATTCACTTGCATTGTATGGAACTACAGAGCTGAAATATTCTTCTAAAAATCATAATTTGTGTTCTGCAGAAGAAAGAAAGTCATACACATCTGGGATTAGTGAATTTTCATTTTTGGGTGAACTATCCCTTTAATAACCATATTTGAATAAGCACAATCTAAGTTACCTGTATGAGTTGATTGAGGATAGCCTGACAGTGGGCTGGACTCTGGTCCTTCCTCAGCACTTCATTCACCAGTGGAGGCAGTAGGCCACTGCCCATAGACCTTACTATGTGCTGGAAATGTATTAAAGACATTCATAAACAAATGTTCCTGGTTTAATACATGTTAAGCTTAATGGACAGTATTTGTGGCATAATCTGGACTGCCACGAAAAAAAAAACAAAAAAAACTTTTGACTCGTCCCTTGTTAAAAAAAGAAAAAGAGAAAGCAAAAATTGTGGATGCAAGCATGCACTTACAGTGGAAGCGAATGGGGCCAGTCCAGAAACATTAATGTACACACTGTTCCAAATGTATGGCCACAAAATGTATGTTACACACAAAACACTGTATGTATTCACATGATTTTAGTGTGATATAATCAGGGATTTTATCATCGTTACAGCATGCATTTTAACATTTATAGGCTGGCTCCATGCTCTTCCATTTTAAGTGCCTTACTGTTCCAACAATTTCTGCTTCTTTTTTTCTCTCTTTTTTTTTATTGTAATCAAATTTATGCCACAAATGTGTGTTAACTAGTACTGAACCTGGTACATTAATGTAATTAATACATTTATGCCTACATTAAGTGGTATACACCTATATATTCTGAAAATACCTGAAATGAAGTGATTCAGAATTATGATCATGCCAGTCTTGTGTTTGATAAACACTGATTGTATTTTAAAATCAATCATTTGAAAATATGGTGTTAAGTGCACTTTTGAGCTCTGGTTTAAAACATCTAATGCGTGTTCCTTGCATGAACTACATGTTTGGAAAAGTGGTGCAGTGTAAGAAATTGGTAAATCAGCAGCACTTAATGGAGTGCTGCTCCTCAGAGGGCTTTCAGTGGAGCAAGGAATCTGACTGGCTCGCCACAAAACTACATTCCCACACCCAAGGGTCAGTTGGCCAGGCAGTTAGGAAGAATGACAAAGTGGTGGTTTAGCAGGGATAGCAGCCCATCAGGTTCTGCCAATCCCAGTGGAGTGATGTCTCAAAAATGAGCTAGAGATGTGACTGTGTTTTGGCACCTGCCTGTCTCTCTAGGACCTGGAATTTAAAAGGTAGCCCCTTGTTTTCATTTATCTCATACTGTATATGTGCGTATGTCTTTTGTGTGTACTCAAAGACTGTGCCATTGCAGCAATCTCTGATTTCATATAATTTCAAATCAGAAAATCATCAAGTCAAGAATGCTTCCCAATGCAATACAATTATAAATTCAGATATTGAAAGCTTTTGTAATTGCTACTACTTTTACCTGATTAAACTCCTCTTTTATAAAGTCCAAGAGTTGCACGCTGTCACCCTGGGCAATGCAGATACGACTAGCATTCAGAAAGAGCTCTCGATCCTCTAGTTTAAAGTCTTTTTCATCAGTTGTTCTCTAAAAACATGGAAAAAGTCATTCTCAGTTCATATTGCTGTCAATCAAAAACAATGTTCTTGGACTTACACTTACACTGACACCTAGGGGCATGGATGCAGCGTCATTCAAATGCAAAAGTTGCCATTTTAGAAATTCACTATTCACAGTTTATTTAATTCAAGAGTGAAAGTGTCCGAACAGGATAGTCCCCATGAGGGACCCTATCCATGTAGAATAAAACTGCTTTTATAAGGTTTCTGATGTGACTTTGAGTCTTCATCTCATGTGAATTCGCATTATTTTATACATGTTTCAAAATTAGGATTCATTTCTTTAGAAGCAAAACTTTTTAAATTAGGAAAAAATACTGAGTGCACCTTTAAATGTATCAATAGTGACTAACAACTGCAAACCATTTTGAACATGTTCCCCTATGGCGTGTAACATGGTAAATGGTCAGCACTTATATAGCACCTTTTTAACCTTAGCGGTATTCAAAGCGCTTTACACTGCATCTCATTCACCCATTCACACACCAATGATGACAGAGATGCCGTGCAAGGCAATAGCCTGCCATTGGGAGCAATTTGGAGTTCAGTGTCTTGCCCAAGTACACTTCAGCATGTATAGTCATGTGGGCCAGGAATCGAACCACCAACCCTGCGATTAATGGACAATCCGCTCTACCACCTGAGCCACAGCCACCCATAACATGCTATTATGCTATCATTGAACAGTTAGCATGTTTTTATGCCAGGTCTAATGACTTAAAACATATAATTTTCTAATGAGCCACGTCAAAGTTTGTTTATTATCATTTCTCTGATAGTAATAAGAGAATACAATTTTGGAAGTGCAGACAGTGCAGACAGTGCAGACATATATCAAGCCACAATACAATAGTCTTCACAAGAATAACACTTAACACCCAAACCACATAGACGATTTTCCAATATGACAGATACATACTGCAATTCAGTATTTTGCTACAAAAATAACACTTTTTTTCATGCAATTTTCTGTTTCTCACCCATCTTTGAATTACGTCCTCTAGTTGATTCACAGCCATTTTCAATTAAAGTCTTTCTAAAAATAATCAATACACTTTTTCTTCAAGGATTATAACCAAGGATTTTCTGCATAAGATCTTAGAGACATCTGCAATAAAATCTGACACAAAAGAAGTAGCTAGGTTTATAACGGAGGTCAGAGTGTATTAAAAGAATGGAGCAAGAGGCGATCTGACAGGGGACCCTGGTAAACCTCTTAGTAAGCACTGCAGCTGAGTGTCTGATAATAGGATTAAGACAAAGCGTAGATGAGGCAAGACAGACATTTCTCGAATACACTGGAACACAACCATGAGAGTTCTCATTAATATTTACAGTAATTTTATAATTACAACTTCACATTTTTTTTCATACAATTTGGCTTTGGAGATTCAGTCTAACTCTAATTAAAAGCTCTGCTGATACTGGAAGTGACTGTACAGTGTAGGATCATACAGAAGACCACAATGACTCACAATAACCCTCTCAAACAGCTCTCAAATGAGTCCTTATGTTATTTAAACATGTCATGCCATGGACATATTGAAAGCCCATCTGAAATGGCTTATTTAAGCTTTGGATATGTGTGTGTGTGTGTGTGTGTGTGTGTGTGTGTGTGTGTTTGCTGTCCATTTGATAAATCCCCCTAAATAAAGTCCAGCATTTCTCCAATGTAACCTGATATATGCAATGTCTTTGACTTCCTGCATGAAAAATATTGTAGACCCTGATTTCAGGTGTATGGAGACAAACCAGGTTTGAACAATAGGATTTAACCAGCAGCTGCAGGGTTTGCTCTGTCTATTACAGTGTGGTGAAAGGCAATAACAAAAGGCACAATGTAAATATAACAGGAAAGGACAGACTGGTTGCATGTCAGCTTCAGATTTGCCCGTGGCTAATTGAAGACTGCTGATTTAGTATTTTGACAGTGAACAGTCTTTGTGTAATGAAAGTAGAGGGCTGAAAAAACTATCTCTCACAGTATGTTGACAGACAAACAAGTTTGTTATTTTTGAGTGATCGACCCATGTCCTTTTGCACTCAATGTTCAAAAGGTGTTGCACAGACCATTTTGTATGAAATTAGGTAAAAATTTTGTTGATTTCCATTTTAATAAATACGATTTTCCAAACAGATTATCATAAATCATGCCCACTGGGACCAACTGTATTTTTAAATGTGTGTATTTCTCATGTGTAATTTTCATGAACACACATGTCACCGTAAGGTTTCAGAATAGTGAGAAATAAGACTGTGATGGTTAGCTACTTTTAGCTGGGATTCAGAAGAATACCTGTAAAAGTTTCTTAAAAGACCCATTTTTGAAGAACCATTTTATAAAGAGCCTTTTCAATACTAAACACTTTTTATGCAATGAGAAGGTTCCAAAGATGTTTAAGGTTCTTCTTGGAACATGCATGCCAGTACAGAACATTTACTTTTAAGACTGTGTGTTCCAAAATGATCACACAGGAAATCAGCAAAAGGAAGTCAAATTTTTTGTCTGTTAAAAGCGATATGTGCTTTCAGAATTTATGAACTGCCAACCCCCCCACCCCCAGTCGCCAAAGCTGTTGTGCACATACGTACTTTTGCAATGCAAATACAGAAAATAACTTAATGTAAATAATTACACTAATATACTCTTAACCCAAATCCTAACAGAACTGATATCTTTCACATTCTTTCTTCTTCATGAATGTAGCCAAAGTATCATGTAGTCAGAGGTTAAGGGATGTGGCATCTAAGGCACAGTGTCTCCTATTTTAGGGGTATAAACATTGGCTCCATGGTAGACTTGTTGATTTAGCATTTTGAGTCCAAAATTGGTTGGAAAAATATTCAGAATACTCATACCTTGACTGTATAATGACCATTGTTATAACTGTTCTGGTTATATACACTTATATATATATATATACTGTATATATCCTCAAACACAAGCCTACATTTGAATTTGATCTTATTAAACAGCATTTCTCTGTCTGGATGTGTGTAGTAAGTCTCAGGTCACTACTATCACATATCCATGTATTTTTAATAGGTTGCTGCAACAAGACAACAAAAGTGTAACCAGACTACCTGATGCTGTTTAGGCATAAACTTCTCAGTGGAATTTATAGTAGCTCAAAGAGAGCAAGAAAAATAGCTTTATTAAATTATATCTGGATGAACCTTTTGCTTAGTGATCATTAACAAAAACAGTGAAAAAACAAGGAATTCTCAATAGGTACCTTAACATTTAATGCTCCATCCCATCACAAACACACATACTCTTAAACATGATGGCTCAAATGGTTCACATTTTTGCACTCAGTATTCTGTAAAATGGCATGCTGACAGCACTGTTTACTCTGCCAATCTCTTGCCTTTTCCTTGGCAATAGAGTGGCCCTGAAGGCCCCTAGAGGCCATGTCTGGAACTGATGCTGTCTGCCAAAATCCCTCCCAAACCCCAGTGAGCATGTCATGAAAAACTGTTATGTTTAGGGGTCACTCCCTAGAGTTTATGCCTTAGCTTTCACTGCCTTGCCTAGATGCAGTTTAGCATTTGATTTCAAACAGTGCACTTTATATGGCTCAGATTTTCCCTACCCTATGTTTTGATAACAGTTTAGAGGCAGGAAGATTACAAAACTAACCCCTACCATAGAATGATGCCGTAGTGCAGAATCTAATTTTGATGTGGAAGAGCAAATTGGGCTTGATGTTCTGTATCACAGAAAACAGTTTTCTGTGTTACCTGTTTTTAGTTAAAGAGATCATCACACTAAAGTTAAAATTCCATCATCATTTAGTCGGCATCATGTTGTTCCAACCCACATGACTTTCTTTTTTCTTTCGAGAAACATACAAGATGTAAGTCTCAATTACCATTCATTTTAATGGCATGTATTTGCAATGAAATTGCATGGTAACTGAGGCTGTCATTGTAACATTTCCATTTGTGTTCATATGAAGAAATAAAGCCAGTTTGGCACAACATGGGGGTGATGAAATGATGACAGAATTTTCATTTTTGAAAGAACTAAGTGTAACACAGATCAAATTCGTGGGCAAGGAAGAGGCGAGAAACCAGCTTGACATATAAACTAAAGGTTTAATGTAAAACTCAAAAAACAAACACATAAGAGGACGGACATGTCCGTAATTGAGCTCTCTCTCTCGATCGCTGTCTGCGAGTGGCCTTTATCCCTCTTGACGGCTTAATTAGCCTAATACGGGACCGGGCGTGCGTAATCACGCGCCGGTCCCGCCCTCCACCGTGCCACACTAAGGCTTTAATTTTCATATTTAACAACAGCATGGAAATAGATTGCAAAACATACAGAATATTTATATATGCGATCAATTTAGCTTCAAGTTAAGGAAGCAGCAATGCTAAAATGGCAGATCAGAGCATTAGCCAGAGGACTGAGTCTGACTTGAGGCTGGGACCATGGGGAGGAGAAAACAACAAATCCATACAACTATACTTGCTTCTATTGCTGAAGCCTGCTTGCCCTTTTGTAAATCGGCATTTTGATGGCAATTACTTGTGTTGAGTTGTTCTCAGTCAATACACACAGTGTGAGAACCTTAATTGACAAGGATAACACTAGCCCTTTTCCTGAAGGATAGTCACGCTGACTGCTGTAATCAATACAGAGGACTCCACTTGGTCTCCCTGTACCTTCATCTTTGTGGGTAACCCCCAATGGCAGAAGAGGCTGGGATGTTACATGTGAATAGGCTGTCAAAGCAATTTTGTCAGCCTGCTCATTCTCTGGTGTTTAGAGATGCTGACACACTGGCCACTGGTTTCCATGATTTTATTGAGGTGATGGAAGCTTTTAGGCTGTTTTCTCTCTCTCTCTCCACACTCTCTCTCCTTTTATCAATTCAATTCAGCAAGACAATTGGAGTACAGAATTGCCAAAGCATTTTAAGTTTATGTAAATGCAAACTGTTGTAATAAAAAAAATTACAATAATAAATAATCATCAATTAGTAGTAATGAAAAAAGCAAATACATATACAAGTATGAGTACAAGTTCATGTACAAGTCATGTAAATATGTCTCTGAGGCATGGTGGTGGTCTTGTCATTCAGGTCAACAGATCATCCATTTTATTATTTTTTAATAACACTTTATAGAGTTTGAACACAGGTGAGTATTTTAGAATTTACTTTTATCACTGGCACAGTTCATATTCTGGATTTTACGAGGCTGTGTAATTTCAGTTGCATGTTCTGATTTTTATCAAAACTTTGGCCAAAAATCAGAAGAAAAACAGAAGAAAAATAACAGAGTGGATGTTATTTAGAAGTCAGTAGTTACCAGTAGTCACACCTGCCTCTTCATGGCCTGTGCAGAAAGCAGGTTGGAGTTGATTTGAGCAGATCAGGTACTGGTTGTGATCATTAATGATTTAGCATACACCAGCGGGGAAATGAGCAGGGCCAGTCTCATCTACCCATGCAACCCAGATCTTTGTATCACAGCTTTCTCAGATCTCCGTAATGTTTTAAAGGGATAGTTCACCTAAAAATGAAAATTATCTCATTATTTACTTACACTTATGCCATTCCAAATGTGTATGACTTTATTTCTTATTTTCTTCTGAATAACACAAAGATTTTTAGGAGAATATTTAAGCTCTGTAGGTCCATTCAGTGCAAGTAAATGGTGGCCAGAACTCTGAAGCTCCAAAAAGGACATAAATACAGCATAAAAGTTATCTATAAGACTCTGATTGTTTAAGATATGTCTTCCGATGCAATATTATTGGAGTGGGTGAAAAACAGATCAACATTTAAGTCCTTTTTACTATAAATTCTCCTCCCTGCCCAGTAGGTGGCAATATGCACGAAGAATTCAAATTGACAAAAACAAAGAATAAGAATGTGAAAGTGAATGAGTAGATTTATAATGAAAAAGGACTTTGATGTTGATTTGTTTTTCACCCACAACTGTCACATCACTTCTGAAGATATGGATTTAACCACTGAAGTCATATGGATTTATTTTATGCTGCTTTTATTTGCTTTTTGAAACTTTAAAGTTTTGGCTACCATTCACTTGCAGTGTATGGACCTACAGAGCTGAGATATTCTATTCTGAGATATATACTGAATTCTGCAGAAGGAAGAAAGTCAAACACATCTGGGATGGCATGAGGGTGAGTAAATGATGAGAGAATTTTCATTTTTGTGTGAACTATCCCTTTAAAGTGACCTGAGAATCAAAAGGAGTCTCTATTTTGAACCTTAAGATACATTTTTCCCTTGTAAAGTATCCAGCATAGTTGATAATTCATATAAATGGCAAAAACGTAAGAGATCACATGAAAATGTATGACTTCTATTCCCAATACAGACCAATTCAACTGAATTTCAATTCGACACAATACAGGCATCAATAAATGAGCCAGCCGTCTATCAAACCTTTTATTTTAAGAAAGGAAATGTCAGTGAAGAAATCTGGTTACTCAGTCCATATTTATATATGCTATACAAATGACTGATATAAGTAAACAACCTGTAACTTACCTTGTGTCATTCCAAACCCTGCCTGATGTTTTCTTTCTTCCATGGCCTACAAAATTAATTTTACTATTAAAATCGCAGTTAGGTTTAAGTTTGGGTTAAGGGTTAACTTTAGGAAGAATTGTAAATACATTGTTCATTGGTTTACTTATTTTTGTCTACGGGAGTACAAGTTGTAAGTTTTTGTATAATTACGACTTGTCACGAGACCAGCATTTTAAAATGTGGGGCTGCAGAAACATTTTTAGTTGAACATTTTTATTAAAATTGCTAGAATCAGAAAGTTATTTTAAAAGGATACTTCATCCAAAAATAAAATTCATGTCTTACTAACTAATCATCATGTTGTTACAAAACCATATGACTTTCTTTTTCTCATGGAACATTGATGCTGCACTTTTTCCCATACAATGGAAGTCAATGGAGACTGAAACTGTCATTCTGCCTTACATCTCTTTCTGTGTTTCATGGAACAAAGAAAGTCATATAGATTTACAACAACATTTGTGGCTGAACTATCCCTTTGACTATTATTAACTATACCAATACCTTAAAAACTAATTCCTGATGTTTTTGCCAACATGGATATGTTTCAGTATTTTAAGTATCATGAGAAATTATATTTAAACATCATTATATTTAAATCGATTTTATAAAAAAAAAAAAAAAATGTTGTGTCTTTTTTGCTTTTTCAGTCAGTCATAGGACTATTGTGATAATACTTACTACATTGAGTGAGATTTATCCACCGAAGAGCATGTTAGACAAAAGGGAGATACTATATCTTTAAATCATGTGGATGGTATACAATGCATGTTGTGTTAGTATTGATGAAGCTCACTCTTTTGTTCCTTTCACACTTCACTGCCCATCAGAGAGTCAACATGAACCACAATCACACAGCAGTCAAAAAACATCACAGCTGTTCCCACTACATTAAACCGCCTTTTTTCCTGTAGCACTTTTAAACAGTTTAGGAACATATCAATGTGTCTAAGTTAGTGAACGAATGTGTCAGTGTATTTGTGTGTCTAAAACCAGATATTGTCTGTGGAGGAAGCTGTGTGTGAGTGTGTGTGCATGCGTGATGGGCCTCAGGGACAGTGAAAGTACTTACCAGCTCACTGCAGACGGGTTGATCTGTTGAGAAGCAGTGCATTGGCTTGATGGTGCTGCAGAGTGACACATGACTACACAGACCCCTGAACAGACATTAGCACAGGCTTCAGCAAACCTACATCTGAGCCTCAAATCATTCATTAAATCAGAACATCAAAAAGAACTTTACTTGAATGCCTCAGCATAAATTTTTTATTATTACTGAGAATAAATCTTTTGTCATTTTTCTCAACACCACGGTTTCCTGTCTATATTATGCGCTGTTCTCTCCCTCTATCTTGCTGCATATCAGCTTGCCTATATCCGTCTCTCCTTCTCTAATCAGTTTGATATGTCCTTATGCTTGGCTTGGTATTTTGTGAAATGGATCTTATGAATTTTTCAGAGAGGTTCATTGCTTTAGTCAGGCCTGGTTAAGTGGAGGAATCGTATCACTTAGCAAGTTTTTTGGCTGTAGCTGCTCTCCTTTAAAAATCATGCTGTTTAAAAGGAAGAGATTTAAGCAGAATGTTACGTAGCTATTCCAAAAACAGAGTCTCACAAAGAAATCGTATAGAGTTAGGTAGTACATAAATTATTTGTGTGACTTTTCCAACAGCCAATCAGCTCACTCTTTTTTTGTTTCCTAAAACATGACAATTACTTCCATCACACACAAAATACTGGTTATGCTTCAAATCATCCTTACAAACTCTACTCTATGGTTAGGTTTAGATATGGGGTTTGGGTGTTAGCGTATAAAATTAATATGCATGTACACAACGTCTGACACACAGTACTTTCACTTACTTTCGAATTACACATCTGTGTATTCACTTGTAACTTGTACGAATTAACTTGTACGATTTCATACTATATATAGCCAACTCTCTCATGATTTCTCATGAAAGCTGTTAATAAAAATATTCCAGTGCTGGTCCTTCCTATAGGCTAACTAAGCAAGTTGCTTAGGGACCCCGATCCCCCAGGGGGCCCCCACACTGTCAAAGGCATTATAAGCAGTGTTACGAACATGCTGACGGGGGCCTCCACACATTTTTTCTTAGGGCCCCTAGAAGGCTAGGACTGTAATTGTCACGAATGCCTGTGAAGATCCCTCGATCGGCCACTGGAGGTCGCCTGCTCCCGAGTATTGAACTTCAACCTGAACTCCATTTCCCATAATCCCCGTACTGACTCTCATTACCTGCTCACCTGTTTCTAATTCTGCCAGCTATTTAAGTCTCACACATAGGGCTGGGACAACGTGTCGACATCATCGATGAGACCCAAAACAAAGATGGCGGGGCCGGAGAGTATTAGCAACACGAGTGGCTCCTCAGACTATCAGAAGTGCAAGGCGGCATGCACTCGTTCCTCTAAAGTATGGGAATTCTTTAATTTATAAGGAAACAATTCCGTGATATGTCGTCTTTGGAAAATGGAGATGGCCTTCCATTCTAGCACCACGGCAATGCACCAGCACCTGAAGAGGCGCTACCCGGGAGCAGCTGCAGATGACAGAGCACCATAAGTTTTTTTTCAACTCCCCACTTTGCACTTGATGTTGGAGTAGGCTATAATACGTTGTCGACACCTAAAGTTTTCGTTTATAGCTATTAATAATGTGCTTATAGCTATGAATGTCATGAAAAATACATAGAGGACACTGACAACGCGCTGACAGACAGATCAAGCAGGTAACATTTAATAAAGTCTCAACTTTCAAATTTGGTCAGTCAAAGAAAATTAAACCATAAATAGGCCTACTATTTTGTGGCTCTTTAATGTGTCATGACAGATTGCCTCAGTTAAAGCTGATCGTGAACCGATCATCTTTTCCTTGGTTAATTTATAGCATTATATAGGCTAAACATGAACGTAGCCTACATCCGAAGGACTGTTGTTTTAACCGCGGAAAGATGTCAGTACAGTAGCCTACAATTCATTATTCAAATTCAAATCCACCGACGTTAATCTTCTCTCTCCTGACTACTTTGTCGGACAAAAATGGCGTATTATGATTGATTGATCAGATCGCCTGTCAATCAAACTCCCAGCATTTTTTTTTTTTTTACATTTTATAATCGAATCGAAATCAAATCGGACTGAAAAAATGAATCGTTAGATTAATCGATGCATCGAAAAAATAATCGCTAGATAAATAGTTTAAAAAATAATCGTTTATCCCAGCCCTACTCACACACAGGCCTGTTTGCCCCGGCTACAATTCTGAGCATATATCATTCCCTGTCTTGTTTACCCGTGTTTGACTCTGCCTATATTTCCCCGTTTACGATTGTTTGCTGCCTGCCTAATATTGTGTTTGCCTGGACTTCTGACATTGCTGTTTGCTGCCTGCCCCGAACCTCTGTCTGTTTCACTATGATTCTGCCCTTCCTCTGATATCACTCTTTGCTTGGATCATTTGACCCTTGCCTGTCTATACTCTGAGTTTGGTGAGTTTTTAGAAAGTGTTACCAAAGATCAACCTGAGTCTGTGTTACAGTAATATTCCAATGTCTTCATCTCAAATGACTGTAAACTTAAACATTACCCTGCAAACTCACTTTCGTTTTTCTTTTTTTGTTCTTTCTTTGTATTTGAATGACAAGTCAGAGACAAGGGCATTGGTATATGTGGAATAAATGTCCTGACTCTTACAAGAAAGATTTTAGAGCTACTATAACTATGATGCTGGGGCCTGTCTGTCACATTGTATTTGTTTCTGACTAGAGAGCTTCTTCTTGTTCAACCTTTTACCAACATGAATCCTTTTAGTGCTTTTGTCAGGATTCACATGCTATTAGATTACTCTTTAAATGTTCATGAAACAGAGCTATACTGAAGAAATTTCTCCTGAACAGTATGAATTAGATATAATTTCATGGAAATTTTACTTATTAATAACATCAGGACTAGATTTAAATGTATCTGGTAAGTCAAGTTATTCTTATCCACTTTACATTTTTTATTAGTTTTTTAATGTAATATCAATAACATCTTATATAAATAACATCTTTGGTAACACTTTCTATGAAGCCCATATTGCATTACACTCCATTCATAATGTCTAATAATGCAATTTATAATAACTTCTCATAATTAATTTGAAGTATATTATAATACATTATAATGCTTAACCTATTCATAGTTATATCAAAAGAGTATAATGCATTATAACACAATCAATATTCCAATTTCATCAGAAGTTGTGTGTGTGTGTATGTATATATGTGATCTTAACTTAACATATATTCATATTATTAATTAGTATTTTTACATTTAGCTAAGGCTATTTTGCGTTACTCACCTATGGCTAGATGCAGTCTGTGGCCAAAGCACGGCAGGCAAGTCCAGATGTTGAGCTGCAAGGCCTTCACCATATATGTACCACTGTCTGTTGTCATGCAGGACATTTGTTCTTCACTTAGACTCCAAGATTCTAGTACATCCTTCAAGTCGTGAGCAATTAGCTCCCCAGTGTGGTCTACAGGGCAGTAGTTTGTTTGAAGACATGCACTCTTTAGCTTCCAGTCATCTGCAATATAATGGATGGTTAGACTCAGGTATGGCTCAGCTGTACGACTGGACCATAAGTCACTCGTTGCAAAAAATTCTCCATGCTTTATTTCTGCAGGGATCCTCTGTCAGCATTTACTATACATATGGGGAATGGCGGTATTAGAAATATATTTGCGACTTGGCAAATCATACCGTGCGTCTAAAGTGTGGATCAGTCTTTTAAATCCCATGTTTTCCACAGATTTGAATGGCACCATATCCTTAGCTAAGTAGAATATGACCGCCTCCATCTCCTCTTTACATCGTTTGCAGCTTTTATCTTTTTATTTTTCAACTGCTCTAATGTGTCGGTCAGTGATAACTGTTTATGTTTCGGGACCTCGTGAGATACAGATGAGTGGGGTTGTACTGACCTGAGTGAAACAATCTCGGCATGTTCCTTCTGATGCTTCCATTTCAGGTGTTTAAAAATATTTGGCGTATTACCTCCAGAAGAGCTGACCGTTACCCGACAAATTTTACACATAATTATTCTCTGAGAAATGTCTGACTGTGCATAGAAAAACCACAGCCACATAACTGTTATCGAGTCTTTTTTCGGCACCATCTCTAGTTCATGTTGAATTGTTTTTCTAATATGTCACCACGCATGAAAGACACATGATAGAGTCACGTGGTATAATTTGGCCAATCAGCATAGCTATAGGCAGTCATTGTTTTAGTTTGAATATTATTATGAGGACATAAAAGATCTCTACGATTCGCTTGAAAAGTAGATCATCTTCGATCGATCACAATATAAAATCATCAGATCACCAACCTCTAGTTTGAATGTACGTCAGCATTGGCTCTTTTAGTTCTTCCTGGTGCTGGTACAGGCTTTTTCATCTCTGGTTCAGACACTGTAGGAGCTGTGCCAGTGTCAGGCTCAACACTGTCTGGACTAGACACTCTAGGAGCTGTCATTGCTAGACCCAACTCTCTCTGTTACCGAACCTTGTTGTTCAATGTTCTCTGAAATCAGTACAGGCTTACCTATAAGAGCTTCAATGGCTGACACTGGGTTTTCAGGGTTCACATTCTCTGTCTCTTACAGACTAGGATATGTGACCTCTTCTAGAACAACAAAATCAGGATAAAAATGCATCTAAACCTAAACCTGCTCAGAAACAGATTATCCCCTCTATTGTGGTTTTGTGGGAGAATGGGTTTCAGTCACCTCTAGCTCAGAAACAGAGTTAACGCAAAGGTACAAGTCAACTCTATGGACTCTCTTTATAGGACCATCCTCAAGGGGCTCAATAGTATGTGTGGTGCCCTGAACATCTATTACCCTGTAAACAGTATGATCCCACGAATCCTTTATGTTGTTCCTATCCAAAGGCTGCAATAGAGCTTGTCATTCAAAGTGGCAAGACTCTTAGCAGCCTTGTGTTTGGTGTATTCCCTGGATTTTCATGAGCTTCTTTCAATCTGTCTTGGTGAATCACTAACCATTCATGTTTTCTGTCTACAGTTTGCTCTTGACCTAGCAATGCATCTATTGGAAGATGCAGGTTGACTCCAAACAGTAAGTAATGTGGTGGGTATCCAGTAGATGCATGTGGTGTTACATTATATGCATAAACCAACTCAGGAAGGTGTTCTGGCCAACGCTTTTTCTTTTCAGGGAGAAGTGTACGTACTAGACCATGGAGCGTTCTGTTAAAGGGCTCACACTGAGCATTACCCTGAGGCCATTAGGGTGTGGTGTGGGTTTTCTTTACACCATACATTTTACACAGCTCAGCAATCGCGTTGCTTTAAAATGTCTGCCCTAATCAGAATGCAATCGTTCAGGCACACCATATTTCATGAACAACTCTTTCAGAAGGATCTTGGCAGTGGTATCATCCCTCTGATCCTTGGTTGCAAAACACCTGTGTGAACTTTGTGAAAACATCAGTCACAATTAACACATTTTCACGGCCATCAGAGGCAGGTTCAAGCTCAGTAAAATCTACTGCTACTACTTCAAGGGGCTTTGAAGCCAGAAATGGTTTCACTGGAGGATGTATCCTTGGCTGTGGCATTTTGGTTAAGATGCACCGTGGACACATTTTGATCCATTGCTCCACATCATTATACATGCCAACCCAGAAGCATTGTTGCCTCAACAGGTTTAGCATGCACTCAATGCCCTGATGTCTCATACTATCATGAACACTTTCGAGGACCTGTTCTTTTAGACATGAGGGTAAGAGCAGGTGTTGACATTCACCACGATGTTGGTCATTCACAATGCGATAAAGAAAACCATCCAGCTCTCTAACACACTTCCACTGCTTTATCAGTGACAGCACAAATTTGGATAGACCAGATCTCTCACGAGTGGTGGACTATTGTTTGCATTCCCAAAAAGTTCTGACCTTCTGTCCTTCAGTTTAGCTGTTGTATAACCCAGCATAGTAGGTGTGCTTCATTGAGATTTACTGCCTTCCTCTACTCCACACTCTAAAGCATGAATATGTCTAACCCTACAAAACCCCTTAATTTGTTAACATTACTGTGATTGGATGTAAAACTTCCTGCTTCAAAAGCAAGTAATGAATGACTCATTTCTAATTTGACATTTTTGTAACTATTATCAGCTGTCCCCCCTCCGGGGACATAGGGCGGCCCCTTCACACTCTCCAAGAAAGTGAATTCGGAAGACAGGAGAAGAAACTGTGGCTGTCTGGAGATGTCTACTGTAATTCAATTTGGCTACCTAAACCAGTGTTCCAATCACTGTGCCCACTAGTGTGCCGTGAAAGATTGTCAGGTGTGCTATGGAAAATTATCAAATTTCTCAAAACAAATAAATAATTTTTTTCCGGTATTTTAGTGAAGGCATAAAGATGGTAGAAGAGTTTCAAGTTTCCAATTCAGTTTATTTTCCATTACAAAGTATTTTATGCAACCAGTTTAAATATTTTGTCCATCATAACATTATTGTTATATCCTCATGCATACTCCTCACATGCCCACAAAATGATGCTTCATCATAACACTTTGTAACACAGATCAAATTCATGGGCAAGGAAGAGGCGAGAAACCGGCTTAACATATAAACTAAAGGTTTAATGGAAAACTCAAAAGACAAACACATAAGATAACGGACATGTCCGTAATTGAGCTCTCTCTTGATCGCCGTCTGCGAGTGGCCTTTATCCCTCTTGACGGCCTAATTAGCCTAATACGGGACCGGGCGTGTGTAATCACGCGCCGGTCCCGCCCTCCACCGTGCCACACACTTGTAGTAAGAACATTCAGTCAGTGAACCGAATGACTGAATAGAATACAACAGGTGTATTATTTTACTCAAACACTAAAAGCTGTTTATTTGTGCACAGCATAGAGTTACAGATGTTATGAACAGATGTGGCTGTCTTGTCGCGTTTTTCTCATGAAACGTAAAAAGAATATAAGAAACTGTTACAAACGATTACAAAAAGAAAATAATTTTTGTCAAAAAGAAAAGTCCAAATACACAGTGATTCGATGTGTAGATCCTGATGTGTTGTAATCTTTACGAAGCGGGTTTGACATGGAATGTCAAATGGAGGCTGAGTGGCTGCTCCCGGGTCCTAGAGCCTGCCGGATCCAACCTCTTTAGTGTGACTTATGTGGAGTTTTCTTTCTCTATTAACAACGCGATTGTGACCCGGTGCGACTTCTAGTCAGGTGCGACTTTATTGCCGGAAAAAACAGTAAAATAAAATAAATGAAGAAAAAATACAAAAAATTATTTGCTGTGCTATTGCAAGAATTAATTTGCAAGATAAATCTACAAACTGGAAAAGACACAAATTTGTTGGTTTTTCATTATCCAATTAGTGCTCTTGGCATCTGTGACGTCATTATACAGCGTAACTATGGCTGTGTCTGGTTTGGAAGGCTGCATCCTCTGGAGGTCTCATTTGTCAGCCGCATAAGTAATCGAGGCTGTCTCGTTTCATTTTTATTTTTTGTCTTTCTTTTTATTATTTTTTATCTATTGTAAAGGCCTTTTATGTATATGCACTTACATTTATTCAATTGTTAACCTTTTTTGCATTCCCAATAAAAAAATTTATAAAAATGAAACGAGACGGCCTCGATGACATATGCAGCCAACAAAAGCGACTTCCGGAGGATGCACTCGACGCAGCCTTCCAAAAGAGACACAGCCATGGTTACTTACGTTTTTGGGCATAGCCAAATTTCAAACATTACTGGTTCACGCTACTAAGACAGACAGAAAGTCTGACAGGCAGACAGTTCTTGAAAAGGAAAACTATTGACGATGGTTATGTGGGATAGTGGTGTGCCATGGGATTTTTTAATCATTAAATAGTGTGCCGTGGCATAAAAATGGTTGGGAAACACACAGAGTTCATCTGCAAAATGTGTCCGAAAAGAAAAATTAATTAAAAGTAAGTACTGAAATGCTTACCGAGACATCTGGGACCAAGTCAAACTTTTATCGGCACTTAGAAAGGAAGCATAAAGAAAGGTAAGATAAGTGTAAGTGATGCTAGCAAAGCTAGCAAGCTAACATTAGCAATCTGCCTATTGCTGCATTCCATTCAACCGAAAGTCATATTTTCCAAATTTCTACTGGGAAAAGTGCAATGGAACACCACTTGAAGTCGTAATTACAACTGGGAAAGATGTGCGGAAATGTTAAACTGCAGAGATGCAGGTGCTTGATGTCCCACATTCTTGTCGGCACCCAGGAAGATGTACAAAATAGGTGAAAAGAATTCACTTTAATTTTCTCAAAGTTCCTACATTACATGATATTAAAGCTTGTTTAACAAATGTTAGCAGAGTAGCAGGTGTTCAAAACATGGTCAATTGTACTCTCTTTTGATAATCGTACACCTATAGCACAAATGCTAGCGTTGCAGATTGTTGCTAGGAGACATCTCTGGTGACAGTCAAACACTTGCTAATGGGAGTGTCGCATTTTTTTCCCTTGAATGTCATCTTCCGAGCATCTGGCATTGAAATGCCTTTAGTCGGAGATATCAAGTGGAATATCAGCATCTGTACCTAAACTCATCTTCACTCCTCACACAAAGAAATTTAGCGAGTAGGCTATTAGCTATACATATATAGCTTCCTATGTATTTACTGTTTTTTAGGCCATTACTTTCAGTTGCTTGCCAGCAATTTGCCACCTAGCTAGGTGCGCAACCTTCCAAATTAAGTTAGCATATATTGAGGGATGTGGCTAATGCAGTGCTAACTTTGCTCTTTAGATTGATGTAGTGAGAAATTGATAATCCACAAGTTGCGTTTTTGCTTGTGATAAACCATGACAAGACAGGCCACATAAACCTATGTAGCTAATGTATATAAAGTTACATTACATCAACATTAGCTAATGTCATATCTGAAATAAACGCTACACGCCAGGGTAATGCTTCCTCACTTGGGTGAGAGAGCTAGAGATGTGACATCATAGAGTGGAGACCAAGTAGCCAAGTAATGCCCCTCCAATTATATGAAAAATTAACATTTTAAATAGGCTGCTTTGCTTATGTTTGGCATTCTCTGTTCTATTTTCTAAATTTAGCTAAAGAAAAGACAGACATAAGTGAAGACTTAAGTACTGAATAATTGTTTGATATATTCTGTACTTAATGATGGTTTCTAGGGGAAGAGTCATCCAGAAAACCTGAATCGTGCATGCACAAAAATTATGTTGTTTTAGGTGGATGGTAAAACTTGGAAAAGGAGTGTTGAATAAAGATGGTTAAGTTGATTTCAGCTGCTTAGTGTTTGTTTGTATTTGTTTGCTAAGGAAATAAAGGAAAATTCACACACATAAAATTCAACTCTGCAATGGATTTTGATTATTTTATCAAGACATTTCTCATGACGCACACACACACACACACACACATATACATATATATATATGGCAATAAAAGAGGTGAATGAAGAGGAATCTTCATTTGTTTTCTGCAGGTATTTTGTATTGGAATGTGGATATTTCAGATCAATTTGAGGAGTGTCTTTGTTTTGCACGTTCCACATTTTGTTGTAAGTGTGTCATGCAGTGTGGGACTCGCACTTGTCTGGTCTTGATCTTGACTCGGTCTCGCCTTGCCTTGTTCTTGACATTGACTTGGTCTCAACCCCTCAATGTCGTGGTCTTGTCTCAGTCTTGATACACTCAGGTCTTGGTCTTGACTTGGTCTTGGTTTAGGTGGTATTGACTACAACATTAGCTGGTGGGTTGTAAACAACACAGGATACAAAACTATTTTTAGGGGATTTATTCTGATAGCTTTTTGATAAAAATAAATACAAAAAAACAACAGTGGACAATAGGGCCATAAATAATAATTATATAAAATTAAGAAAATGTAAAAAATTAAATACGGTACAGTGAAATACAAAAAAAATTAAATACGGTAGAGGCCAGTCCTTGCATGTATGCAAAACGTGGTCAGACTCCACACGTGCAATCCATATGCATCCCAAAGAATTCTCAACCTATGAACAAAACTGGGAGCTCTCTTGCACCAACGTATGTTCTCACGTCTCTAACCAGCACACATGCGCAACACAAGAAAGTACCAGAAAGCAGGTGTCGCAAAACTCCTGTTTTAAAGGTGCCACGTCCAATTTATGACTAGAGTTAAATTACATGAAATTTCTCCACTTGGCTACATAATGTAAACAGCTATAAGATTTGGGAAACCAATATTGGTAACACTATAATGCATCATAAAGGCATTAATGTATTACAATGTGATCGTAATGTCTCATAAAAAACCTTATAATATGTTATAACTTTATATTATACATACATATATACAGTATGTATACATATAATTATATTACAATATACATTATAATTCTAACATAATCACAGTTATACTTTAGAGTATAATGCATTATAGCATGATTAACTTAAACTTGTATTAGGTAGACTTTCAGTAAAGTGACAAAAACCATGTCTTCTTATAAGCATCTGTAAGATTTTTAAGTCATTGTAAAACATTACAGTCAAGCTTTTAAAATGGAAATTGTATACAAATGTACAGAATACAACAGAAAACATCAAATTGATTGAGACTTGAATTGAGATTTGAACCTTGTAGATTTACAAGTTTTTTTTCTTAATGTCTCAAAATGTACATTAAATGTGTGCTCCTTTGTATTCTGTGCATTTGTATATAATTTCCATTTAAAATGTTTGACTTGTTTTATAACCACTTAAAAATATCTGAATAATGCTTACAAGAACACATTGTTTTTGTTACTTAAAGTATAACTGATATACAAGTTGATGCATTATACTCTAAGGAATAACTATAATTAGAGTACATTAATATTATGATGCATAATGTATTATAACTGTGGTTACATTTATAAGAAGTTAAAACATAGTATAAGGTGTTTATATGAGACATTACGATTGCATTTTAATGCATTAATGCCTTTACAATGCATTCTAGTGTTACCAATATTTTGTAATAATTAGTAACCCTTAAGTAAAACTATCTGATTGGAAAACTGATTTGTCAAATAACACACTGTCAAATCACATGCATATTACAAATATTTATATATAAATGGCTGTTTGAACATATATATTATGAGTAGGCACAGTGAAAGCTGCAACAAATATAGAACATCCCCTTGTGCCTCTTTTGAGCGACAGTGAGCATCCAAATAGTGGTAGTGATATTTAATGCTAAATGAAGCAGATAAACATGTCTTTAAATGAGCAGCGACCTACCGCACCCGCCTTTCAGTAGCTGATGGGGGCTGTCTTGGTCGACTGCATGCTGCGCAGGGGTTGGTGGGCCCCTCTGCGAGTCAACTAATGGAAAAGCTTTCAGGGCTTGAACCTAAAGGACAACGTCAGCTCACATTTGGCTGCTCACCCAGGTTTAATGTCTCCCAATTGTGGCCATTTCCATTGGTCTTACCAAGACCAAGCACACACACACACACACACACACACACACATATTCTCATCCCAACAGTCTTTTCAGTGTGACTGACTTCCGAGCATGCTAGGACTCTAGAGACATACCTTGTTAAACAGCCCTGAAAACAACAAGGACTTCAAAACAAAAGTGTGTGGTGTTTGGCCAGTAAAAGCTTGGTACTCAGGCTCTGAGGGGACATCCCAGAGCACACTGGAAAAATGTTCTGTGTTCCCCTGAGTCTGTGCTGAGGTGTCATGTCAAGCTGGGATGGTATGCAAATGAGCAGACAAACACTGTATTCTGACAGTCTACCACACTGTAACCTGATGCAGAGTTTAAGGCAAATTAGACATTTATTTTCAGAATATTTTACATTTCTTGTATTTCTTTGTTTTAGTTTTTTTGTTAAGCACTTGGTGTGTCAATCGACAGCATATGTGGCATAATGTTGATTACTACAAAACATTATTTCAATTAATTCCCTTTTATTTCAATTCATCACTTTTGAAACAGTGAGTATTTTAAAGTTTACGGATTGGCCCCCATTTACTTCCATTGTTAGTGCCTCACTGTAACACAGAGTTTTGCAAAGGAGGGGCAAGCTCAAAGTAACTTTTGTGGTAATCTATCTATGTTGTCACCCTAATTGTTCAATGTCACCATAATTAAATAATTAACTGATTTTTATTTATTAAATCTGGAATCATAAATAAAATAATCAGATTGTTATTTATTTAATTATTTTAATTAATAGCATTTAATAGCTTTAATGAATTTAGTTACTTTTGTTGGTATCTTGTAGTGTAGCTAACTACTTTTTTAAGAGTAGCCTTGACTTTAGTTTAGCTATAAGTTATGAGTAGCTTGTACCTTGGGAAACTAACTCCAATGTAGCTTCCCCTACAAATATCTCCATTAAGTAGTCTAACCCATGTGACCCTTTGCTAATGGTTCTTCTCACAGATAGTGTAGGTGTCTGTCAAATGTGACAACAAAATTCCCTGTTTATTTTTTTTTCTCTTTTTTATTCTATCTACCTTTCTTTTCAAAATCATAAATAATTTGTGTCTCTGCCCTGCTGCCTGATGACAGCTGTGCAGTTGTCTTGCAGTCTATTTTTCAGATCAAGTAAATAATGAATAAAGCACCACAACAAAAGAGCACACTATCTGAGCCCTGTCTCCCTGAGACCTTCTACTGCTACCCCATCACAGAGGAGCAAACACTCAGCATTTCTTCTGTTCACCTGGCTGATTAGACTGGGAGACTGCAGACTAATTCATGTTTTATAGTTTAAAAAATACCAGAGTATCTTCCACAGATGATCCCTACATACTTTTTTGTTTGTATGCAACTTGAGCTTTAGATGTTAAAATGACACACACAACCATGAACCACCCACCACGTGTCTCTTTTCAATTCAGAATTACTTCAGTTTGCTATGAACTTCCAAGGTGTGTAACATAACATTCAGATCAGTCGATGATGCCATGTAGATGGACAATTTAGTGGAATCCTGGTTTGCTGTGAATCAGCCATATAAATCAGGAGAGCTAATAGTAATTATCCCACACTCTCAAAGTTGTTAATGAGTTTGGTAATGTTCTATTGTACTTTTAACCTTGGTTGCACAATATAGAAGCTGTTATTGTTTAACTCTGCAGATGTATTGTTGCTGAGGAGGCTGATTCTTAAATTATTCTGATTATTTTGTTTTTTATTACATTATGTAAGAACTGGAAAAAACCCTTATAAATGTTAATCAGAAATTAAAAACTTGGTCTCTCAACTCAAGCAAATGAAAAGTGTAAAGATATATATCCTGGATATCTTTTATATGTTATGTGTAACTGGTTATTTAATTTTAGATAACCATAACCATCAAATAACATGTATTCTGCTTTCCTGAGACACCATCATCTGCATATAACAAGGTATAAATCATTTGTGACTAATTATCCAAAAACAGATTAACGCAACCTTTAAATGTTTGTTTTGTTTTGTTAGTTTACACATCAGTGTCTGTGTTTAACACTGTGTGTTTGTTTAAAGTCAAGAATGAAGTGCTCTGATTGCTCACCCACTGAAATTGATTGGGCTCTTTTCAGGACTCCTTCTATTCATATTTGATATGCCTGGAGGCTGTGGGGCAACGGTCTTAAAACCCTCACTGAAATCTGGTCTGGCCTAATGGTGCACTTGAATCCTGCAATATCCCTCTGAGTGAACTGCAGAGGATTGAAACATCTGTGGCTATTCTGACCTACGGAAAGGCATTGCACTCCCTGCAGCACTCTGGACCTTCACTACTACACAATGTTTGATCTACTCTCAAACACCACTCTCATGCTCACTTACAGGGAAATAAATGTGCAGTGTTTTGCTGTGGCTATTAATGTGTTAATGTAACTGGTTAACTGGCAACATTATATGACTTACAAGATATAATTATGAATATAAGCCATTGCTTTAGATAACACAATGAATGACAGCTATCAATTAAGATGTGTTAATTAAATTAGTTACTGCTTTGGGGTAATGATGCAATGGTAAATGTTTTTGAAATATTTCTGTTAGCTAGTTGGCAGTCATTACTATCAGCAGCTGGCATCAGTAGATAAATAGAGTATAAAAATACCAGTAGTCAAATGAGAGGAACAGATTAGCAATCAAATAGTGTACCGACTCCTCAAGCCTGTATGATGATTCTCCCCATAGCAGCCTAAACTCTCTAGCATAAATATATGCATTTTCATGTTCCTCTCAGTCAAGTCTTCTGGGTTTTAAAATATTCAGCATTTTCGCAGGCCTAAATTCAGTAAGATTTGAGGCATAGAAAATTCTTGCGAGTCAGTGATTTCAATCAATGTGGGTGCTTAGTGTTTCTTGATTGTATCTTTCTACTGCGGAAAGAAAATCACACACACATTATTAATAGCCCTAATATCCATATAATTCGATTTCTAGGGTAAAAAACAAATGAGGATAGTTTTTTAGGGCTGGAAAAAATCTGTACGAAACTGAGTGAAAACTGATTTT
The DNA here is from genome assembly GCA_032164185.1 of Moxostoma hubbsi. NCBI lineage: Eukaryota > Metazoa > Chordata > Actinopteri > Cypriniformes > Catostomidae > Moxostoma > Moxostoma hubbsi. Next base: position 22,737,746 of record JAVLUX010000017.1, read on the forward strand.
AAATCAGACTTTATTTGCCTTTACTGTGCCAGATCCCAAGATAAGTTGCCGTTATATCCCGGGGCATTTTGAGACTGCACTGACCCACCCTATTATTCCATGAGGAGTCGGGAACACTTTCTGTCTTTGTTTACACTCGGTTTTGTAAACAGGGGACATCCAAGAGTGTTTCGAGTGTAAATAAAAATGAGTAATTGTTTATGTTCGTTGTCCAAAAAGTTTAGAGGCAATAACTAACCGCTGGATTTCACATCTTCTGTCTAAAAACAATTGGTTGATGTATAGCTGCGCTACGTTTTCGTGAAATTAAATTTCGAACAATTCAAATTTGGTTAATTTTGTAGTATTATTTACGATTAGTAATAGTTCGTATATATATATATATATATATATATATATATATATATATATATATACTGAAAAACTATATATATATATATAATTATTTATTTATTTATTATTATTTATTTATATATATATATAATTTTTCTTTAATAAATTAGGATTATTATCATTTATGGAGAAAAAAAAAATAAATAAAATTAACGTAGCCTATAGTCTTGCGTTCCTGTAAACGTGAAATATGTTTTATAAAGTTGTAGTAGGCTATAGGCCTACAATAAATGGGTGGGAAATGAAAATGTACAAATCGAGCATCTGTAACCGAATTGACAATGACACGAGTTATTCTATGAGTTTCAGGTGAAAGGGATTTTAGGTTGATTAGATAATGTTTTATACCAGGGTAGCAAAACGTTAGTCAAGTTATTTTCTGGTCTTCAAATTATCTTGTGACACTCAATTATTTTATGGCCTCTCGGATTTCCAGTGAAATAGCCAACTGTATAGATCTTTTAAATTCAATAAAAGAGCTTCACTGCGACTTCTTTTAATTTTGATTGACTTCCTTTCAAATGGAAGGAATATTTCATTAAGACGTAGCTTAATTCAATATCTTAAGATAAAATATATTTGACAGCGAAACGCATTTGTTATTTCCCAAAGCTTTTATTTGGTTAGTTCGGTTTTTTTTTATTATTAATATATTCTTTATTTAAAACAAGATAAGGAATGGTAATGTTAATTTTTTTATTTTTTATTTTTTATTATAAACTTGTATTTAAACTTGTGGAATAGCCTGTATACCTGAAATTAGTGCAGCATCAAAACAAGTGATGTAGATTTGTTTATTCGATGCGCGCACTATACAGGCAGAGGTTTTGCTTAGTGTAAACTATTGAGCTGAATGGGAAGCAAAACACAAAAGAAACCGTTTTACACAAGTTAAATGTTTTTTCTTAATAGTTTATTTCAATAAATAGTGTAAATTATATAAAACAAATATGTACCAATTTAATATAGGCTATTTCAAAAAAAGATCTCAATGCAGAAGATTTATATACTTGTTTCATTATTCTCAAGAAGAAGAAAAAAAAAATCTACTGAATGGAAAGAGCCCGACAAGTTGCCATATCAATTAAGTTGAGCTAGTACACAAACAATGCTTTATTTGAGGAAATCACGCAGTCTATTGTAGTGCATGTTTTGCCAGCAGTCCCTTTGCAGCGTTGAAAACAAAGTGGCATTCTTTTGAAATGCGGTGATTTACATTTTTGTCTCCTTCGGCTGATATTTTGGGTGATACAGTGTCCTTTCTTTCGGCGGTTATGTTATTTTGGTGATAATATTTTGGGTTGAGACATGATGCTTGGCAAGTCTCTGCAGCGGGCTATTGATTGGATCGAGATATCCAATGACAACATGGGGAACATCACCATGAAAGTTGCTAGACCTGCTGGTCTGCTGCTGACTCGTAGGCAACTCACACAAAGCATAAACATCTCTATACAACTGATGTAAACTCAGATAGTCGCCTACTCTAAAACACTGATTTAACGTGTAATGAGGAAGCCTTCGTTGCATGCTTGTAAAATTGAAATGCCTAATAAAGTTCCAATGGGTTGTTTTATAGTGTTTGCTTAGTAAAGTCCTGGGTCCATGAAGGCATGCTTCCTCACTTCAGTCCGTGTTGTGTTTCCTTGTGTCTTCTTAAATCGACCTTGCGCTGGAATCCTTTGCCGCAGAGGTCACATCCAAACGGTTTGAATCCAGTGTGTTTTCGACTGTGTGTGATCAGATTGGAGCTCTGACTGAAAGCTTTCCCACACACTTGACATTTGTGTGGCTTCTCCCCTGTGAGACAAAATCCATCAATCAACTATCCATTTTTTTTAGACGCATCCTAAAACAAATCTGAGGTGGATCGAATCAACTTTTTTTCAGTCCTTCACACATCTGAATACATAACACTTGCACGGCAATCAATGTGCACGTTACAAATGAATTTCGTTTACCTGTGTGGATGAATGTGTGTTTCTTCATATCTGATTTCTGATGGAACCTTTTTCCGCAATACTGACACGGGTAGGGTCGTGTGTCGGAGTGTATCAGGAGATGAGTGGACAGAGTGGACGATCTCTTAAAACTTTTCCCGCAGATTTTACAATCAAAACTTCTTTCCTATAGAAGAAAGACGTGTTTTTATTATCTATTATATATCTTGACATTTTTTGATAACAGTTTACGATAAGGCTCCATTCGTTTACATTATTAGGTATCATGAACAAACAATCAACAATATATACAAAAGTTTTAGGCACTTGTGAAAAACTTTCAAAGTGAGGATTTCTTTAAAAAAAAAGAGACATAAATAGTTAATTAACGTCATAAAAAGTCCAGTAAACAGAAAAAGAGCTAAATCAATATTTGGTGTGAACACTTTTGCCTTCAAAACAGCACCAATTATGCTATCTCCTATTTACGCCTGGGCACAGTTTATCTTGGTTGTTGGCAGATAGGATGTACCAAGCTTCTTGGAGAATTCGCCACAGTTCTTTTATTTATTTAGGCTGTTTCAATTGCTTCTCTCTCTTCATGTAATCTCAGACTGACACATTGTTCAGCGGGGGGCTCTGTGAGGGCCATGCCAACTGTTGCAGGGCTCCCTGTTCTTCTGTTCTATTCAATTATTTTCTATTCTCTTTCCAAATAGAAAGTTTGGGAGTATCAAATGTATATTTCCTATTGACACACTCAAGTAGCAGATATACAAATGTTTTTTGTGAAACATCTTATGTGCCTAAGACTTTTGCACAATACTGTATATATTTTTACAGCATTTGTTAATTTTAGTTAGTTATAAACGCCTTTACTAATGTTAACAAATACAACTTTGATTTCATAAACGTAGGCTATTAGTATAATGTTAAAATAACATTAGGCAAGACTAAAAAATGCTGTAAACATATGGTTTGCTGTTAGTTCATGCATGTTAACTAAGGTTGTTAATTAATGTTAACAAATGGGACCTTATTGTAAAGTGGTACCAAATAAGAAGTAGCTAAATTCATTCACCCCACACCTGTGAGTGAACTGCTCTATGTTGCTCCAGACTGACGGCATGGCCGAATGTTTTCCCGCAGATGTCACAAGCAAAAGGTCTTGTTCCACTATGAGACCTCCGGACGTGAACTTCCAAACCATGTGGTGTCGAAAACACCTGTGGATCCAACAAGACAATGTTTATCAATTTCCTTCTTAATGTTATTTTGAAAAATCTGAGTAACCTATTTAAAGTGCCCATGTTATACTCATTTACAGGGTCTACTACAATAGGTTTACATGCTTTAATGTTTAAAAAACACATTATTTGTCTGAAACTCCTCTCTTTAAAGCCCTCCTTTTGAAAAGCCAAGTCTGCTCTGATTGGTCAGATGGCCCAGTCTGTTGTGACTGGTCAACCATGGGCATTATCCTAATGTATTACATAGTGACATAGCTAAATCATGGATGTAATGGCTGGACTGCAAACCAGGTACTTCAGGCAGTTCAGCAGCAGTGTTTCAGTGGGAGAGAGTAACTCACTTTGGTGTGGACTTTATTTTACATGCACAAAACTACATTATTACACACTAAAGGAAAGGTAAAATTCCAAAAAGCATAATAGGGCCTCTTCAAGCTGGTTAGTTCACATTACCTTGCTGCATTTTATACATTTGTAGGCGCCATTTAGCAGGAGACGATTACGCATCACATCAGAGCTGGCCTTCACCTCAGCTCCTTTTCCCAGCAAGCTTCTGTCATCGAGTCCAGAGACAGTGGCACGCTCAAACAGGGTGGCAGCTGAGCCAAAACTGCTGTAAATGCCAGCGCCAGATCCTCGCTCAGTGAAAAGAGAGGGCTCGATCACACGGTCATTGTAATAGGTTGGCAGAGAAGGCCGCTCCACATCCAGAGAGTGGTGATGGTTGAGGGTGTGCTGCACCAGCTGTCTGATTTCACATCCTGAGTACCTGCTCCACGTGTAAGGCCTAAAGGGGACGGTGAACGGCTGTGTTTCTTCAATGGAGGGTGAAAAGGATTTTTCAGACTCTGCCGAGGGAATATATAGGTAACATTTTACAAGAATGTTACCTTTGGTGTTAAATGTTCATTATTGACAAATAAATCATTTACAGATGTATTATAAATCATTAATATGCAGGTATAACAACTTTCATCCAACATTTGCCAAATGGTGACCATTTAAATATGTTATAAATGCTTAATAAATACACCTGTTCATACTTACATCAATCAACAACCAAAAAATGCCCAAATGTATGATTTAATGCAGCAAAAAATAGACTATTATTGTGATATATATAAAAAGGGGGATTATGTAATTTTGCTACAGTCTGTTTTGTGTTTAGTAATACTGGTAATGTCTTGACTCACACATTAATGTCAAAAGAATTGTGCTACTCTGGGTGATCCAAATTTACCTAGTCTGTATTACCTAAAGACTTCTGCAAAAAAGACTTTTCAGGTCTTCGTGTTCATTTACAGCTAGGCCTATATTATTATAGGTTACTAAAGCATGGTGACCATTAAACCAAAGAACGGTATGTGCCTATGTTTTTAATGGCGAATCCTTAACACATGTGTCTACTTTACATTACGGTACATTTTCATAGGTTACAATTGTTGAATAGGTGTTATTAATCATTTATAATAGGCCTATGTGAGGTAAAATGGCTCACTATTAGGCAAGCAGTGCATGAAAGTCTCAATTTTCAGTCATGTTGTTATAACCGCGTATCAATGATTTATTATGAATTCGTAAGTGACTTATCTGTCATTAACCCTTTTATAAACCCTTAACAAAGGGAGCATTCGTGTTCAAGTGTTTTCGAAATACATTCATGTTGTCACATATAAAATCATTAAAAATACTGAAATAGGACGAAAATATGTGTACAGTAATTATTAGGCTATAGATTAAATACACTCATACCTGGTGATGCTGATGGTGATGGAGGTCGCCAAAAGTCGTCGTAATCGTCGCTTTCTCCGCAGCTGCGAGGAGACTTGGAGGAAAGATCAGCGGGGTCCACCAGGTCAGAATCCGGTGAACAAGCACCAGTCGTGTCGCTTGGCAAAGCATCCGTACAGCGCTCCGACTCATCTGATGTTTTGCTTTCTGTTATGAGGTCATGTAAAGCAAATTTGTAAGACCCATTTCCCCTCAAAAAAAAAAAAAAAAAAAAAAAAAAAACTTCAACTGACCTCATTCTAATTTAAATTATTTTTTTTTATTTATATCACGAATCTGCAAAAAAAAAAAAAAAAAAAAAAAAAGAAATTTTTTTTTAAGAGCATTTCTTACACTTACAATTGTATCCTAAATAACTGCAACACCATAAGGTTAAAACTACAGTTTCACTTTTTATGTTATAGCCTGTCATAACGAAATGTAGGCCTACAAACGTGTAGCCTGCAGCTGTGGTTGTCAGAATAACTATGTAAAAATATAGTAAAAATGTAAACAACTTTACAGAACAACTTGTACATTTTACAGTTTAAAACTGTTGTAATTTACATGACAACGCTTGCACTGTAAAACAAATGATGTTCAGTTTACAGTAAAAAAACAAAAAAAAAAACAACTTAAACTTGATGTTTTAACCTTAAAAAATCTGCTTCTTCCTTTATAAAGTATTGCTAATAACTGTAAAAAATGCAAAAGAGCACATGATGACAAACTTCATCAATAGATGTCCTTCCTGGAGCAATGACCAGTAAACACAGAGACAGTGCTCAGTGTCACCCACACAAACACTAAACTACATCAAATATAACACAGAACACCCCAATGTATACACAACTGATATTAAAAATAAGAAGAAACATAACTAATCCCATTAAATATAATCAAATAGTATGGGTCATGCAGGGAATTGTGGGATCGCCCGATTATTGTTTTTTACTATAATTTTAACAATAATTTACTGTAAAAAGTGAATGTACTCTCTTGTTAAACAATGTACATTTTTACCATTAATTATACAGGAAAATCATACTAAAAACATTTGTATTTTTTTTTTTACAACATTTTATTTTAAAAACTACTGTATTGTGTTTTAAAATATGTTAAAACATGTTACGGTATATTTTACAGTTAATACTGCTTAGTCAATTAACGTTTAGTTTTTTCTGTAGCATTTTACCGTTAAAATTAGATAATTTTTACAGTGTACTAATTAGCCAATATAGCATGTCAACATGTGTTTCTTTTGGACTTAGTATCTGTTTCACAACAATAGCCAACTATTCCCCAAATTATGTAATTTTGACAAACCTGTACATATACGAGCTAAAATTGTATCAAGTCTTTTGTAGTCATCCTCCAAAGACCGTGGCTGGTGGTAGCTGTGTGCTTTTTTGCTCTTCACCAAGAAAGACCTAGGCATTGTGTCTCCACTGGTTCCTTTTACCAACGTCCTCAAGCATTAGTGATGATCAGGTCTGTCAGAGCCAGGGATGCGGCGGCTGTTTTTATCTCTGAAAAGATTGGAAGACCATTGGTTGAAGAGCAGCGCGTCTGTGTAGGGGATACGGTGGAGTGGGAGCATGCGTAAAGCACTTCACTCGTCTGCCAGGTGTTATGAAGACAGGTGCTTTAAAGGGACAACAACCCAGCCTTCGGCCTGTGATTGGTCCGCTCCTCTCTGAGAGGACAGACTGGTCCGGGGGGAACTGTGCCTATCAGGATAAGTGATACACTGCTTTATCAATGTGTTACTCAATCCCTAGTTGCAGGGGGAGAGGAAACGCGGAAACACGGCAACCGAGGCTGTGCATCTCAATGCCTTTTATATCAAGATTAAAGGTTTAGTGTACGAAGGACCAGATGTTTAAAAATAGGGAGAAATGCTTCATGTGAAATGCACGTTTGTTTCATAAGGTGCGCACTGGTTTATGTATTCCCCCCATGCTTAATGTAGGGACTGCATGTTTAATTGTAATATAGATATTACTTAGGTTGTGTAAAATCTGGTAGCCCAAATTAATTTGCAACATACAGTTGCATACACTTAAATCCAGCTGTGAAGTTCTGAAGTGCATGATTAGGCTCATTCATGTGCATTGTGATATAGTGAGCCTTTATGTAAATAAAGGTAGGCTATAATAAAATAAAATAAAGCTGTGAAAACAAACAAACAAACAAACAAAAAAAATCAATTCATGAAATAAAGCTGTCCGCACGCCAGCGGGGTCGCGGTGTTCTCAAGTTTCGTATAGTCACTCAGTGAACAGAGCTGCCTTGTTCAGAGTGGACGCCGGTGATCTGTCGTGGACACAACAGGGACACGCATTCAGCTCGTGCGGCAGACAATCAGTGGGAGCTCGTGCAGACAGTCCATCAGTCTACGGCTCACCTGCCTATAGTGACAGCCGCCCGCCACCTTAATAAACTCCTAGAGTGCAACTGCAGTGTCACGTTAGAAAAAAAGAATTGGTCAATTGCTATAACTGTCATGTAGCCTAAGTAACCGCGTTTTGAACAAATGTAAAAGAAGAAATATTCCTTTAGATCTGTTTCCCCTTTTATTATTATTATTACCACCGGTGTCCGTATGAATTTATGACAGTGGTTGCGCGACGCGGCCACCGGTACACTGATAGCTGCAATCTTACAGTCCAGGATCATCAAGAAGAGTCAGCACTGGTCAGCCATGAAGCACAGGAAATCAAATCGCAATGTGCCACCCGTCGATTAGACATGCCACCTTCAGGGCATCCGGGCTTCGTTAGCTTGGACACCGATAATGCAAGAACACTACGCAATATCTTGGCCGGGTTTTCAAGCCTTTTATCTCACATTTACTTTGTCCTCCATCTATAAACGATTTTTTTCTTCTTCTTTGAAGAGTGACAGATAGCTACTCGGTGTAAATCTATTTTCGTCCTGCATCAATGTAGAAACGTCCATTTAATTAATTATTAAGACCACACTGTAGGCCCAGTACAGGGATAATAGGCTAATTAACGGAATAATTATCTCAATAAAAACACAAAGTGGAACGGGCTACTTCTGCGTTGCTCCAGAATCGTTTCAACATCGCAATGCAACTAAATAAACGCTAACGAAAATAGAAAGCAACAATAAAAGTCTTGAACGTCAATTTGCTTCAGTTGCTATTTTTAATACAAGAATGTGCAACTGATGTTTATTAATAAATATAATAATAATAATAATAATAATAATAATAATAATAAAACATACCCCATCAGTACAGTTCAGCTGCAGAGACGGATTATTTATCTGAGCAGCCAAAAGGAAAACGTTATGCCAAAACGCTCACGACCGCATGTGCTTATAGGCGATTCGTTTTAAATCAATTACATTTTTAACTAAATGTCATCAACGAAATGCCTCCTACGCGTTGGCGTAGGCTATGCATTGCAACTAAACATTTATATGTAGCATTTTGCGAGGTAAACCAGTGTTTAAATGAGTCAATGGGTTTTATTTTGTGTGCATGCTTAATATAGTATGCTACATATTATATTGAAACTTCATGCAGAACTGGAAACGCGCGTACTGTGATTTGCTCTCAGCAAAACTCTGATTTAAGAATACGCAAATCCGCATGAATCATTCTCTATTTAATTCAGTTTCATTTGCAGACAGTAGGCTATTTGCACAACTTACCCGATCCCGCAGCTCTTTGTGATATATTTCAGTCTGTTTCGATACAGTCGTTGGGTTATAGACTGAGTCAATGAGCGCACAGCCCATCGCAAGTGTTTTTAAGCGTATATGAGCAGAGACAAAAAAGCTTCCTGAATAACGTTATTTGCGACACATCTCTGTAGTGATCCGGTGCGAGGAGGGCTGTGGCTTCAACAGCTGTTTATTTCATAGCGTACTGAATCCGTTATATTTATTATTTAAGAGAGCGTGTCATATCTGAACTCTTATAAACGTTGCCATGAAGAAAACAATGAATGCCTAATGAAAATAAAACACATCGAAAGTACACGACCAGAAATAATACTTATTAAATAGTTTATAAATATTTAATCACTTAATTCTGAACACCTTTTTGAAGTTTTAATAATTGAATACGTGTGTTTGTGTACAAGATTAGATTAATCAAACGCCCCAGTGCTTTAACAGAAACATTACGTGTTCATTATGATGCAATGAGAAGGGACAACAAGGCACACAAATCGGAGGCATATATAAATGATATTTTTATTGTGATTTGAATCAAGACACTTCATAAAGACACTCTGGACTGGCAACGCTCTGTAAAGCCTCTTTAATGCCCACAGGATCATCCAGTGTCCACTGGAATTCAATGTAAAACCCCATAGTTTGTACTGTACACTATATTAAATAATGTTTATTAAATCAAATTAGTGTTTTATGTTTGACTTGCAAAGTCTTTATTTTGTAGGTGGACTGGCATTTTTAAAAGGTGGGTCAATAGTGTAGGTCTTTACATCTATCAGGGTAGTTTTAAAGGCTTGCTCTCAGGTGCTATTCATCTTCAGACAAACTGAATCTTAAGTGATACCGATATAACATTATGACTTCATTCTTTTTCTTTGAAGATTACTTTCCTGGCCAGTCACATCTTCAAATGCACCACAGTGAAACACATACTAAACGAACAAACAATGCAAAGTAAAGCTAAATGAAATGGCCACTGCCATTAACGGTGGGTATATTAAGTAGTATATTTCATCGCTTGCATGTCGTCTGTGCAAAAATGCAAACCAATTCCGAAGCTGTTTAATAAGTTGTTTCGAATACCGATGTAAAAAGAAAAGGAGGGACAGCAAATTGACTTGTATTTCCATTGCCGGTGATGGCACAGAGTGCCTTGCTTGAGTAAGGCCAGAGAAATAAAATCAATATTAAGATAGCCCCTCTTTGTGCCTCCAATTCCACCAGTTTGCATGGATTGATCATTCATAACACGCTCAACATAATGCATACTAGAAAATAGTGTAAATCAACAAGAATTTCAAAGAATCTTTCTAGGCACCAAAACAACTGTGAAAACAAAACTCCATCCTCTGAAATGGAAAACTGACAACATCAAAGTTACAGTACATGAAAGAATGACTGAAGAGCAGTGTGCCAGCGAATTTTGTTGCCTCCAAATACATCCCCCTTACAACTAAACTGTACAATACATAACTATATAGACAAGATGACATCCATTGAATACATATTTTCAAGTAATAATAGATATGGGAAAACGGTCAAAACATGTACATATTTACATACATTTTGGATCATTTACAGACACAGCATAATGTACGTTCAAAGACCCAAATGTACAATTCATGCCAGGAGAAAAGTCTATGTAATTGCTGACTTTTGATATGACACTGATGTATTCATGTGGGAAAGTTTGATTTACATTTAAAAGAATATTCCACGTTCAATGCAAGTTGAACTCAGTCGAGAGCATTTGTGGTATAATGTAGATTGCCACAATAATTATTTTTGCTCCTCCCTTTTTAACAAAAAATAAGAAGCAAAAATTGAGGTTGCAGTGAGGCACTTACTGTACAATGGAAGTGAAAGGTGAATTTTTGGACAGTTAAATCTGCAGAAATGTGAAGCTTATAATTTTATTAAAGCACTGCAAAGTTGTTTCAATTATTTTGTGGTCGTTTTAGGGTGTTACACCCTCAAGGTAAATAATTATTAGATATACATTTTCAAAGAAAAAAGCTATTTTATCACACTAGAATAATGTTAACAAACATATTGTTTACGTCTTGTGGCTATATGTTTAAAACTGAATAATTTAATGTTTACGGTTTGCCCCATTCACTACTGTAAGTGCCTCACTTTAACCCAGATTTTTGCTTTGTTTTAAAGACCAACATTATGCCACAAATGCTGTCGATTAAGCTTGTATGAACCCTTAATAATTCTTTAAATATGATAGTGAGTCTTTTAACACATTTCCCTCAGAGTTATAAACAGCAACAAATGCACTCACTGGGTTCTCGTGGTTTGTTAAAACAGATGCATGATTAAAAAATAAAAGCTATGACAATTCATAAAACACTACACTATATGAAGCCACTTCTCATAATGTGAAAAAATCATAGGGTATTAGAAGCACCCTCTTTTAAGGTTTGTGAATCTCCTGCCACAAAATGATGATCTTCAATATTAGGGTCTCAAACAGTCTCAAGAGGCTCTATACCCCTCTTACTGAGCCTATAATTAAGAAATAAAGTGCCTGGACATCTGACACATTTTGGCAAAAACAAAAATGCAGATGTAAACCATGACCTCATGAGATATGACTCCAAAGTCCATTTGTAAAGATGAGAGAAGGCTTTTCAAGTTCTCCAGTTCGAGTCCCATGCTCAATGCTATGTAGGCAGTTCTAAATGTCCTCACTTACATGAGATTTTGAGGATGAGCTTACAGACATGCTCTCACTCCCAGGCTTTAGATGCCAGTCTGTGTCACCAATGCAGAAGATCACACTGTAGTTGTCTTGCGGCTGACATTTGAGGGCAAAGTAAGTCGTAGGGCATCTCCTTCATCACCCTCACTTTCTGAATCCTCAAGGTTTGGATGTAGTGTGATCCGGCCTCCAACCTGATGACCAGTCAAGTGGGGTGACAGCTTCACTCCATCTTCATCAGAAGACTGGTAGGATTCATTATCCCCTCCATAGTGATTCACAATATGAATCCCATCAAAATTGGGTTGGTTGGGTATGCCCTTCTGCCCTCTTAAACATCGGATCTATAAGAAGAGGAAAGAAAAAAAAAATCTTTAAATTTGTACTTCAAATTTTTATGTTTGGATAGATTCTGAAATGTACAATAAGTAAATGCGTCTAAACTGTAAACCTTTGAACTTATCTACATCTTAAGTAACGTAGATATATTTACGAATCCTTTTTTATTCTACATGTATTATACTACATCTAGTAAATTTACTGATATATAGATCATTTCAGCCTGATCTCATGAAAATTATGTGACTGTGGCAACATTTTTGGAGAATTAAATTACATGATTCATTACAGGTATCTGTGCAGTTCCAAAGTGAAAAGACCACTAAAAGAGATTCCCCAAAACAAATGAGGTTTTTAAGGTTAAAGCTGAAGTATGTAACCTTTCTGTGGTAAAATACTTACTCCTATCCAAGCTTAATATGCAGAGACAACAATAAACAAGCTGTTCATAAGTTAACTTTCTCAAAAACAGTAAGCACAGAGTCTCTGCTGTGCTCTGAAAATTCCTCTGTTTGTTTTGAGTGACCCGTCACAATAACATTGACTCAACCAATGGCGTGAGTTGAGGGAGGGACTATCTCTTTGATTGACCAACGACAGAAGGGGGGCGTATTCAGAAAGAGTATTTTTGCAAGAGTTACATACTTCAGCTTTATTGCCCTTTCGAGTTTTAAATGAACAAAACCAATGTCCCTAAACCTAACCGATATTGTAATAAAAACAAATGTGAAAAGCGCAATAGCTCAAGCAACCACGTCATTTTGTGGTTCTTTTATGATACTTCTGATTCATGTATGGACTCCTATGCTTTTTTGGACTCATACCCAGGTTCTTTGCATCGCAATTGCAATGCTCTATCAGTTGAACTACCATGCAACTAGATTGCATTTGAATACGTATGTAAGCATAGTTATTTATGTGGCCTAATGCAAACATTAAAATGTAATGCCTAACAAATCATGCGCTACAGTAAAAGTGTTTTCAGATAGCATTGTGTGAGAAAGAGGGCGAAAAGTAAATCATGAACTGAATCTATAATCTCTATAACACCCATGACAGGTGTGAAAGTGAATAAAAATAATTATTCTAGTGCCTAGTTACAATCTATAATTGTCTAGTGTTTATTTCACCAGGGAACTGCTGAGATATGTACAACGAGCCACATAAAACTTATCTGGCAAAAATGCAATTATCTAGTAACCTGATTCTATGTGATAAGGTTGGCTATTTTATATCCCTTAAGCATTCCCCTAAACTTCAATAAAGACTTAATACAAATAAAATCAACATATTATTTCCATGAATTCAATAGTCATGGTTTTAATAAGGATTCATAAACATTTGTACGTCTCTAAAGTTGTTCATACATAAAGTGATAAGTTTTAGATGCTGTCAATGGGTCAACATTGTACATTTTAGAGTCTATGCAATCCTAAGTAAATGTAGGTGGGTTGGAACCACACATTTTAAGGAAAACCTACAAATTAGCACAAGATCACTTTGAATAATCATAATACTGGGAAACTTTCGCCACAATGATAAGGAGGGTAAAAGCTGCAAAACACATGCACATTTAGTGGGATGATTGGGCCAAAATGAGTAGGAAATCAAAAGACGAAGACCTGCTAATCTGTCAAATTTAGTTTACACACACACACACACACACACACACACACACACACACACACACACACACACACACACACACAGCAGGCTATTTCAATAAGAGGTCTATCATGCACCACATATTATAATTGAATGTTCCAAGCCCATTAAATTATAATAACTGCCCATTCTCAAGAAAAAAGAAAAAGTATTTGTATGAAATGTGGATTTGAACAGAGAAACCTGCTCTGTCGTACAACACACAGTTGATGGAGATGCATTCGTGCTTACCTGAAACATTCTGCCTCAGAAAGACAGACATGTGGGGAGAAATGTATATATGGGTATTTGAGTGTAACCACAACCAAAACATTCTGGTTTGTAACCATTCCACAAAATATGTAATTCCATTGTATTTTATTCTATACATTTTTTATTTTGTCATTGAAATGCAGAGCACTCATAAGATGGGTGATGTGGGGTTTGTAGAGACTACTGAAAGAAAAATGCAAACAAGCAGGAAGCCAGCACCAAAATGGCAGTGAGGACACAAGTATGACAAGTCATGGCTTTATGATGTTGAGAGATTAGCTCAAGTATGGTTTTGCTTGGTGCAAATGTGGCTGATTGGAAACCTCTCACTGTTTAGCAGCTACGTGATTTAAATAGCAACCAGATACGAGACTTCCGTCCCTTCGTTTTAAGGTTATGACTAAGCCAACACTTTGACACTTGAGCATGGCTGATCTTTTAAGCAAAACGTAAAAATGTTACTATAACTTAATTCCACAAATATCTAGTGAACATTTTTAGAATCATTATTAATACTAAGATGTTTCATTTTTTTATTAACAATTTTTATTGATTCCATACAGCAACTTAAATAAACACAACAGAAAATGTTGAATCAAATTATAACTCTTCCGCCCCAAACAATCCCCCACCCGACATAAACACACCCCAATGGTCAAAAGTTACATTGACAATGACAAACATAAAAAAAAAAAAAAAAAAAAAAAAAAATATAAAAAGTATACCTCCAAAAAAATAAAAATAAGGTTGTACACACACATTTAAAAAATATAAATTACTCCACTGCCCCTCCCCGAGAGTCTTCTGAGGCGGCTAAATAGCAGGCCCATTTTATAGTAAAATAGACCCAGGTTGCCCAGCCTTCTATACGACATTTCCTCAAATGCCGCTACCCTGCCCATCTCCATCCACTGCTCTTGAAATGAGGGCGCTACAGCCAACTTACATCCCCTAAGAATAACCTGTCTGCCTATCATTACACTGGCCAGAATCCAATGTTTTACATGTTTATTCCCTATATTGATGACCGCCCCATCACCTAAAATACACAGTCTGGGGCAAAATGAAATTTGAGTGCCCACTACATCACACATAAAACTCTGTATGCTACTCCCAAAAATAGAACAGAACAGGTTGTAAATACCTAAAGAACCAAGACCTGGGAATCCCAAAATGTTGAACCATATTTTCAATGGCTCTCAACACTCCATTCTCATATAGGCCACAGATCATATTAACCTCCCTCACAATCTACTCTGACCAGTAGAAAGGGGACTTATTAATACATCATTTTGGGTTCAGCCATATGCTCGAGGCTACATTTAAATAAATGTCTGAATTAAACACACTGGACTCCTTTGTCAATACCGAGTGCAAATGCGAGATAACAGGGTGTGATTTATCTTCTCCGGTTAGTTTGATAGAAAGGCTTTGTAATGGCAAAATAGGGGCAGGAACTTCCTGTTCAATATAAATCCAGGGAGGGGCTCTCTAAGATGGGAGTGACCAATGAGTCAAATGCCTGAGACCAAATGCATAAGAATAAAATGAAATCTTGGGTAGGCCTAGCCCACCCTTGTCAATCGGCCTATGTAATTTACTAAACTGTAATCTGGGACGTTTACCATTCCAAATCAAGGACTTTGCTATGCTGTCAAATTGCTTGAAATAAGAGAGGGGGACATCTATAAGGAGAGATTGTAGCAGGTAGTTACATTTTGGAATACAATTAATTTTAATAACATTAACCTTCCCAATCATAGATAAATGTAATGAAACCCACCTGCCCACGTCGCTCAAAAACCTTTTTATTAAATGGTAAAAATTAACTAACTAAAATCA
The DNA here is from genome assembly GCA_032164185.1 of Moxostoma hubbsi. Classification (NCBI taxonomy): domain Eukaryota; kingdom Metazoa; phylum Chordata; class Actinopteri; order Cypriniformes; family Catostomidae; genus Moxostoma; species Moxostoma hubbsi. The sequence continues at coordinate 22,753,618 of JAVLUX010000017.1, forward strand.
CACAAATTTGCTGGGAATAAAATACCCAAATATTTAATTCCCTGTTTGGGCCACTGGAAGGCACCTGGCTGAAAAGAAATTACTGGGCAGTACGCTGTCAGAGCCAAAGCTTCAGATTTAGAACAACTCAATCTGTATCCTGAGAAATTTAGGAAAGGAATTAATAATTCTGTGGAGGCAAGGCATAGATCTAGCAGGGTCAGAAACAAATAATAAAATAGCATCTGCTTAAAGCAAAAGCGTATGCGCCACACCTCCCGCCACCACCCCTGGAAAATTATCCTCCTTTCTTATCGTGGCTGCTAATGGTTCCAGGGCAAGACAGAATAATAGGGGGAAAGAGAGCAACCCTGCCGGATGCCCCTATCCAGAGTAAAATAATCTGAAATGAATACATTCATTTGAACCGCCGCTACCTGGTGTCCATAAAGTAACTTAATCCACCCAATAAAAGTATTCACGAGCTCGTGCATTTCTAAAATCATAAAAAAAATTATCCCATTCTACCATATCAAAAGCCTTTTCATCTTCAAGTGAGATGGCAGAGACTGGAGTCTTATCGTTCACCACTGCCCACATGACATTAATGAAATGCCTAATGTTATCAGAAGAGTTACAGCCTGAATAAAACACACCTGATCTATATGTATAAGAGGTGCAGTAACTTTACTTAATCGGTTAGCCAAAATTTTTTACAATATTTTAACGTCTAGATGGATCAGGGAAATTGGATGGTAACTCTTGCTTGGATCTTAGTCCTATTTAAGAATCCGGGCTTGCATCATGGTTGGCAGAAGTTTTACATTCTTTAATGATTCTGTATAAACTTTTAGCAAATGTGAAGCCAATTCTGTAATATAAGATGAAAATGCCATCTGGCCCCAGAGCCTTGCCTGTAGGCAAGGCCTTAATTACCTCGCCAAGCTCCTCCAAGTTTATCTCAGAATCAAGAGAATTATTTTGCTCAGCCACCAGTTTAGGAAGTTCTAATGATTCCACACAAAGAGGTTTCTTAAGGGGACTGGGGACTCACACTGATTAAAAACATTTCAATAACTTAATAAATGCTTAAATGTAAAATTAAATGCCTTCATTACTTTCCATAATCCAAGGAAACAATAAAGAACGTTAACTTAACTGTACTATTATTCAATTGTTCCTCGCTCTAATTCCACAACCACAAACATACAAATCAGTCTTGTTCGCAAATAGTTTGTGGCTACAGACAGGATTCATGCTACTGCATGATTGTGTATGAAGCGGAACCTGACAGGTTTTAAGAGGTAAAGCTGTCTGGATGCACTCTGTTGATAGGGATTGAAATGGCAGAAAATACAACATTTTGTAGACAGTAGTTTGACCACAAACCACGATCTTATTGTTGGCAGTATTAGGGAGGAGGTGAAAAATCAGACTACATCCTCCCCTCTGTGTAAATCAATTAAATGCTTTCAATTTTCTGTTCTGTCAAATTCAGTTACTACTCTTACTATGTAGCATTATGTTAACAAAACTACTAATGGATAAATACATATTTCAGTGACATTTGGCTATACTTGATTGCTCAAACGTCAACTAGTGGGGATGTTTAAACTGGTTGCAGCAAACTACATTAAGGAATACTAGTCATCAGTCAATACATTTACATGCACTTTTAAAAATTAGATTTCAATAAGACTAAAGCAATATGTCATGTAATTTGACTTTCAGTCCGACTGAAATCATACTAATCTGCAAAGTCGAACTAACAGACATAGATGATGCGATTGCAGCTCTGCATTTGTCCAACATGTATACACCTTAATTAGACAACATGTCTTGCCGTTGTGCACATGCATGCTCCGAAAAACAAGTGATGCTTGACTAGGGTTGTCATTGCAAACCGTATTGTTCAAAATGGAATCGTCCTGCATTTAAGGGAACATAATTGTGTTTCATGTTAAATCACACACGGGACACAGTTTATCCCACATTTCAGCAAAAAATATAATATTGAGGGCATTATACTTATTTCCTACCATTGTGATTCCTGTCTTGTAAGAACATTTACCTTGCAATTAATCATAACATTATATTGCATATGTCTGTAATAGGTCTGGAAGAGAGAATCTGCCAAATGATAGTAAGAAAAACTGCAGCACTTTTAATACATAAGTACAATACAGGTTTTGTTAATACAGTCAACATGAAAAATTCTTAATTGTGGCTTAATGTACTAAAACAACCAGGGAGTCAAACCAGGGAGGATGAAAATGTTCTTGAGGTTCGGTTGTAATCCAAGGAGAAATACTATTATATATAAGCATTTTCCTGCACATGACATTTTTTACAACACTTTAAGGCCTTTGCAAACCAAATGCACATTTTTGCAGCACTTTCTCGCCACTATAAACATTTTGATTCGAAGCCATTGATTCCTCTGAAGCCATTCGCACTTAGAGTGAACATTTGTGCAACAACGATGCCCTGATCAATAAAATATGAACATTGGATCGCGTGTCAAGAGCCGCTGCATTTACCAAAACCAGCGCAACTGGTGACTCTGGTGACGTTTGAGGGCAAACGGTTTTGACAACCGGCATTAAACGCTGAAGGAACTCAAGGAACAAATCCTAAACCAGCAGTGAGGACATGCATTTTATTTGCATCAAATGTCTTAAAAGCTGAAAAAAAAAATCTTATATGGGTTCTCTTAATTTGTAAATGATATTGCTACATCACTGCCTTATATCCCCTTTAAAAAAAACTCTGATCTTGCGTGGACTGTCTTCATAATGTATTCCATATTGCTTCATTTTTTGCCTTTCTATTTAATCTTAACCAAGTTCTCTCATCTCTCTAATGTTATATATACTGCAGAAACTTAAAAGTCTCTTAAGTGAGGTTTTTATGCCAAATATGAATCATATTAATAGTATTGCTGACTTGGAAGTGCATGCTGTATTAATGTCTTTGTATCAAAATGTCTTTGTATAACAAAAACGTGGTGGTGTCCCCACAAAATTATGTAATCTTAATTGTTGAGCTATCATTTACAGTCATTGACAACAGTTAAGATTTAAAGAATCTAATTCTAGGTCAGACTGGTTGGGATTTTAGTTTTATAGTGTGCATTATATAGACTATTGGAGCGTTTAAATGTCGTCGCATTTAATTCGTAACATGCAGGGTTTTGAACAAAAGTATAACACAAGAAGATGTACATGGCAATAAGAAACAAATAAGAAAACATTTGTTTTCACAGTCATTATGACTGTGCATTATACAGTAATTTTAAACAAATGTACTTAACGCAGGTATATACAGTATGTGTGGCAGTGGCATATAATCACTCTAGTTCCAAATGATAATATGTTTTAATAATATTATTTTTTACTACACTTGATTGTTTCAAATCACCCCTCGGACTGTGTATACATGATAATACTGTCAGTCAACTCGTCCAGCAGGTAAACAGAAATAGTCTGTGAAAGTGTCTCGAATGTTCATAATCGCTGCTACAGAGCGATTGGTAGAGAAATACATTTTTTCAATCTGCTCCCTAGAGCTCTTGGGTGCTTGATATTATTATTTTGTTCCATGAACAGCACAATAACCATAAGCTTCAAAGTGAAATAAAAAGTGTCAGGCCTTATTAGCAAATACTTATGCAGGATGGGATTTTTTTTTCTTCTTCTGTTTACCTTAAAATGCATGCTGAAAGACACAAGCAGACAAGCGCTTCCACTGTCACAATGCTCGTTCAAACAAGAGGGATCAGTGCCTAGTAGAGGTAATGATAGAAAATCATTGGTAACTAGGTTTAACTAAATACCATGGTTAAACTATAGTTACTGTAGTGAAACCATAGTTAATTTATGTCGGAATAAACAAAACAGAAGTTTGATAATGTTCTGTTTAGGCTCACAAATGTAAAATACAAATAAAAATAATGACTTTAATTATGACTAAAAATTATATTTTAAATTACCCATTTTATCCCAAGAAATCACAAAAAAAAAACAATTTAATAGAAGTATCGGTATCTACAATATTGGACTTTATTTATTATTGGTATCGGATCTAAAAGAAAATAAGTGGTATCACCCATCTCTAGTGCGTATCTTGGTTGTTTTGAAAACTTGTCAAGTGGTTCTTCTCATCAGCCAAAAGTGGAGGGCGGACCAGCTTAAAAGTGATTTGCACCACCTACCCTACCGGGGTAAAATTGCTTGATGATCAGCGCCACCTTTTGTAAAGGTGTAAATGTGCTAATGGCGAATATTTGCGTTGCTTTCTATGTGAAAGTGACATTCCTCTACGATTTGCTTCACATAATCGCGGCGCCTGCAGTGTGAAAAGGCCTTTACATTGCTTACAACTGCCAATGAAGTAAAATTTCAAGCATTACACAAGGCATCTAATCTTGAAAATGAACATGAACTGGTTTGCAAAGGTGGCTATTGGAATTCATTATAAAGACAGTCCTATTACTGCCTAATAAAATAATTTACTGTAATTTTGATCAATATACTAAAAAATGTCCATCCTTATTGGTGGGGTTATTTCTGAGGTTGTAAAACAACTATATCTTGATATTATTGACACATCAGCTTTTCAAGATTACAACCCCTCTACTCTATACATATCTACATATCTCTATACATATCTACATATCTATACTATTCCACAGCAGCTATTAAAGACATGGCAGGGTTTGAAATGTATCTCTACAACATAAGTAGCAAAACAACAGTTTAAAAACAATCCCTTAGACGTGGCTAACAACCCAAACAACACATCAGCCACAAAAACTACACCACCTAGACATCATTGACACAGGTGTCGATAAGATTAATAGTGAACACACGCAAAGCAGTTCAGCCCTAAAGGCATCCATGATTGTGAATCTATGACTTGACTTCTTTATTTGTGACCCTGAACATCACTGCCCTGCAGGGCTATGTTCTCAGAGAAGGGGTGACACATCTGGAAACCTAGTGAAGGCAATTAAGGGAATCTCGTGTGTCCCATTTTCCTCTGCATATTAATTACACAGAGGTGGCGATATTAAACATCTTAAAAATCCACATGGTATCTCACTGGATTTGAACACCTCTTCATTGGTGAAAAAGGTTCTGCAATGCTTTTCACTTTTTGAAGAAGCTTAACAAGCAAACAAATCTTTGCTAGGTTTTCTTCAGCCACCTTCACATGCTAGCGGCATCGTGCGACGAAATGACACAATCCCATTCATTTTCAATGAGATCACAGTGACTTCCGGCGACACGAGCTGTCATGACCATTGGCGACAGAGATCGGCATGGGGAGCGAAAATACAAGTTGAGAAAATTGCAATTTCATTCAAATGACAAGCGTCATTCACGAGCAACTACCAATGAGAGAGAGCAGACAGATAAACTCACATCACCAGGCAGTGAATTTGATACTGGAGTCAAGTGCAGGCAAGATGGATTAGTAAAAAGTTTCTGTGAGGGATTTCACTTTTCTATTAAATTAATCTGTAACCAAATACATGGATATGGGCTAATAAAATGTTGCATGGAAATCCGTGTCGGCATTCTGAGTGAGTTTGATTCATATATTGATATACAGTTCGTCTTGTTTAATGATATATTAAGAACTGATGCAGGTTATATAAAACGCTCTCCCCTGCAGAATGTGCATTTCTACAAAATAACTGATTCCTTGTCCAATTAGAATGATATATTAGTTTTATTGGCAGTATAATCTGTAATCAGCATTTCAAACGCTACTATTGCCAGTTGTCCAGTGCACCAATAAAGTTAGAACGGCGGCAGCAGTAGGAACTCTCACCAGCTAGACTTAACGCAAGTTCTAGCGACAAGGCTGCCGCGGTGTGAACAGGGCTTTACAATGGACTCTTTGCCCCAATGGCCTAATAAAGGCGGCTATGGAGACTTCAAGCTAAATCAACCAGATGTACCTATTTGATTTGCATTCAGATTTTGATTTTTTTTTTAGATTTGTCTGTTATAATGTCACTACTTTATGCATCTTGTTTGAATGTGTAGAGCAGAGTTCAAATATTGTTATTGATATTCCGAATGGTGACCCGAGCACATTTGATGAAGCTTTTCTTAAAACAGATCCAGCTGCTTAAACCAATTTTATGTCTTCAGAAGACTTGGAATATGACACACAAATCTCATGGTGAACTTTTATGATACTTTTTGATGTTTGAAAGCACACTCACTATCTTTTGCCATTGTATTGAAGAGAGGAATCTGGATATTCTTCAAAATTTCTCTTTAGGTATAAAGTCATATGAGTTTTGAATGACATGATGGTGAGCAAATAATAACAAAAGTGTATTATTCCTTTAAAACTTAGGGTCAACAGAAAAGATTTTTGGGTGGTTATGGCAACACCTGTAAGAGTATTGATATAGTGCTAAAGAGTGTGACGGGCGTGTGCGGGCAAACTGAAGTGCAGGAAGAGGCTATGTGCAGGGCGTAGTTAACACATTAAAAAGCCTGTGAAATAAACTAAGAAATCTATTCAAAGCACTCACAAAGCTTGTGAAAAGATCAAAAACATACATCAGACAGGAAAAGGAGCACCTCATGGGTGGGTAAAACATAAGCTACTAAGGTAACTTTGATACAAAAGATAGTAATTCTTCAAAATTCTGTGCAAAATACATATCAATATTGTTAAAATATTAACATTGTTAAAGGTGCACCAAGTAATTTTTCCACTTATAAAAGATTTAAACCTAAAGAAATGAATAATGCTTTTGACAAATGTGTTTAAAATTAAGCCAGTCATATCAGTGTCCTAGAAAAAAGCAGTTTTATTCAACTTAAATTTGGTCCCCCATCATGGTCGTTAGCACGTGGAAATGACATGACCAGCTAAATATCACACACTTTATTTTAGTAACACCCCTATTACCAGATATTTTTGGTTGCAGAATAAATTAATAATGGGTGACAAAACATGCTTGCGAATGGGACATTTAAACTTCAAGCTCCAAAAATATTTGCATGATACTGCATCCACACCAATATGTGGCAGTATATCCAGAAATAATACCACTGTCGTATTTTGTGGTTTAGGAAGACAATAAGAGCCAGCAAAACATAAACATTACATATTGCAGTTCTCCTCAACCAGGGGGCTGGGGACCAATGGGAGCAAACTTCCAAGGGGGCCCCAAGAAGACTTACAATGATAAAAAAAATCAAACTGTAAACTGTAAATGCTAAAAACAGCTCAAAATTAGGATGTAGGCATACAACATATAAACAGATAGTTCCTGAAAATTTTAGAATCATAAAATGAATCACGAATAAGTGTTTTAATCTACTGACACTCAGTTTCTGGGGGTGGGGGCCTTGGGAGTCAAAATGGTTGAGAATCAGTTAGTGCACCTTTAAACATGCTTTTTTTAGGGATTGGGTATATACAGTTGCAGTGCATACATACAAACGAATAGACTAGAATACAATGCTTTGAAGTAATACTGAAAAAGACTGTCATATATAAACACATGGACTTTACCTCATGTTTAAGATCTGCTATCTGGTCTTTAAGGTCTCGGATGTACTGACTGGAGTCTGTGTTGTTTAGTTGGCCTTGGACCTTCCCTTCCTCTTTCTGGGAGAAACAAATACAAATACAAATAATTAATGATTATTTTATCTTATAAAAGATAGATTTTTAAAGAATAGTTGACTATAAAGTATATGCAAGCAATCTAAAATGATTAGCAGTCACTTCAATGTAAGTGGAAAACCAGTTGGGAGCAGAATTGTGGTGTTTTCAGACCAGAGGTTGCGCTAGAAAAAAAAAATCTTTATCCGTCACTCTGACGAACTGAGTTGTAAAATTACCATTGTGGTCCATTTATATCCATCATACTTGTTTTCATTTCATAAGTACTGGGGCTACATTCAGGAATGTAGTATACATGATAATAACAGTGGATATATAATATATTTTGACTCCCCAAGCGAGTGTGGTAAAACCAAGGAGTTCTAGGATGAAAGTTCTACCTGTCAATCAGCCAATGTTCTAAAATGAAATTTTAAACTTTGCCGGTTACATGCGGCTTTACAGGGTCTGAAAATGTTTAAAAGTGCATTAATACATGCAAAAGTTGATGGATCTTCTTTAGTGTCTGATATCAAAATGTAACAGATGAAAAACACATATTTTAAGCTCAGTAACAATGAAATAACTGAGAATTCTGCTCTAAATGTACTGTTTGCAAGTGTAAGTGTCTGAAATGATACACAATCTTTTTGTTCTTAACGTTTTTTGCGCTTTATTATCATGCAGTAATGATTGATGTATGCAGTCATGAATTCAGAGATCCTCTACTCAAAACCCAAACATAATTGGCCAAAAGAGATGCATATTACCAGGTACAGTATGGCACTGTAAACTTGCTATTGGATCATCTGAAACGCCTCTTTAATAGCAGGAAATTAACAGGACACAGAGCACGAGTAGTAGTCAAAACTAATGCACTTGGTTAAAATGGTTGTCTTGTGTGTTGTGTGTAAATGACAGAGAATCTTCAGTTAACGTATGCATGGACAGTATGCAAGGCTATTAATGCTTTTGCGTTTTTCACTACTGCTAAATGCCTTGGGGGAGCAGACATGTGGTGTTGAACAGACGTGTGTGCATGGCACACCACAGCTTGTTTAACCTCCACATTCACACCTGTTAAAGAGGGAATCAAAACACATGCACTACAAACATTGGGAAAGAGCCGTTTCCCTTTGTAGCAGTGCAGTTATGGCAAGCCACACGTGACAGAGTGGGGAGTAAAAAAGGAAAAGAGAGGTGTGTGTTATAGAGTTATAACAAAGTGAGATCAACACATGTACACACACACCCTACAAACAGCGAAGGGTGTTTTCAATTCCTGTGGTCTGTGCTATGCTGTGCATGCGGTCCCCTGATAGGCCGAGGATGGGGATGTGAAGGATCTAAAATGCGTTCTTCCAAGAATCTGTGTTTTCTTGAGGTTTCTCCCCCACCCTTACAGTGTTGTGATAAGGGAAAGGCAGTTAGCTGACTTCCTTACACTTAGCTGCATGAAATCAGCAGGTGGCAGGCAACAGCTAGGGACGTCAAACATCTGAGTAATGGCTTCCTCACTACAGTACCCCCAGTAAAACTTCATGGGGTAGCTGATGAGAACCCATAAAGCAGGAAAGATGTTTGCCCCAAATTGGTTACAATTTAGACCAGTCTTCTAGTTGTGTCACCATCTTGGTTTACATCAAATGTATGATATTATCCACTGAATCATAAAGAATAGTTTAGCTAAAAAGGATGCAAGAAGGGTTCTTCAGGTCGCCCACTGTATTTGTCACGGGAAAGAGTTGTCAAGCAGCCTCTGCAATGTCAAATAAAGACTGTTATGCCACTACGAGCATCACTTTAATCTTAAAAATGCAGATTGTGAAAAAAAATAAAAATAATTTTATATATATATATATATATATATATATATAAAAGCAATAATGAAAAATATAATTTAATCCTTCCATGACAATATATTGAAATGGGAGAAAAAAATATATATTAAGCAAGAGTAGGGGATATCTATTTGAAAACATGATTCATTACCAGTTTCTTTGGTCAAAAGATTTCAGTTAACATACAAAAACATTTTCTTCAGATAAACAGCATAACCGTTTTACACAAAAAGCAGAACAGAACTGAGCCACAATGACTATCAAATCTTGATGCTGATGTACTTAAAAGAAGTATTAAAAGTTGAACTTTCGACCGGATTCTGAAGAAGATTGAGCTTCGTTAAACTGAGCAATACTTATCTGATTGAACAAACATTGTGACATAACTCTTGTAAATACAATGTGAAAAATTATAAAAATAATTTTGCGTGAACTTTGCAGCTCAGATATAGACAAGAAACTTTTCAGAACAAAAACCTTCAACAGAAAAGCATCCCAGCTTGTTAAGATGTTAAGGACATATTTGTTGTTCTACATCTGGTTGGCATGGCAACAAACACTGTGCTGTTGCTGGTGTTTGTCATTTAAAATGTTCTCACTAAATGCCATTGTTCATCACCACAGCAAGGATTACAATACTACTGAGATTTTCCATCTTGCACTTTCTTTATTCACTTTTATGCATGTATCGAACAAACGCATACAAAGCCAAATCTCTCGGTTACAATTTATCATGTGCAGTAAAGCAAATTTGAGCTTTGATTATAGCTCAGTGTGTTTCTCAGCCTGATAGGAAGTGGTTTCTCATCTGGTAATGAAGATAGCTAAGCTGTGGTCACATGGACCATGCAAGCAGCCATTTCAACCTTGAGCACAGCTAGGTGTATAAAAAAAAAAAATCCCACTTCATTCTGTCTTAGTTAAGCAAGAGATCATAACAATAAGGAGCACCACAAAGGCTTTGCATTTCTTTTTGAAAGACCGCTTCAAAACTTCATTCAGTCTACCAGCATGTCAGTCACAAAAACTATTAAAAGACTGACAACGTTGTGTGGGTGTTCTGAAAGGTGTCTATCTCCTGTATGCTGGGGAGTCGGGTTAGTGTGTTGGTGTTTGGTGTCAGACAGACCTGTAGGTTCACTTTATAGTGGATCTTTCCAGTGAAAATAAAACCAAACTCAGGTGACTCAGAGAGGCCAGAGAAATAAAGCTGTGTTGACATCATTGGTGTTATATTTTCCAGCGATGGGTAATGTCATGTTATGAGTGGGTGGAAGGTGAGCGAATAACTGATAAATGATGATGATACAGGCACAAATTCTATGTTTCATAATGTATTAAAACAAATGATCCCACTACCAAGGTTGGGGAAAGGTACGGGAAGGGATAACAGTGTAATTACTGATGTAATGTAAATGGTCAGTAAGTACGTTGCAACACCATCCATAATACTGTAAGTACATTTTATCAAATGCTTAATTGTTTTACATAAGTACAAAGTAGTTAAAGACACTTCATTTAAAGTGGTTCCAACTATATTCTAAAAATAAAAACAAGCTTAAAAAAAACAAGGATTCATACAGTAAGTATTCATGGCCTATGGATAAATTGCAGAGAACAATGGTCGGTTTCTCTTATTCGCTCTCCTCTTAACCGAATTTTGACTAAAAGTCAATTGAAGTTTGGCGAGCCAGATCTGTTGCCCACAGCCCTCAGGGTAAAAACCATGTAGGCAGCCAAAACCACAGAACCACAGCTAAGAGCTGCACATGCCTGGGAGGAGTGTGCACATCTAATCTGATATATAACAAACTGCTGCAATTTCAGCACACAAAGACACTCAAATTTACACCAGCTTATAGAGAACTAAAAAACTCTCCGGTAAAACGTCAGAGGACACAGCAGGACACCAGAGAGGACAC